>CM034350.1:118822483-119301791 GCA_019925275.1 Mytilus edulis | reverse complement strand
TGTTTATTGTATTGTGCATGATAATGATGACAGTTCTCATGTTTTTTATTTTAATTTATGTGTAGAATAGTCGGTTTAAAAATCACTGATGAGCTGTATATGTTGTACTTTTTTGTATATGAATGGGTTCTAAATAAAGATTATGATTATTTACAATGCAAACTAGTCTAATACAATGTATGTATAATAAATGTTTTATAGTGTGTCCTTTTGTGTCGTATTGTTACACCACTGTCTCGGGTTAGGGTGAATGTTGGCATCAGATAAAAAGTGCTAATCGCTGCTTTTCTTTGCAACTGTCCTAATTAAGGAAACTGATGTTCTGTGGTTGTTGTTTGTTGATGTGGTTCATAAGTGTTTCTCTTTTCTGTTTTTTTTTTACATAGATTAAACCATTGGTTTTCCTGTTTGAATGGTTTTACACTAACCATTTTTGGGGTTTATAGCTTAATTTGTTGTTCTGTGTGAGCCAAGGCTCCATGTTGAAGACTGTACTTTGACTTATAATGGTTTACTTTTTAAAAAAAATGCGACTTAGAAGGAGAGTTGTCTCATTGGCAATCATATACTACAACTTCTTATAAACACTGATTAAATAAAAGTTGTAATTATTATCATTCTATCCAGTATGGAGCACATTTTGTGCCTTATATCATGTATATGCTATCCAGATAACACTTGCCTGACAACTTCCATCTCTCTGGTTTTGCAAGAGAAAACAATCTCCTTATTTCATACGTCTTTTTCTTTAAGTTGTCAGGTGCCTTTTTATTGGTAGCTTTGACATTAGTAAATCTTTTTAAAATATGGAAGACTTTGGGTTTATCACATTTCAACTTCAAAAATTGTCTACCAATAACTGATGACCTATGTCTGATATTATTAGAAGTCAATCTTTGACTTAACAAGATACAATTTCTCAGTAATATGGTCATATTTATTGCATCAGATCTTCAAACTCTTTGGTTAAGGTGTATCCGGCTGTATTACGTAAGTCTGACATATGGAAAACTTGTTAACCAGTTATTTCGTATTCTGATACTTTTTTACAACACTTCTCCTAAATTAAAGATACGGTAGACATCTATATAATTGATTGTCCTTTAACATATTTCCTAAAAATACAAAAATGACATGTTCCCAATGTTGACATTCATGGGCGCAGACATGTTGGATGGACAAAAAATATGTGCCTCTGGTCCCGTTATAATAACACTGATAGTTTATGATTATCGTGATGATATATGCATTTTTATTAATTTTGTTATAACATCTTCATTTATAAAATCCAGTTCATAATTATCCGACTTAAAATATTGTCAAGAATGGCAAATAAAAGACCACAATCTAGATATCGGAAAAATTCAGTCATAATTTAGCATAATTCGCAAATTTGCAGAAGAGTAAAAAAAGAGAACAAAATAGGAAGATGGTTCGGTTCAAAAACAGGTTCATGCATATATATGTTATATGAAATGATTATACACATTTGTTTGTACTTAAATTAACTTTCATACCTATGAACAATGTTCAGTAAAACACAGCCATTTATGATTGAAGCTTGAAAGGTCCACATCGTCCTGAATATGCACGAAATATTTGCCACTGGACATTGAGTAACCAACAATGACCAAGAATGAAATTATTCTTAAAGTCTACTTCATCAGAAAAAAATACACAATTGTGAAGGAATTGCTTTGCTTGGGCTAAGTATTGGTCGTAGCAAGACGTCACAGATTTTTTTTATGTGTAGCGGGGTTGCTTCCCCTTAGTACAGGTAGAACATATATAGCCAATCAACTGAGCTAGGGAATTGATTCTTTGGCTCAGTGGGTCAACGCACTTACTGTCACGCAGACGATCAGGGTTCGAATCCCGGTGGTGACGATATGAATTTGTAGAGTAGATACGTGCTCTCCGGTTACATTTGGCCCCCAACTAAAAAATCCACGATGGTTATCTGGAGTATAGCCAGGGTTTGTGTTGTTTAGAGTCATATATGAAGATGTGATGACTCTTGTGGTCGGGAATAGTGTAGCGGGGTTGCTTCCCCTTAGTACAGGTAGAACATATATAGCCAGTCTTAATCATCTGAGCTAGGAAATCCAAGGTTGGGCGGTATTTACCACCCCTGGTATTTACCGGTGGCATTTACCGGTATTTACCGCCCCGGACAATACTCTTCAAGTGGTCAATACTGGCAAATACTGGTCAATTGAAATTTTCATGGTGGTTTTTACTATTTACTTAAGGAAAAACTTGGTTAAAAGTAAAATATATTTAATTTTTAATATTTAGCATGGGTCAGCTGATATAAATGAATGAATTTGATACGTTTTATTCATCTTTAACACTTTTACCTTCAAATTTAGTCCTTATATTATAAATTATGATATTATAAACTTTAGATTTATAAAGAATTGACATTTAATTATTTCAACAGTTGTAAATCCAGATATTATTTTAATTGAAAATACATATTTTTTACAGGTAAATAATACAGGTAAATGCAGTTACAGGTGTCCTAGTGGCTATCACCTGGCATGTGCTAGGTGTGTTAATTGATTACCAAAACAACAGTCCCCAATAAATGATGACAAAACATAGGTTGAAAGTAATAAAAGGGATATTTGTAGATGCTCTTATATACAACAATAAAATGATTCCTGTTTATTCAACTGTGAATCAAAAATCTTCTTTTCCTACAGTACATGGAAAGTACAAAGGACCTTAAACTTACTCTTAGCATGCTTATGGCTTCTGACTTTAAACTCCAAACTGAAACCTACAGACCATATATTTGGAACTTTTATACAATATTAGAATACAATAACAAAACCAGTGCATAATGCTATAGTCAGTGCAAAAGTCACCTGAAGAGTTCCCTTAGCAGGGACTAAACAGTTTTTAGCTTTTGTACTAAAAAGTAATTGTATGTAAATCACTGTTTATAAAGAATTTACAATAAAAATAGAAATGAGAACATTTAGATTGACTTTAACACTTTCATTATTTCATTGCTAACAGTAATTGACCAGGTAGAGAGTGGTTTTAATAGTATTGTCCGCCCAAAATTTCAATCGACCAGTATTTGCCAGTAAATGCCAGTATTTCCCGGTATTTACCAGTATTTACCGCTGGCATGGTCAATACTAGTATTGACCACTTTTTTGCCAACCTTGAGGGAATCGATTGTTTGGCTCAGTGGGTCAATGCACTGACTGTCACGCAGACGACCGGGGTTCGAATCCCGGTGGTGACGATATGAATTTGTAGAGTAGATTGTGCTCTCCGGTTACATATGGTACATATTGTAAGTATCGGGTCCAAATCTTTTCATAGAGGGGAGGGGGGGGGGGGGGCTGACTGACCTAAGCCTAAGGGGGTGGGGAGGAGGAGTCACTTAAGTCATGCTTCAGTGATTCCCTATATAATCAACCAAATTCTAAGCCTGAGGGGGGGGAGGTTGTTTGCTCAAGTCATGCTTCAGTGATTCCCTATATGATCAACCAAAGTCCCCTAATGATCTGCCTATGATTCTTTCTAAAAGAAAAAAAAACATTTGGCAATACAATTGTTGCATACAATTTTATTAAGAACCATATGAAATAGTGTGGCAGAATCAACTTTAGATGAACATGGACTTTTTGGTACTGTGTTTGAATCCTATCATGCCTATTGAAAGCTACAGTAAATATATAATAGTTGACCAATACTACAGAAAAATGGGCATAAAAAATTGTTAAAAGTAGAGAAAAATATGCCAAATAATTGAGATTAAAAGAATAAATGGGTGCATAAATATAAAAAAAAAATCAGAATACAGAAATGATGGTCCCATTATATCATGTATTCATATACATGTATATATGATTATGTTCTAATTCGTTACTTCAAAAATGACTGCCACTGGACGTTAAGTAACCAACAATCAATCAAATTCGTTACCTAAAATAAACATTGTGATAAAAGCAAATACTTGTTTCATAGTATGTGCAGCTTGCTTTGATAATTTTAAACAAAATATTTTAGTACTGATGTCATCATGATACTGCAATGCCGCGGCACTGCGTAGTACACAACAGCCTACAAAATAGAAAATCAAAGTGAGAAATCATATAAGATATATATAAACATATAAATTATACATGTTATATAGGTCTAAAAGATCAACAAACATGACAAAGGGATTCATCTAATCATAACTGCACTGCAATGTATACGAGCTTCTAACAACAATACATGTATTCCTTAACTTACTTTAACTATTCACGCTTTAAAAATCCTGTGCTATTTACATATTAAATATCATACTCAATATATTAACACAATGCTAAAAATATTGACCAATTGGAAATATCATATATTTAAAACACAAACCTGTTTATTAGATATAAACATCAGATAGATGACCACTATAAAGACACACACCATACACACTCACATGAGTGATTGTTTACATGTACATACATGTACATAGAAAACATGTGTGTTCCCAATTTTAATAAATACATTTATGACTATATGCATTTAATCCGAACACTAATATGGTCTAGAACATATATACACCAAATGTAAATACTCAAATATATATCATTTCAGATATTTAGTGTGTGAAGTTGTAACAGACGGCAGGAAACCAGAGTTTACACAGATGGATTTTCTTCGTTGTTTGAAAGATGCAGTATCAAAATATCATGGAGATTATGGCACAGGGTCTATTATGACTTCATTATTTGGTACATACATATATTATATTTACAACAAGCTTATAGTTGATAAAATGTATTGTAAATTTGGGAAAATTGCAAATTCTTTTCATTTAGTAGAAAAGGGACAATGACCATGATGACAAATGCATGTGGGATAGCATCACAATATTTCTTTGACCACAAAATAATTTTTGATTGTATTGTACTTGTTTGGCTTTTTAACTGTTTTGATATGAGTGTCACTGATGAGTTTTATTAAGACGAAACGTGTGTCTGGTGTACTAAATTATAATCCTGGTACCTTTGATAACTATTAATGGTTTCCAGCATTTTTTGTACATTACTGGAATTAATAATTTTCTGTATTTGTCTCGGATCTATAATTTTAAGAGGTAATTAAAGCAAATTGATTTTTATTGTCGAGCCTGCAACTTTTGTTGCAGAAAGCTCGACATAGGGATAGTGATCCGGCGGCGGCTACGGCGGCGGCGTTAGCTAACTTCTTAAAAGCTTTATATTTTAGAAGGTGGAAGACCTGGATGCTTCATACTTTGTATATAGATGCCTCATGTTACGAAGTTTCCGTCAGTCACATGTCCAATGTCCTTGACCTCATTTTCATGGTTCAGTGACCACTTGAAAAAAAAGTTCAAATTTTTTGTAATGTTGAATTCTCTCTTATTATAAGTAATGGGATAACTATATTTGATATGTGTGTACCTTGCAAGGTCCTCATGTCTGTCAGACAGTTTTCACTTGACCTCGACCTCATTTCATGGATCAGTGAACAAGGTTAAGTTTTGGTGGTCAAGTCCATATCTCAGATACTATAAGCAATAGGGCTAGTATATTCGGTGTATGGAAGGACTGTAAGGTGTACATGTCCAACTGGCAGGTGTCATCTGACCTTGACCTCATTTTCATGGTTCAGTGGTTATAGTTAAATTTTTGTGTTTTGGTCTGTTGTTCTCATACTTTATGCAATAGGTCTACTATATTTGTT
Organism: Mytilus edulis; assembly: GCA_019925275.1. NCBI lineage: Eukaryota > Metazoa > Mollusca > Bivalvia > Mytilida > Mytilidae > Mytilus > Mytilus edulis. Next base: position 119,296,076 of record CM034350.1, on the reverse strand, counting down.
GTATGGAATGATTGTAAGGTGTACATGTCTAGTGGGCAGATGTCATGTGACCATGACCTCATTTTCATGGTTCAGTGGTCAAAGTTAAGTTTTTGAGTTTTGGTCTTTTTATCTAATACTATATGCCATAGGTCAACTATATTTGGTGTATGGAAATATTTTATGATCTTTATGTCAGTCGCGCAGGTTTTATTTGACCGTGACCTCATTTTCACAGTTCATTGCACAGTGGTAAGTTTTTGTGTTTTGGTCTATTTTTCTTAAACTATAAGTAATAGGTCAACTATATATGTTGTATAGAAGCATTGTTAGCTGTACATGTCTGCCTGGCATGGTTCATCTGACCTTGACCTCATTTTCAAGGTTCATTGGTCTTTGTTTAGTTATCTTGGTTACTGTTAAGTTTTTGGTGTTATTTGATTGCTGTCTCTTTGACCTTATACTTTCGTTGACTTTGCTTAAGTACTAGTACATGTAGTAATTGACTTTGTTTTAATTTGTATTTGCAGTGAAATTTAATTTAAGGTTTTTACCAGTAAATGTAACCGTAATTTTATACATACATCAGGTCTATATAGGGGTCCTCATTTCTGTGTTGTTTATTCTTTGCACATTCCTTTTTGAAAAGTATGGCATCTTTTAATGTGGATGTTCCTAAAGCCACATCTTTTTTTCTCTATTCTTTGTTATTTTGGCACATTCTCCTGTATTTGGTATCCCCATCAACACCGTAATACATGTTTTTAAAGTTAGAGTAACTTTTAGTATGGGTTACATGGCATGGCGTGAAGGTATATTTAGACTATTAATTAGCACCTCCAAATGTTCATTGAATGAAATAAATGGCAGAAAGACAAACATCTAATCAGTAAACATGGTAAAAGTAAAAAAAGTTAATAAAACAAGGTAATTTTGTAGTTCAGACTATGTTTAGTTTGTGTGAAAATGCTCAGTGGGTACAATTAAAAAAAAAAAAGAGAATATGTTTATAATTAGAGTCTAGATACAAATTTTCAACAAAGTTAAAAAAGATTTCAGTTGTGAGGGAATTCACGCTTAATGACACAGGTTTACTCATGTATGATTATTTAGTTATCAATATATGCTTCCAATGTCGGGTTGTTGTCTCTTTGACACATTCCCCATTTCCATTCTCAATTTTATCTTCAATGAATAAAAGCCTAATATTTAGGTGATTTATATAATTTAAACATGAATATTCCTTTATTTCAGTGAAATATTTTAACCCAGAGACTGGGATCATTATCATACGAGTTAAACGAGGATGTCATCTGATGATCCAGTCAACTTTGACCTTTATGACAAAGGTCAAAGATTGTGAGGTCATGTTACATACTATTCACATAGGAGGTACGTATTTGTTTAAGTATTTTGGAGTCTCTTTCCCTCTAATTTGTATTAGAATTCCATTTGAATTTGGAAAAATTAAGAATTTAACTATTTTGAGTTTAAACCAGGCCGTCTGTAAAATAGATGTAACTACAGGTAACTTATTTTTATTGCATCTTGGCACCTTTTATTTTTAGCAGTTCATTTTTCCATTAAGAATATGTAAACCCATAACCAAAATGTGACAAACAACAATCATCATATAAAATATTAATTAACATTTACATGATATGAATAAAAGTAGACATGGGGAATTCACCAATGAGACAGCAACACAATCAAATATACAAAAAACATCTGAAGGTCAAAATACAGTAATAAACAATGTTTAGATATAATGTCCAGATGTTATGGAAAGCTCTAAATTACCTAAAAGATGGCCTGTTATGAACTTGATTGGGCCATGGATAATCTCTGACTAGGCATATATACCTATTTTACTGAGTTGCTCAAAACATTTGGCTACTGGAAACCCTTTATATTTGGTTGATAGAACTAAGTTTAACCTATTGGCAAATCTTAATTCAGGATAACAAAGAACTGACAATCAAGTCCTGGACAATTAAAAGTTGTTGTCTTTGGATAATTGAATACAAAGATATTTGGATTACAAGTACATGAAGTAACTTTCTTTTATGATATACAAGTTTTATTGATTTTTCAGGTACATTGAAGTCATGTCAGAAATTTTTGATCAGATATCATCAAAAACAACTAGCTACATCACTGAAACAATGTAAAACTAAAGGTTAGATAAACTATAATTGGTGATATTATGTGTATTGCTAAAAACTATTGTATTGATTGATTAATTGTTGTTTGTGTAACATCCAGTGGCAAGTATTTCATACATGTTCAGCAAAAGAATATTCATTTTAATTATTGTCAGTGATTTCCTTTTGTTAAATGTATTCCCAACTTTTTAGACTTTGTGAGATGACCTACTGTAAGGACTTCAGTACATTGTTGAAGACTACTGTGGATTCATTATTATATTGGTTGGATACCATTTTTTTGTGGATTTTTGTGGATACCAATGAACCACAAATTCAAATGTTCAATGAATACAATTTTTATCTAAGGTTGTATAAAGACTTGGGAAAAACCACAAAATTTAATATCTGTGAAAATACAAGTTTTAATCAATCCATGAAAGTTGGTGCCCATGGAAATAGACTAATCCCAGTATACAGTTAAGTGTTTTTGATTCTTGTATCATACATATTTTGTTTTTATCTGTGACACAAGATTTGCATTTCAACGAGTTCATTTACAGTAGCTCTCAACCTTTTTTTTCAGAGGAGAAAACTGTTGTAGGAAAAGCCGTCAAAAGAAGTGATGCCATTGTTAAAGCCAGTAATCTGAAAAAACTAGAGCTGAATATTTTGTCAGATGTCACATGACATGATTTGTAAAATCAAAGATATCACAATACTATGCAGATGTTGACCAATGTATAAGAAACTATCCAAATTGAATGTGATTGAACCAGAAAATAACATTTGAATATTTGGTTACAGTACGCAGGAGTGATTTTTCAATATGCATACATGCCATATGAAAACAAGTTTAGCAGTGTTTGAGACTCTTAGTCAAACTTTAACTAATATTACAAAGCACTCATTTAAAAAATTATTAAGACTAAAAATGTAATAAGACTTAACTTAGATAATAATGTTTTTATACCAGATCAAACCAGGTTTTGTGGGGTATATACTGCTGAGAACCTCCATGTTGGTCCACCTGACCATGTTTCTTGATATTGTTGAAACTGAACCATTTCATGAGGAAATATAATCCTGATCCAACATGTGAAAGAGGAGAAAATCTAAATTCCTTTATAGTTGCAGTATGTTGTAATAGTCCCTCAAAAGTTCATCCCTTTAATGGCTGGACAGCTATTTAATATTTACACATTTCTAGAACGCTACCTTAGAAATAAAATTCTGATCTGTCATGTTTAATGTGTGTTATATACCTATATAGAGTTATTTTCTTTCAGAACGACAGGTCATTCTTTTTCAGAAACAACCCGGACGATACCATGTTTCAATGATATATGCTCCAAGGCATAAAATAATGACCTGTGTGAGGTCATTATTTTCCTTGATAAACATGCAATCTATGATTTACTTCAAAACTTTATTCGTCTAATAGTTTTTTGTTGCCGATTTGGAAATTTATTTTTTAAAGTTCAATCGATGATAGGTGTAAAAGATACCGTCATTGTAGTCCCGCATTTTAATTTTAGAAACAAATAACGTGAAGTTTTGTTAATTTATCGCTACAATAAACATATATAAAGAAACATTATCATATATGTCAGATGAATTTTAATGTAGACTTTCATAAAATAAATCCAAATTTAACATATTCGTGTGTAAGATTTTGAAAATCTTATTGAGTCACACTGAATAGGTTGATTGATTGTTGGTTGCTTGCTTAACGTCCAGTGGCAAATATTTCATGCATGTTCAGAACGATACACACTGAATAGGAAATCATACTGTGACCTACATGTATTTATATTCGTCTTCGTGTCAATGTTAACTTTTTAAAATTTATGTATACCTTTTACTCTATCAAATGATCAACTAATAAGATAATCTTATATTCTATTGAATAACATTAACGTAACTCACGAAAGGGTCGGGTGTGGAGGGTATATGATTATATCCGGATTATCTTTTAATAAAATGTATTGCTATTCAAAAGACAATCTTTCTGAATTTTTCATTTGATTCAAGTAAAATTGTTAAAAAAATAACCACTTTTCCGCGATTGAAATAGCATAACAAATAGATAAAAAAACATACCCCCTCCCCCTTTTCCATAAGCTAAGTGGTTCAATAAATTACTTACATTGTGTCTTGTATTTGTCATACACCATTATCGGATGGTAACAATACATTTGTGTCTTACTTCATGCAGTTATAGTAATATTTTTATTGTGTATGGATAATAATTTTTAAAAGGTTTATATCTAAATTATTTAGTGAGTTTTATTTCACATTCTAAATGAGCCGCAGGGCGTATTAAAACCTGAACGCATTAGAAAGGAGTAACTGTATGCAATAGGTCTACTATATTTGGTGTATGGAATGATTCTAAGGTGTACATGTCTAGCTGGCATGTGTCATCTGACCTTGACCTCATTTTCATAGTTCAGTGGTTAAATTAAAGTTTTTGAGTTTTTGTCTTTTTTCTAATAATATATGCAATAGGTCAACTATATTTGGTGTATGGAAACATTTTATGATGTACTTGTCAGTTTAGCAGGTTTTATTTGACTTTGAACTCATTTTCACGGTTCATTGCTCAGTGTTAAGTTTTTTTGTTTTGGTCTTTTTTTACTTAAACTATAAGCAATACTGGTCATCTATATTTGTTGTATTGAAGAATTGTTAGCTGTACATGTCTGAAGGGCATGGTTCATCTGACCTTGACCCCATGTTCATAGTTCATTGGTCAATGTTTATTTTTTTTTTTGTTAAGTCAGTTACTTATAAACTATAAGCAGTAGGTCAAATAAATTTAGGTTATTGAATGATTGTAAGGTGTACATGTATTTCTTGTTTGGTTTATATGACCTTGACCTCATTTTCTTTGATCATCTTAAGTTTATGTTATAGTTGTAGTAAAGCTTTATATTTATAACTATCAACATAATATTAATGATTAGTAAAAAAGGCCATACATTTCAGTGTGTGCACTCTTGTTTACAAACAAAATACATCATTGACTATATAGAGCCAAGGATGGACTCTGTGAGGTGCCTAACAAATTACTTGTGTTTTGATCAATTTTAGCACACCGGTTTCTTTTTGAAAAATCTCAGTTTACTGAGATGTTTTATTGTAAAAGAGGGACATTCAAACTCATAGATCGAAAATAAACTGAAATGCCATGGCTAAAAAAGAAAAAGACAAACAGACCAATAGTAGCACACAAATTACACAACATTGAAAACTAAAGACTAAGCAACAGGAACTCTACAAAAAATGGGGATAAACAGATCCTGCCCAACATGTGGAACCCGTCATTTTGCTCATATTATTACAAACACGGTAAATAGTCGAATTTGGTAGGTCACATTCGTGAAAAAGGAACAGGATTGTAGTTACGACATATCAAATATCATCTGAGAAACAGATATTCCATGACGGTCAACCAACTTGTCCCTACAATTTATGAAGGGATGATTTCAACTTCACCATTTGGAACTCTTGGTTTGATAGGTCCTCCAAACACAACAAATATGATGTCAATTAAAAAAATAAAGCATCTTGATAGTATCAGTTTCTCTTTGAATCAGAATGATTCTTTACAAAGTAGGATTTATCCCTCCCTAAGACAAGATACTTGTATCTACGTTGACTATTCGTTTTAATGAAACCAAGCGATACCAACTCTTTCAATTTGTCTAAGTTAGAATGGCGAATACTTGTGTTGAAAGTCAAATATTTGTATACTTTTGTCTTATATAGAAAAAAAGAAAAATCACAAAAATACTGAACTCCGAGGAAAATTCAATCGGAAAGTCCCTAATCACATGGCAAAATCAAATGACAAAACACATCAAACGAATGGACAACAACTGTCATATTCCTGACTTGGTACAGGCATGTTCAAACGTAGAAAAGGATGGATTGAACCTGGTTTTATAGAAAAGATCTTTGGAATTTTTTAGTATCCACATCTGATTCACACCACCTCTAGAATTGATGAGACAGTCTCACAATAAGTTTGAAGCCCGGGTTTGATTTTGTTAGGGGCTTTGAAGTGTTTTTTTTTTTTTTTTAATTTTGTCATTTGATTAGGGACTTTCCATTTTGAATTTACCTAGGAGTTCAGTATTTTTGTGATTTAACTTTTTACAAGAGGTCATGCATTAAAAACAAGAGGCTCTCGAGAGCCTGAATCGCTCACCTTAAATTTTTTGCTTAAATCTTCCATCAATGATTATTTTGGGTTTTCAATTTATATAAATGGTTCTTCGATTCTGTCATATCTTCTTCAAAGCAAAAACAAGAGTGGACACACTGAAATGTCTCGTTTGTCTCGTGTTCATAATATAATTTATGACGAAAGTATAAAAAAAAACATTTTATACCCCAAGCATTACATTATTGCTGTTTACAGTTTATCTACATCTATAATAATATTCAAGATAATAACCAAAAACAGCAAAATTTCCTTAAAATTACCAATTCAGGGGCGGCAACCCAACAACGGGTTGTCCGATTCATCTGAAAATTTCAGGGCAGATAGATCTTGACCTGATAAACAATTTTACTCCATGTCAGATTTTCTCTAAATGCTTTGGTTTTTGAGTTATAAGCTAAAAACTGCATTTTACCCCTATGTTCTATTTTTAGCCATGGCGGCCATCTTGGTTGGTTAGCCGGGTCACCAGACACAATTTTTAAACTTCATACCTTAATAATGATTTTGGCCATGGTTGGTTAAATTTGGCCCAGTAGTTTCAGAGGAGAAGATTTTTGTAAAAGATAACTAAGATTTACGGAAAATGGTTAAAAATTGACTATAAAGGACCATAACTCCTAAAGGGGTCAACTGACCATTTCGGTCATGTTGACTTATTTGTAAATCTTACTTTGCTGAACATTTTTGCTGTTGACAGTTTATCTCTATCTATAATAATATTCATGATAATAACCAAAAACAGCAAAATTTCCTTAAAATTACCAATTCAGGGGCAGCAACCTAACAACGGGTTGTCCGATTCAACAAAACGATGTACATGTCTCCATCTGAAAATTTCAGGGCAGATAGATTTTGACCTGATAAACAATTTTACCACTATTTTTAGCCATGGCGGCCATGAAATGGGAATTAAAACACAAACTTTATTCTAGATACCCTAGGAATCAATCAGATGAAGTTTGGTTTGAATTGGTTCAGTAGTTTCAGAGGAGAAGATCTTTGAAATAGTTTACGACGGACGACGACGACGGACGGACGACGACGGACGCCAAGTGATGGCAAAAGCTCACATTTCCTTTTGGAAAGGTGAGCTAATAAAAGATAGAAATAGTTTAGAAAAGTAACGGAACAAAATACAAAGTGAATACGAAGAAAGAGAATTTAGACAAATAATACGAAAACGAAATAAAACATAGGCAAAGAAAAAGAACCAAATGGAAATACACATGCAACAAATGGAATTATATAAAGGTGTATCTTAAAAGAGAGGCGGATGATACCAAAGCGTAGTTCATAATCAACACAGCCGGATGTGTCAGTGGAATTTCATATAGGTGTTATTAATAAATTGTATTTACCCATTTATAACGTAGCATATAAGTGTAAAGAGAATTGTAAATAAAAATAAAAATGGTTTGTAACACAGTGTTTACGCATGATGCCTTTATTAACGACTTGCTGCCATTTATAAAAAAAAAGTAAATGAAGAACTGGATCTTTCATCCTCGAGCTTTCATCACTGTATTGGATACCTAAACTACATAAGTGTCCTTACAAACAACGGTATATTGCTGGGTCTTCCAAGTGCTCCACAAAATTAACATTTGTATTCTTTAGTTATCTATGTTGTGTTATGTGTTCTATTGTTTGTCTTCTTTCATTTTTAGCCAGGCGTTGTCAGTTTATTTTCTATTTATGAGTTCGACTGTCCCTCTTTCAAACGAATAGATAACAACTGTCATATTCCTTACTTGGTACAGACATTTTCTTATGTAGAAAATGGTGAATTAAACCTGGCTTTATAGCTAGCCAACCCTCTCAGTTGTATGACAGTCGCATAAAATTCCCATATATTGACAACGATGTGTGTGACCAAAACTAGGTAAAAATGTCTAAAATAGGGGTACAGCAGTACGGCTTTGTGTTATAATCTTAGTTAAATCACTATATAATAAAACACAAACAAATATGTAACAAAGAAGCACAAATAGGCATAGATCTGTAGAGAAATCAAATTAGCAAACACGAACGACGAATACACAAAAGTACCATAGCAAAATAGCACAATGACGATATGTATAGGTACAGAACCATGTCATATGTTACAAAGAAACACACAAAGACATGTAGACAAAACGCATTAATGAAAGGCAAGAATACAAGAATTTTACCTTAAAACAATAACACAATGACGGGATGTAAAAGTACGGAGCCACGTCAAATGGATATCAGATAATAAAAGAAGACAAATAAAAGAAAACAGTAACACGTTATTAAGTTGACAAAGAAGGTTAGTATCTAGAATCTATACTTCAAGACCATCTTGTATTATTTGTGAAGTTGATACGGAATACTAGTATTTATCAACCAGCTCTTCGTAACTTCCGATTAACTTTATCGTTTAATTCATATTCCTGTTCTTTTGATCTATATAATTCTTTTAACTTAAGTTTTTTCTACTTTTGTAGTGTTTTTTTTTAATTCAAACACTCATTCTAGATTGAACTGTAGTACTATGATTTAATGAATAGGACACAAGGCAAAATTTAGGTTAATCCCAACAATACAGTCAGGATCCTACTTCGTCAAAATTATCTCCCCATTACGCCAGTTCATTTTCACAATCGTAGAAACGGAAGCCATTGTAGGGATGACGCGCTACCAATTTTGCTCTTGGAAACCGATAAATTTATCCATATTGCACCATTACGATCCTTATATGTCAGTTGTATTTTTAAAGACAAATGTATCAACTAGCTAATGAGCATCAGTTAATAATCTTGTCTGCATTGATTCAACTTAAAATTATTGTCTGATCGGTTGTCAGGTGGAATTTTCGAAAATTCATAAACATTTAAAAAAATTCTAAATAAATATTTCGTGGAAGGGCAGACTAGATTTTTTTAGTGTATGAAGACTATAAACTCTAGTTATCACACACAAAAAATTGTAATTTTTCGAAGATATGCATTTTCATCATCCAACTTGAAAGACTGTCGTCAAGTACTTTCAGTAAAAAAAATAGCTATTCGAACACACCTTCTCTGTGGTTGTGACTCATTAGATAGGTATTTCACTTGACCTATATATTTCATCTTTTAGTACTGTGATTTTTTTGTGTTATAACGTCAACCTGTAGCTTTAATGTATAAAAATGATAGAATTTGAAGCGAGACGATGTATGAAATATTCTTGCTTTGTACGATATCAAGACAAAATACTCAACTCAAACACGCCCTAACATAAAACGGTGCACTCGATTTTCTCTTTTCGATACAATTGTTACCCATTTTTGGAATTTTTTCTTTAGTCACATAATGGAAGGGCAGACACGAAAATTACTGAAGTAATAGATTGATATGGTTTCCGTCCGTGGTAATTTTTTCAAAAAAATCGGAGGTTATGCATTTTTGTCATCCAACTTGAAAGATAACCATGTCGTGGACTTAATATCTAATTGTTCTGCTTAACTATGAACTAGATAAATTGAAAACTTATGCAAATGGTGTTTTTTAAAATAAAACACCTCGTTATTGAGAAGAAAATTGCAATTTTGTTTGTTTCTATTAACTTTTAAAAATTTTGTCACTATAGTAAACAATACAGTAAACATTTATCGCCTTCTCTAACAAAGAGCTTCGATTCTTTTGTTCTATTTCAACCTGGTTTCCGACTGAATATGTCTACATAAACCAAAACTAAACCATACGATTCTGAATACAAATGACCATATATTTGTGAACGTGGAAAAAGTCGGAGTCAGCCTTTTGCACTGACATCATCCGTTCATTAAAGTGAAAATAAAATCAATCCTGAAAGTCTTCATTTGTATTCGCTCTACCAGTTTGTGAGTTAGTTCCGCCAGTGGATTTATGTTCAATAGGTAGGGGATCAGTCTTCGGTCACTGTCTTTCGTTCCGGCATCTTCGCCAGTTTCAGCAACATAACCTGTTGCACGTCGTTACTACAATCCCCTTCCCTTTCATGAATGTGACCTACCGAATTAGACTATTTACCGGATTTGTAATCACATAAGCAACACGACGGGTGCCACATGTGGAGCAGGATCTGCTTACCCTCCCGGAGCACCTGAGATCACCCCTAGTTTTTGGTGGGGTTCGTGTTGTTTATTCTTTAGTTTTCTATGTTGTGTCATGTTGTACTATTGTTTTTCTGTTTGTCTTTTTCATTTTTAGCCATGGCGTTGTCAGTTTGTTTAAGATTTATGAGTTTGACTGTCCCTTTGGTATCTTTCGTCCCTCTTTTTGCACAGTATCAAACATTCCAGCAACAACATCGTTGTCACATTTGGCGGAGGTAATCCATAGGCGTGTTGTCTTTTGAGTACAACACACGGTACCGTGTACCTCATCAGTCAAGCGACCAGAGTAATGCCCCATCTTCGTATCAAGTTCCAAACTGTCAGTGATGGATTTTAATCTAAGACCGCAGTGGAGTATGTGGAGACAGAATAATTTCACACATCAATATCCAGTTTGTGGTAAATGTGGACTTGTACATCATCGTTTCGAAATGTGTCTAGCTTACAACAAAAGGTGTTTCTCGTGCGACAAATTCGGACATTTCGCAAGACAGTGTTTCACAGCTAGATCAAGTCTATTCGGTAAAATTAGATATACTAAATCAACAAGTTCGAAAGTGTCAAGTGAACAAAAGAATTCAACAAAAAAACGACAGAGAGACAATCGCCGTTTAATGCAGTACTATTCAAATAAAAACAGTCTCAGGGAATTGACATTTAGCAGTGTGCGAAATTCAGCTATCATGAACTTTTTCGACCAGACAGCCCCAATGATAGTCGAACTGAAACAAGCAAACATTCAAATACGGAAAAACAAATCAGTGATTTCCGCAACATCAGAACTTTTAAAACGTGCACAAGAAAATATCAGGACTCTTACCTGCAGAATAGTTGAAAGTCAGAACCAACTAGATTCGACAGAGCAATTAAAGGAATGTTTAGACAAAATCACCAAACTAGAGAAAGAAAAAGAAAACAATTCTGCATGCATGAAAACATTATCAGACCAAAACAATTTCTTAATTCTAAAATGTGAATATCAAACATATGAAATCGGAAATATTACTGCTCAAAACCATGAACTTCGGGACATATCTAAAATTCTAACAGATCAAACTGCCGATATGGCTAATCAGATAAGGATTTGTAGGACTCATCATATCAATCGTCCCAATGCAAGTCAGTGTTCCGGAAATGGACGTTTCCAAAACCAAAGAACTTTTTATAGATAATTATCAAATTTTCAATACTTGCGAAACGCGAGGACGCGTTTCATTCGAGGAGGGAGAAATCTGTGAACGTGGAAAAAGTCGGAGTCAGCCTTTTGAACTGACATCATCCGTTCATTAAAGTGAAAATAAAATCCATCCTGAAAGTCTTCGTTTGTATTCGCTCTACCAGTCTGTGAGTTAGTTCCGCCAGTGGATTTATGTTCAATAGGCAGGGGACCAGTCTTCGGTCACTGTCTTTCGTTCCGGCATCTTCACATAACCTGTTGCACGGTATCAAACATTCCAGTAACAACATCGTTGTCACATTTTCCCGACCTTTAACTCATTAAAGAAACCAGGACCCATATCCTTTGTATTTCTATTGTGTACGCCAAACGCGCGTTTCGTCGACAAAAGACTCACCATGCAGCGACGATTAATAACTTAAAGGCCAAATTAAGTGTATAGTTTTGAGTGCCCACAAATTCCAGTCACTACCCAATCAATGTTCAAATTTATAATTTAAGCATGCCAAATATTGACAGATCAAATATCTCTCCAGTTCCCATGACATGGAATATCATAGAAATTGTCATATTCTGTAAAATGTCTGTTTGTGGAATTTTGAATACTGTAAATTTAGAAAATGTTGCGATTTTTTTTAATGCGAATAATGTGACTGCGTGAGTATCGCAATACTAAGAACTCGCATTCTTGTATCTAGCATATATCTGTTTGCCGCTTTTTCTGAAATCGAAGTAATTAATCTCGAATTGTTGTCCAACCTTCATCAATTGCCAAAATGAATACCTCTTTCGAAATTAGAAAGGCAAATATGTAAGGTGTTGAATTACTGGACCTCTCATGAGATGGGTAACGTTAATAATAAAATTATTTCATTAACAACATTTATGTATATTTAGACTAAAATGTTAAACGTTGCTGTTCTAAAAGAAGTTATGAAAATAATAGTTCCAAGTTGTTTAGTTGAATTCATCCTTCCGAAAAAAATTCGATGCAATAACGAGTTTGTTGACCGCTATGGGTTATTTATTTCACAGATGTAGATTGTTGTACCTACAATGCCTATCCTCTTTTCTTCGAAATAGTCCTATCGAATTTGACTTATCATTGATTTTGTACATATATAAACATCACGAAGGTTGCCACATGTAGAACAGGAGATGCTTCATTTTCCGGAAAGCCTGAGATCACCTCCGAATTTTGTTGGGTTCGTGTCGCTTGATGTTCTGTTTTTTTTTATGTCGTTTTGTGTTCTATTGTTTGTCTTTTGTCATGGCTTTTTTGGTTTATTTTTTTATGTATGAGTTTACCTTGATGATATTTTTACCGTAAAGTATCAAGAATTCCACTATAAACTTCGGAAATTTACCCTAAGTAATTTCTTAACTTGGCTGCACCTATAGTAGACTTATTGAAAACGGAATAGCATATCCTAATTTGTACGGTGATGTTGTTTACCGAGACCATCAATTTAGATACGATTGGTGTAATTTTGTCAATCTTTTAAATGAGCTTATTCTAATAGGTTACAGATACAACAGTAGAATTATATATTTAAATATTGGTTTTACTGGAATATATATTGATTTTGCGCTGAAATTTAAAACCATACTGAATATTGTTATTAAACACATACGTACATTCACGGTTTTACTATCTGTCGATAACTATATTTTGACATAGCATAGGGCAATGTTTTGATCTGATCTTTAATTATGTCTTTACACTAACTCCATTTGATGTTGGATTTGTACTGATTAATATTTTAGTCTTAGACACGTGTTTTTTTTTATTAGTTGTTATTGGCTTTAAACTAGGTTCAGTAATTGCAGATACTCTCAGATCATTACTTTGTGTCTTTGTATTTTTGTTAGGTTGTTTATTTGCTTTCTAACGATCTGACGAGTTAAGCCCTTTTCAACTCATTGAAATGTTTTTATCTTATGATTTACTGTTACACCACTGTCAAAGGTTAGGGGCAGGGTTTGAATTTACCTTAAGTTTGGTATTTTCGTTATACGTATTTGCTCATTGTTGAAGGCCTAACGGTGACTTGTAGTTTTTAAATTATATATCATTTGGTCTCAGATAGAAAGTCTTCTATTTATTTCTGTTTTGTTTGTTTGTTTTGCTTTACACTATACGGACTTCATTTACAGGAGTATGCTCCTAATGCAGAAACTGCTCCTACAAAGTTATGAGAAGGACAGATTAAAAATGTTCCTCCGTAAATTTAATTTGTGGACACTATCACGCATTGGTTGATCCATACGATGTGTCTTTGTCCAAACTAACTAAGGACATTTTAGGATGTAAGATTGTGGTTTGTCATTACGTCGTCTGCATGGTCTTTTAAATACTGAACATTACATATTCCCGATTGTGACTGCTTTGCTGAGTGTGAATTCGCATTGCTATAAGACGTGTCACGGTACTTTTATATCCCAAAGTCATGTATTTAGTTTTGATCTTATGTCTCATATGTCTTAACGTTTGTAGTTGTAAATTTATTTTTTGTTTGTTATGTTAGTGTATTAAGATAAAGATAATTAATCACCACGTTCATTTATTAGATTTTAGTTTGGGTAACGAATTTTTTTACGATATATTTGGTTTACATTTTGATTCAGAAGGAACACCGACATAGCTAGATGATACAATTAATGATATAATTACTAACACAATTTGATATTAATTAGTATTGTAATTTTCATTGTTATAAATAAATGTTAAATCAGTATTACAAATCTAATCCTGAATTCTATCCTAATTCTATATTATTTTTGGGATTTTGGTTTTAGAAATTCAAATGTGACGTCACTTTGTGTGTTGATGGCTTTGGCTAACTCGGCTGTGTATTTTTATATGCTGATTAAGGTTGTTTTATGTAATGTATCCGTTTTTATTCTGTAGTTAGTCACCACTTCGGTTTGATCATTAATATATATTATATATTAGTCATTTTATAAAATTTACTGTTTGAAAAAGTTTGAATTATTCTTAATAATAAGGATATTGTAATCCCAGGCAGGAAACCCGAGCCACATTGGGCAGAACATTTTGGAACTTTTGGTCCTCAGTGCTCTTCAACTTTGTACTTTCGGGCCAGATGAGCTTTTCCCATCACTTTGCGTCCGGCGTCCGTCGTCGTCCGGCGTCCGTCGTCGTCCGTCGTCCGTCGTCATTAACTTTTACAAAAATCTTCTCCTCTGAAACTACTGGGCCAAATTAAACCAAACTTGGCCACAATCATCATTGGGGTATCTAGTTTAAAAATGTGTCCGGTGACCCGGCCAACCAACCAAGATGGCCGCCATGGCTAAAAATAGAACATAGGGGTAAAATGCAGTTTTTGGCTTATAACTCAAAAACCAAAGCATTTAGAGCAAATCTGACATGAGTAAAATTGTTTATCAGGTCAAAATCTATCTGCCCTCAAATTTTCATATGAATCGGATAACTCGTTGTTGGGTTCCTGCCCCTGAATTGGTAATTTTAAAGAAATTTTACTGTTTTTGGTTATTATCTTGAAAATTATTATAGATAGAAATAAACTGTAAACAGCAATAATGTTCAGCAAAGTAAGATTTACAAATAAGTCAACATGACCGAAATGGTCAGTTGACCCATATAGGAGTTATTGCCCTTTATAGTCAATTTTTAACCATTTTTCGTAAATCTTAGTAATCTTTTACAAAAATCTTCTCCTCTGAAACTACTGGGCCAAATTTATCCAAACTTGGCCTCAATTATCTTTGGGGTATCTAGTTTAAAAAATGTGTCCGGTGACCCGGTCAACCAACCAATATGGCCGCCACGGCTAAAAATAGAACATAGGGGTGAAATGCAGTTTTTGCTTATAACTTAAAAACCAAAGCATTTAGAGCAAATCTGACATGGGTTAAAATTGTTTATCAGGTCAAAATCTATCTACCCTGAAATTTTCAGATGAATTAGACAACTTGTTGTTGGGTTGCTGCCCCTGAATTGGCCATTTTAAGGAAATTTTGCCGTTTTTGGGTTATTAGCTTGAATATTATTATAGATAGAGATAAACTGTTAACAGCAATAATGTTCAGCAAAGTAAGACCTACAAACAAGTTATAATGAGTAAAATGGTCAATTGACCCCTTAAGGAGCTATTGTGCTTTATAGTCAATTTGTAATGATTTTCATCAATTTTGGTAAATTTTGGTAAATTTTTACAAAAGATTTTCCCCTGTAACTACTGGGCAAAGTGCATTATAGATAGATATACTATATACTATATTACTTTACTGAACACTCTTGCTGTTTACACTATAATAGTGTTAACAGCAAGAGTGTTCAGTAAAGTAATACAAACACATCAACATCACCAAAACAGAATTTTGCCATGAATCCATCTGTGTTCTTTGTTTAATATGCACGTAGTCCAAGGTGAGCGACACAGACTCTTTAGAGCCTCCACTTTCATCTGAGCGTCACTACTTTATCTTATGTGGACGAAACGCGTGTATGGCGTATTAAATTTAAACCTGGTACCTTTTTTTAGCTAGTATTCGTGTGTGTCTCTGTCCTAAATGTTTTCACATTTATTTGTATTGTAGTCATGTCATGTAATGTTGTCATTTTAATGTTATATTTAACATTGCCACAAAATAGTTATGAAAAGTACAAGAATTATGATTTAGTACGCCATAGTTCGTCTTCATAAGACTCATCAGTGACGCTCATATCAAAATATTTATAAAGCCAAACAAGTACACAGTTGAAGATCATTGAGGATCCAAAATTCCAAAAACTTGTGCCAATTACGGCTAAAGTAATCTATGCCTGGGATAAGAAAATCCTTAGTTTTTCGAAAAATTCAAAGTTTTGTAACAGGAAAATATTAAAATGACCACATTATTGATATTCATGTCAACACCGAAGTGTTGACTACTGGGCTGGTGATACCCTCGGGGACGAAACGTCCATCAGCAGTGGCATCGACCCAGTGATGTAAATAGTTATGAAAAGTACCAAGAGTATAATTTAGTACGCCAGTCGCGCGTTTCGTCGTCATAAGACTCATCAGTGACGCTCATATCAAAATATTTATAAAGCCAAACAAGTACAAAGTTGAAGAGCATTGAGGATCAAAAATTCGAAAAAAGTTGTGCCAAATACGGCTAAGGTAATCTTTTTTTGGGATAAGAAAATCCTTAGTTTTTCGAAAAATTCAAAGTTTTGTAACAGGAAATTTATTAAAAATGACCACATTATTGATAATCATGTCAACACCGAAGTGTTGACTACTGGGCTGGTGATACCCTCGGGGACGAAACGTCCACCAGCAGTGGCATCGACACAGTGGTGTAAATATAAAAAGGAAGATGTGGTATATTTGCCAATGAGACAACTCTCCACAAGAGACCAAATTACACAGAAATTAACATCTACAGGCCACCGTACGGCCTTCAACATACTACATAGTCAGTTATAAGAGGCCACGAAATGAAAAATGTTAAACAATTCAAACGAGAAAACAAACGTCTTATTTATGTACACCAAAGAATGAATAAAGACTATACTTAAAATGTGACAGAAATATATGCATCTTTAAATTTTCAGATAGAGGTTGAAGGAAACTTTCGAAAACAACAAGGTATATCCAATGATAAGCATTAAGGTAAGATTTTAAGGTATTTTGTTTGAAAGAAAAAGTTATAAGCAAACATATTGAACACAAAAGGTAAATTCAAAATAGGGGGAGTCCATTAAACCTGACAAAACAAACGCTTGACCATACCGGACCAATAATAGTTATCAAAAGTACCAGGATTATAATTTAGTACGCCAGACGCGCGTTTCGTCGTCATAAGACTCATCAGTGACGCTCATATCAAAATATTTATAAAGCCAAACAAGTACAAAGTTGAAGAGCATTGAGGATCCAAAATTCCAAAAAGTTGTGCCAAATACGGCTAAGGTAATCTTTTTTTGGGATATGAAAATCCTTAGTTTTTCGAAAAATTCAAAGTTTTGTAACAGGAAATTATTAAAGTGACCACATTATTGATAATCATGTCAACACCGAAGTGTTGACTACTGGGCTGGTGATACGAAACGTCCACCAGCAGTGGCATCGACCCAATGATGTAAATAGTTATCAAAAGTATCAGGATTATAATTTAGTACGCTAGACGCGCGTTTCGTGCCAAATACGGTTAAGGTAATCTATGCCTCGGAGAAGAAAATCCTTAGTTTCGAAAAATTCAAAGTTTTGTAACAGGAAATTTATTAAAAGCGAGAGGTTTGGCATGACACACTACCATGTTCAACCCACCACTGTTTTCTTAAAATGTCCTGTACCAAGTTAGGAAAATGGCCATTGTTATATTATAGTTTGTTTATGTGTGTGTTACATGTTAATGTTGTTTTTCTGTTGTGTTGTAGTTCTCATATATTTGATACGTTCCCCTCAGTTTTAGTTTGTAACCCTGATTTGTTTGAAGATTTAAGAATTTCGAACAGCGGTATACTACTGTTGCCTTGATTAGCTTTTTTTCATATCGTAAGGTGATGTTATTTAATAAAAAAAAATGTATGATTGCTAACGAAGGAATCTCATTACGAAAAAGCCAATTAAATGTTTTGAAAATTAGAACACTTTCCCAGTAGAAAAAGACTGACGATTCTTATGTGCGTTATAATTTTCTAATCTTTGGCAACACCACTTGATAATGATAAACAAAACTAACAAGTATATTTTATTTATGTGTCGACATTAACAAATATATAAGTATGCATAAATACATCATGCATATTCACAAGCATTTTATCACTGGTATGTAACGTTGTTGAAAACAACACTTTACGACATACGGTATGATTTCAGCTTCCCAATTGTTACCTTTTCATTAAAAAAAAACAATTTACTATAACATAACCCTTTCATCGAAATTTCATCTAGCAGCTTCATATAACTTTGTTTTATTGTTTAGTTTTATGTGTCAAGCCAAAGTTTTTTCTCTTTATTTGATAATATTCATATGATAATATATTATTTTTCTCAGAAAAAGCCATTAAAAGAATAATTAAAGTGAAGTTTAAAGTCATATTATGCTTACTGTGCTTTTTACGAGTTATATTGCACATTTTGTCTTCGTAGTCAGGATTCTTACTTGTACAACAAAGTTTAGCACAGAAGCACAAAATCAAACTATCACACAAATGGTAAAATTAAAAAAAAAACCAGTTTACTATAACATAACCCTTTAACCGAAATTTCATCTAGCAGCTTCATATATCTCCGTGCGAACCAAGTTCATTGATTCAGAAACCTTTTTAAAACTATAAAAAAATAAAATAAAAAAATATCGAAAATTCATATTTCATTAAACAGCTAAATTTGCTGTCACCTTTACCAACAAAATTCACAAATATTATACCCCCAGTAATGAAATCAAATCAACGAGTATTATATCAAAATAAATCAACCCTTACCTATTGTTATCTTTTTTGGTATAAACAGTTATTTTTTGTGACGTTTTAATAGTTAAAGGAATTGTTAGTGAAAAGTTATCGCTCAAATAGCAACATTTGTGATAGTCTATTTGCCAATTCCGTTATTGACCCCGCAATTATAGAGATTAATTTGTTAGTTACATCCCTTAATTAGGACGGACATACATTTTCAGGTAACGAAGAACTAGTGTATCTGTGCGTTATATTTGTATTCGTTAGTATGTCAAATCCTTTTAGTCTACTTGATGTATGGTTTAAAAGGTTTGATAGCATTGAGAATTTCTTTTTGAAGTTGGTTAAAATGCAAAAATATCACATTCAATTTATCCTGCTTTATATATGTATCAGCCAATTTTGTCAAAAACGAACAAGTTTACAATTTGCAAATGGAAACAATGGGTTACAAGTGTGTTATAACAGAATATAATCGGTAGTTGGGTAATAGACTATTTCAAAATTATATTTTGTATGTAAAATTGAGAATGGAAATAGGGAATGTGCCAAAGAGACAACAACCCGACCATAGAGCAGACAACAGCAGAAGGTCACCAACAGGTCTTCAATGCAACGAGAAAATCCCGCATCCGAAGGCGTCTTCAGCTGGCCCCTAAACAAATATATACTAGTTCAGTAATAATGAACGCCATACTTAACTCTATATTGTACACAAGAAACTAAAAGTTAAAATAATACAAGACTAACAAAGGCCAGAGGCTCCTGACTTGGGACAGGCGAAAAAAAGCAGGGGGGTTAAACATGTTTGTGAGATCTCAACCCCCCCCCCCATACCTCTTGCCAATGCAGAAAAGTAAACACATAACAATACGTACATTAAAATTCAGTTCAAGAGAAGTCCGAGTCTGATGTCAGATGATTTAACAAAGAAAATAAACAAACCGAAATCGCAATAATCTGTCTCCAATTGTAGTCCAATTGTCTAAAATGAACGCTGATTTGATTTTAAGTACTAAGAAATGGGTGATAAACACACGGAAAATTCATTGGGTTCAATTTGCAGAATACATTCAAAATTTCATTGAATTATATATTGTGACATTTGATGATCAATGTTAACAACAAACAAAACCCTGAAGGTCGCTACCAACTGTTATTTGAAATACGTTGATGTCTTAGCTAAACGTTTCTTGCAAAAAAGACAAACCCCAGTTATCAAAGCTGCAGCACTAATTTGTAAAGATCTGCGAATTATCTACAATATAATTAAAATAGATTAGTTTCTACTCATACAAATGTTTACTTAGATACATTGCGTGTAAGGACAATTTACAACATTTTGTTTTCCAAACTGTTCCTTACATTGCTACCATGAAAATGTATTATTACGGTTCAACTATACCAATCACATCTTTATACTTCGACTAGACAGATAACACTAACAGTGGTATAAAAACAAAACTATCGTCCTTTAAAGAGGTTTTTACTAAAACGTTAGTTATGTAAATATAAAAATTCGCATAGGACGACGGTTGGATGCGAAGTCGTTACCGTTATGTGTAGACTTTACTGACGAATTTATCAAAAATAAAAACCTTAGCAAATAAAGGCAACAGTAGTATACCGGTGTTCAAAACTCATAAATCGATTGACAGAAAACAAATCCGGGTTACAAACCAAACTCGAGGGAACACATCAACTAGTTATTAAAACAAAGGAACAATAAGAACACCGAATAGCAACTAAAACAAACGTCAACATACATATAAACGAATTATTTGACAACAACTGTCATATTCCTAAATTACTACAGAACATTGTAAGAAAAAAATAGTTGTTGAACCTGGTGAAACGTCATGCGAAACCTCCTTTTTATGCAATGTTAATATATCGCCAAAACACTACGTGAGAACAACTGAGAAACGCACAAACAAATAATATAAAAGTCGATACAACATGCAAACTGCAGAACATCAACAACAAACACCACAGGATATCAAAAACAGTGACGCGCTAACGTTAATAAAATGCAATATGGAACTTTATACAATTATTTTACAATATTCGTTCAAAGAATTTTCATGTCAATGATAGTATGGAAAGGGAATTTTATAATCATTTGAACTATAAACGATAAGACATATTAAGAACTTTACTACACGAAACCATAACAGAAACATCAAAAATAAATCCATGAATGTTGGATGTACAAAACACCAAGACACGCTGCACATCAATGCAAACTTACTCTCGGTATAACAATCATACAATAGTCTTTCAATACAGCAGTAACATTCGAGAATATAACAATTATGATACTAAAAGGCAATCTTATAAGCATTTGGACAACAATATGACACAACACATCATTCAACCAAAACGATAACAAAAACATCAAATACACGAATGTTGGGTGTACAAAATACATAGACACGTTGTATAGCAATGTAAATTCACTCTCGGTATAACAGTCATATTCGGGTATCGGGTACTTTCGGTACTTAGCAGACGTAAATATATATGTTTAACCACAATCTAAGACGTGGTAAAAATGTCGTTAGCTAGTTTAGACACAGACACATTGTATATATCAACCAATTCGTGATGGTGTCCATGACATAGGGTCCAAAGTTTACTATTATACACAAAATAATAAGTGGAAATGATATGCAATAAATCACTGCTAAATACAACACATTGCAATAAATAAACTGTAATTCCTCGATGTTGCGCAAGATAAACATTGCAGTTTAATACAGAATTTAAATGGTAAAAAGGCCGAATATTTATCGTGTAAGTGAGTTTTCAGGAGAGGATTTGGAATTAAAGGGGTTATATTATTGATATATGCTTTTTTGTGCTTCTTTGTTAAAAAATTGTTGTTTTTTTATTGTGAGATTATAACACAATGTTGACTGCTGTATCCCTATTTTTGACATTTTTAACTATTATGTCTGAATGTTTTGTTCACATATTGTTATCAGTATAATGGAGTTTGATTCGATTATCATAAAGGTCCAGCTAGCTATTAAGACAGGTTCAATCAACCATTTTCTACGCAGGAAAAAACCTGTACCCAGTCAGGAATATGACAGTTGTAATCCATTCGTTTGATGTGTTTGAGCTTTTGATTTTGCCATTTGATTGGGATTAGGGACTTTCCGTTATGATTTTTTGTCGGAGTACAGCATTTTTGTGATTTTACTTTTTCCCCATTATTGCTTGTTTAAATTGCAATTCAATTTTCTATATCTATAAAGGACCTATGTCTGTTTTAAGACTCGTATTGTAATTAGTGTCTGTTGTGAGCAATTATGTGTTTTTGCCTTACATATTGCTCTAGAAGGAATTTTGGGTCATCAATGCTTATCAACTTGGTATTTGATTGAGCCTTCAAACTGCGTTGATTCGGGCACCACTGATGAGTCCCAATGAACACGACACGCACGTCTGTTATGCATACCAAACAATAATAAGATTAAGAAAGGAAATGGGGAAAGGGTCAAAGCGACAACAACCCGCCCATAGAGCAGACAACAGCCGAAGGCCACCAATGGGTCTTCAATGTAGCGAGAAACTCCCGCACCCGTAGGCGTCCTTCAGCTGGTCCTTTAAAAAATATGTATACTAGTACAGTGATAATGGACGTCATACTAAACTCCGAATTATACACAAGAAACTAAAATTTAAAATCATACAAGACTAACAAAGGCCAGAGGCTCCTGACTTGGGACAGGCGCAAAATTGCGGCGGAGTTAAACATGTTTATGAGATCTCAACCCTCCCCTTTACCTATAAGCCTGGTATATTTGATGATTTTTTATGATACCTAATACATTAGAAAACATTCTGAATTTTGTCTTTTCGTGACATAAACCCCTAGTTTTTGGTGGGGTTCTTGTTGTCTATTCTTTAGTTTTTTACGTTGTGTCATGTGTACTATTGTTTGTCTGTTTGTCCTTTTCATTTTTAGCCATGGCGTTGGCAGTTTATTTTCGATTTATGAGTTTGACTGCCATTCTGGTATCTTTCGTCCCTCTTTTATCGTTCTCTATGGAGTGAATAATACCTGGTCCTGCTTCTGTTTTTTCTCTTTACAGACTTGAAACCTTTCTCTGGTGAATGCCACCTTAATAAACAAAATTTGATAGTTTGAGTCATACAAAAATTGTTTTGCCAATCATAAGACGATTTCTTCTAAAAGGTCGAATGTAAGGAGCCATTAGTTGACCCCTGAAACTACCAAGTTGCACATAGTAAGTTATTTTCAATTGATTTGAAATAATATAGATATGCATCATGGCCAGACTTAAAGAGACATGTTAACTTTTTTAAAGTATGTTTTCTTGTAGTAAAATATTAAAATATTCATATGACAACTATATTGAGGTAAATTAGGACAAACCAACACAAACTAACGTAAACATATTTTTCTATAGAATTTTTAATTTGTTCATATCTAAATATCACACGACTAAGTATTCAATAGCAGTTATAAAATTCAAAATACTTATAAAACAAAAATAAGTTATTTTTCATTCTGGCACCTTTGTTGAGAAATCCTTTCTGATATCATTTCTCATATATCCATTATGATTTTTCTGGGAACTTTTCGCAAAACATTATGAAAAAAAACAACTTTTCCTGAAGTAGTGAATAACTTACAATCATCATGTATCATGAGTCATATGTTTTCTGTGAACAAAGGTAGAACATTAACTTGAATAAATGAGTAAGAAATTAAGTCTTTGATGTTTTAACACACCTTTTTTTTAAATAGTGAAAAAATACAAAATAAAGATATGTTTCTTCTCACTGGTAACCCCTTCCTTGATCTCTTTCAAAGCTTTAAAGCGAAAGCAAGTGAAGTCCGAAAGCAAAAGAATTTGTATGCTAGAACTGTATGTTAAGATAACTCAGACCATCCTTCAGACAATGACTGACGGATTACTTTATCGAATTGTAAAGGGCTGTTACATACACATAGGATAATCAATTGAAACAATTCAGTCCGTAAGAAGCCCTAGTCATGATGAATGGTAACACGTTCAAACGATTAAATTTTAAACAAGAAAACTGATTTTTATTAAAACTTTAATTGAAAACCAAAAAATGCAGGACACAATCAACAACAACCACTGAACTAAAGGCTTCTGACTTGCGGAAAACACTGAAAGAGTATGATGGAGTTAAACATTGTTCTCCTGACATAGGACTCGTAGCACAAAAGCAGCTCACAAAAAAACAAAAGATACGAATTTTACATAGAGTCTTACGATCAGTGTACGATTTAGTTATCAAATAATATTTTAATCTATTAAAAAAAATACATGTTAAGTATAATTCACGTCATTGAGAAGCCATGTGCAGATGTTTAATTGGCAAAAATACCACTGCCTAATATACTGATATATACTAAATATTTTCTATAGAAATCTTATATTTAATTATACTGGGTCGATGCCACTGCTGGTGGACGTTTCGTCCCCGAGGGTATCACCAGCCCAGTAGTCAACACTTCGGTGTTGACATGAATATCAATAATGTGGTCATTTTAATAAATTTCCTGTTACGAATTTTTCGAAAAACTAAGGATTTTCTTATGCCAGGCATAGATTATCTTAGCCGTATTTGGCACAACTTTTTGGAATTTTGGATCCTCAATGCTCTTCAACTTTGTACTTGTTTGGCTTTATAAATATTTTGACATTAGCGTCACTGATGAGTCTTATGAAGACGAAACGCGCGTCTGGCGTACTAAATTATAATCCTGGTACCTTTGATAACTGTTATACTATCTTTTAAATAATACATCAAATAATTGAAATTCAATTGGTATGATTTAATTAGAATTGGAGAGAAAGACAATAATCTCTTTACTTACCATTGTATAAAGAGGAACCCAAGAACGAGGGAACAGCGTGTGAAGTACCGTGTCTACTGTCTTACGTAATCGAAACTTCATTGTATTAACTGTTCTCCTCATCTGTTATTTAAAAAAATGTATATCTAAGGTACATCTAAAGGACATAGTTAAGGTGGTTCAAAATTTAATTCAAAGCTTGTTGATTCTTTGTCAAATGTAGGTTATATAATTCTCTTTCTTTTTTTAAATGATACAGATATATGTTATTGATGTTATTTTATATCAAGGTAGCAACTTCATCTATAATTTAAAGAGTCTTTCCCTATGAAATATTTCAATGAATATCATATAAAACAAATATTATAAGATTAGAATTTGAAAAAAATTACCTCTGTATAATTGTTCATTGCTAGATCACACATTACTTGTGTATCGATGCATCTGTTCTCATTGTATTTCTGCAGTGCCGTTCCTTTAAAATTAATAAAGCATTATATTGTTATCAGAGCCAACGCGGAAGTACATTGAACGATAACACAGAATTTCTTACAATTTTTAAAAAGATAAAGACACTGTGTATCAACGCCACATTAAAATTGGGAACACCCAAAGCAGAAAAAGGACAAAAGAAAAATATACGTTAAGATTTTTATTTATTTAACCCATTTTTATCGATTTTTAACATGCATGAATTATTTGCCACTGGACGTTAAGCAACCAACAACCAATCAATTATTTACTATAGACATTGCTGGTCTTGTTTCTGCAGTGACACTATGAACTCATCAACATTTGGCATAACACGAGTTTGTCATGTTCGTTTCTTCCTATACAGTTAATGAAATTAGCGCATGAAATCTAATCATTCGAACATGCTTTCATATTAAAGTCATGGAAATAAAGCATAGAGGATCAAAATTCCTAAAGGTTTTGCCAAATACAGCTAATGTAATATATTCCTTAGGTAGCAAAGCTTTAGTTTTCTCAAATATTCATGACTCATATCATGCATTGAACTGTTTTAATTCGAGTAGTCAGAGTCTTAACTAGACAAATCAAAATATAAATCTGTTATTATTGGTGAGTTTTAGTCTTCCTTCAAGAATCGAAAGCATTCGTTTGATATTGTTGTTCTTGACCAAATAATATGGTAATAATGCCGACTTGATAGAGCTATGGATTTAGAAATTTATTATGCGATGTTCTTTGTACTAAGGCTTCTCCGTTGACCAATCACAATAGACTCGGGTACTAAAAAACCACCATTGGCATGTGCATTTCTTTTTATAGGAAATGTGGTATTGATTCTAGATCTATTACTATATATCTTTATTTTATATTGTGATCAGCGCTATTAGTTTTGAAATATTAGTATTCATAATTACTTACCAATGTTATCATGTTTTTCAATCATTTCGTCTAATACCAAACAATCTTCAAATCCCTTTAATAAAAAGTAATCGATTTTGATAACAACGATTGGCCGGTAATGAAATTGCATAAATATTTTAAAGTACGCATCATATTTAAACCAACAAAAGTAGCAAAAGTATTACCATACTCGAATGTTTATTGTAATAAAGTTTTTGTAGGTACAGTTTATTAGACTTTAGAAGAAATACAAAGCATTATCTGCACTTGTTCAAAATGGAAAACAAAACGAAAAAAAATCGTTTTAACAAACTTGTTTCTTTTCCTGAATAGATCTACCAAACTTTATCTCTGAATTCGAGCAACACGACGCGTGCCACATAGGATGCAGGATTTGCGTACTCTTTCGTGGAGCTACTGAAAACGTCCTATGTCTGATGGGGTCTGTATTGTTCTATTATGTTGTTAATTTTGTACTGTTGTTTTTCTTGTTTTGTTTTTCGTTTTTTAGCCTTAGCGTTGTATATTTTTTACGACTTAAAATTTTAAATGCCCCTTCAGTATCTTTTTTTAAAAGACCGGCAGAACATAATTAATGTAATTTCAACTTATAAATCAAACACAAACTGATAAAGAAGGTTTCTTTTTTCGGTACGATAATATTTTTTAATTTGTTATCCTTTTATGAATGTACTGTTTTGTTTTCTTTCCTTTTTAAAGACTTTTATATTCATCCGTATCTCTTAATCATTATATAATCTATATCACGTTAAGAAACCATCAACTATATGCTATTTTAGATAAAAAAAAATTAAACATACCGTGTTTGCACCTTGTCCAAAGAATGGCACCATAGCATGTGCTGCATCTCCCATGATGACTGCTTTATCTTTCACATGATGAGGGCTACACTACATGTACAGTTAATAAGCAATCTTATTAATTCCCTTTAATTGCAAATCTTTTAACGGGGATCGGTATTTGTACATCCATCTTTTGGGTCTTGTCATTTAGTCTGCCTGATGCGGTTGTGTTCAGACGTGAGATTCTTATGTATGCAACTTTTATAGTGTTGTTTTCATTGTGTATACCGTTATATTGATATTTCAGTTGAAATGTACTTTATCAGGAAATTTTCTTTCATTATGAAATTGAGAATTGAAATGCGGAATGTGTCAAAGAGACAACAACCCAAACATAGAACAGACAACAGATGTCTATTTACTGTATAAACTATCAACTAATTAATGATTGTTTTGCGTCGTTGTCACATTCAATTATTTGTTTGAAAGTTTAAGTCAGTTGTGTTGTGTTGTTTGTGATGTTATGGCATTTCCTTTAATTGAATTTATGCTATTGTGTTCCTTTGGTTGTATGATTCTTGAGTGCCTCGGTATTTGTGCATCCAGTTTTCATGTTTTTTGGTTTTTGGATGTTCCAAATCGTAGATGGATTCATACGTGCGATTCTAACGACATAAGTTCATATAGGGGTGTTGCTTTTATTTTGAATATCCTTGTATTTATATTTTACTTAATTTGTACTTTATTGGGAGGGAATATGTCCAAATGTTTTACTAAGCAGTATGAATGATCAGAAACCCATTTTTTGGCTGGGCTTTCTTTTAATTTCTAATTCAGTTGTGTTGTATGTCTGTAAATTATGTTTATCCAGTTTGAGCTGCCGTATCCCGATTATTGCAACAATAACCCATTGTGTATGTTTGCGTTGTTCACCAAACCTAGTAGATAACGGAATTATAAATTACTGGTGAGTGGGAGGATGAGCTAACTATAAAATCAATTTCGGTAGAAAATATGACATTTTTATTGGTCCGGTATGGTCAACCGTTTGTTTTGTCGGGTTTATGGACCCCCCCTTTTTTAAATTTACCTTTTGTATTCAATATGTTTGCTTATAACTTTTTTTTTCAAATAAGATACCTTAAAATCTTACCTTTATGCTTATCATTGGATATACCTTGTTGTTCTCGAAAGTTTCCTTCAACCTCTGTCTGAAAATTTAAAGATGCATTTATTTCTGTTACATTTTTAGTACAGTCTTTATTCATATTTTTGTGTACATAAATAAGACGTTTGTTTTCTCGTTTGAATTGTTTAACATTTGTCATTTCGTGGCCTCTTATAACTGACTACTTAGTATGTTGAAGGCCGTACGGTGACCTATAGATGTTAATTTCTATGTAAGTTGGTCTCTTGTGGAGAGTTGTCTTATTGGCAAATATACCACATCTTCTTTTTTTTTATATTTTGGTAAAGTTATATAGAAAGATGCTTATTTCAACTATAAATTTTATGTTTAATTGTTATCTGTCTAGATATTTTATACCAAGTTTTTTTCTGCAAATTTCTTAGGTCTTCAGAGATAGTTTTCTGTGAATGATTTTAAAGTTTTACACTTAATACAAGTAGTTTCAAATTCATGATCAGGGGTTAAAAATGTGTCCTTAAACATTCTGTTCCATAACCTATATTTTATTAACCCGTTTTGAAATTATATAATGTAAAATGACAATGTTTATGTACTACTATTCGGACACTAGTTATGTACTAATTTTCTGACACCATAATCTCTTATTATGTTGATAAAAATTCTTCAAAGCTGTTGGCTATACAGGTTAGATATGTAGCAACATTGACTAAACTGATGAATAGTAAAACCAATCGATAAAACATCTCATTTTTATAATAAAGAAAAATGAATTTGGATAACAAACATTGTACTTTTTCCTTATTTCATCCTATCATATTTTTTTTGGTCAGGAAATAAGAAGTCATGAAAAACAATGAAAAGGAGAAGAGAAAAAATATATCAGAAATGTAAAAACGACAAATTAAAAAGTAATGTAAAGAAAACTAAAAAGCGCCTCCTCCAATTATCTCTCAATCGTGATGAATTGATGCTCTTACAAAGGTCAAATAGTCAAAAGTAAAATCACAAGAATACTGAACTCAGAGGAAAATCAAATCGGAAAGTCCCTATAGTCTTGTACGATTTTTAATTTAAGTTTTTTGTGTATATTTCGGAGTTTAGTATGCCGTCCATTATCACTGAACTTTTATACAATTTCATTTAGGGCCAACATAAGCACAACTCCGGATGCGAGAGATTTTCGCTGCACTAAATACCCATTAGTAGCCTTCGGGTGTTGTCTGCTCTTTGGTCGGGTTGTTGTATCTTTGACACATTCCCCATCTCCAATTTCAATTTTATCATAATTCACATAAGTAGCAGGACATATGGGGTATGGTCAAATCGATAATGTTTGTCATTACATTTTCAAAAATAATACATACTCTCCAATCAAAGGCACAACGTCGCCAAAGTTCTCTTTGAAAAACTTTAAGAAATCTTCAACCAGCGTAATACTATCAAAAATATCAAATGGCATGAACAATGAGCATGTGTAAGACCTGTCAAGGTTCGGTAGTGCTATCATCATGAATTCATCTCTCGGCCATAAATGTAAAACTTCATATTCCATGGCAAACTGGAAAAAGAAAAGGAATCAGATATGATATCAGCATTATTTTTTTACAGCTCTGTAAACACTACCAGTAATTCATGTAATTGCTACACATAACATTTTACACTATTGGAAATTTGTATAATCACTCGATAAAATCGAACACAATCGAAAAAGCCCGGACTCTCGAAAAAACCCGGACATATAGAAATTAATTTAGTCTCAAAATGCCGTTTTAATTCAATAACAAGAGTTTTTTGTAAAATGTCTGTATATCTAAGGATATATATATATTCCATGTATGCATTTCCTTCGACATTTGCATTGGTATGTGTATAAATATGGCTTTATTCTGTATTTTAGAATAAAAGGATTGTGAGGCTAAGGTCAACTTTTTTAACGAAAACAATTGTCGCACTGATTATATATTTTGTTCCCAAATAACAACACACCTTAAATAACCTTATTTATTGCATAGCAATATAATATTTTCCACAGAAAGTAACCAAAAGTTAGCGTGCAATAAATTCCAATATTGCACTAGTGCAATAAATCTTCAAAATTCATGACGTCATCAACGACAAAATCTTAGTTTAAACCAATTTTTTACTTTCAAATATTATATTGCTATACAATAAAAGGGTTATTGCATGAATATTGGGGAATATTGACCCTCGTTGAACATATATTGCACTCGCAAGCTCGTGCAATATAAAATTCTATTCGGGACAATATTCCCCAATATTCATGCAATAACCCTATAATATTAAACTGAAGCTTCTATATTAGGTTTTTCCAGACAGGAAGTCTGTTTGTTTACATTTTTGATCATATTTACCCGAAAAAAAAGTGATCACACCCGAAAAACCACTATCCTAGCCGGACACTATACCTAACGTGCATCAAACGAATGCAAAACAACTGTAATTTTCATGACCTGGTGCATGCATATTCTAATGTAGAAAAATGGTGATTCAACCTGATTTATAGCTAATTAAGCTTCTTAGCAGCTGCATATCATTCCATTCGTTATATTGACAACAATGTGTGAACAACACAAATAGACATAATAAACAAAAGTATCTAACATTTAGGCATGTTGGGTACAAACTGTCACAATCAGGAATGGCACAGAATTGGTTAAATAACATACACTGGTATCTAAAGATCTAAGATCGGGAAACATGTCGTTAACGATATAGAGAGCTGAGACCAACACATCATATTGGTTAACCGCATCGTAATGACCATGACGATCAGAATAAAACTTATTTAGGGTCGATTTCAGTTGTTTTGGTACAGATGTAAAAATGCACAAGTGTTACTATCTTTTAAAATGTGCAATAACATTGACGGTACCAATTTTCCTGCACCAGATGCGCATTTCGACAATACATGTCTCTTCAGTGATGCTCGTGGCCAAAATATTTGAAATCCTAAGCTTATATAAAAGATGAAGAGCTATGTCAAATGTCATATGAAGGAGCATTAACACATTTTAAACTAACATATCCCTAACCTTTCATTGACTTATCTACACGCATAAAATGAAACGCTTACATCAACTTTACCTACATAATGCATAAAGTAACTTTAACTACGATGCCTTTAATTAAAATCGAATTATGCATATTGTTTTTTAAAAGGAAATTATTCAATGACGTAGAATAAACATATTTTGGAGGCAAATCTAGTTTATATGATTTATACGCATTTAGAGCTGATGTTGATTATAGGAAAAATTAATATATTTTGTAGATAAACTCGTCATAGATACCAGGATTCAAATTTTGCATTTTGCGTTAGACGTGCGATTGGTCTACAAAAGAATTATCAGTGACGCTCCAAATAAAAAAAAATAAAAGTTATAAAGGCCAAATAAAGTACGAAGTTGAAGAGCATGAACTTTACAAGACACGTAATCAACATGATCAATTAAACAATTACACGGATGTATGAATGTATGGGAAATGTTATAACACTTTTTGTGTACGCCCGGAGCTCTTTTCGTCTTTTTCAAACAAAACCAATCACACCAAAACATTTAAAAGTCAAAGATTTACTTGACAAAATCATGTGATCAGCTACACGTATATGACTAAATGAGATGAAAAATGAAAGCGGCGAACAAATTTCACTAATTCCCGTCTACTGGTGTTAATTTTGAAAATAATATATGATTGCAATGATAATATACGCGTTTAAGTCCTTAATGCTCTTTACGTGGAAGCGGATTATTCTTGCTGCATTAATGGTTTATATTTGATGAAAAACATAAACAATTACAATTTGCAAACACATCGTCACTCCTTGACCGTGTTCATTTTAAATATGCTCTTTTGGTTTTTTTTTTCATTACTGTATATCGTGGATTTTCATTACTGTAACTCGGGACCACTGCAAAACACGTTGATCCAAAAAGATTACTAGTACAAAATTAAAATTGTGTAGCCAAATGATGTGGTCAGTTATTTTTAGAGTCACAATTAAAAGTGATAAGAGTCTATTTTACGACAACTTACAACGTACAATCCTAATGTTTATGTATCCTTTTCGTTGTTTAGAATACAAGACATCATGTGATATTTAATTGAACATAAATAAAGGCAATAGCAATAAAAAATGACCTGACAGTAGCTCCTTTGTCACATATGGTGTACTGATGTAAACAAAATTAAATTGAAAAATGACTTACTTCTCCAGATGCCGTAGCCGGAATGACTAGTTCCATGTAACCATGTTTAATATACTCTTGTTCGTAATTCATGTGAGTTTCTTTCATTATCTGTTGTCTCACTACAGAATGAGCTCCGTCAGTCCCAATGATCAGATTTGCTTTTTTATTGATCTTGTCCCCATTTAGTCTGTTGAAAATGAAATAGAGGAATTACATTTGTATTGTCCTTCACCCGATTCTATCGGATTATACAATTATATAGACAAAACAGCTGTCTACTTATAGTGTAACATATTGAAAAGCAGATTAAATGTTTTCAGCTTGCTTTAAGTAACTGCACTGAATCATTTAATTTTTTACATAACATTTTACATAAATACCTTTCTATAAGTATTGTCAATATTTTATAAAGTATTTTAATTTTGGTGAATCCGTTATATCCTGGGTTAAAACCTTCTATAACAATATAACAGCTGCGGTGACACAAAACTGTTGTCTGTCAGAATTCTTCACTATAGAGAGAGGCTGTAGACAGGGAGATCCTTTATCCCCTTATATTTTCTTGCTATGTGCAGAAATATTAGGCATTTTGGTAAGAAATAGTAGGGAGATAAAGGGTATTACTATAGATGATACAGAATTTGTACTTTCTCAATATGCGGATGATACATCATTGATATTAGATGGCTCACCAGAATCGCTCGATGCATCTCTTCGTGTTCTCCAATTGTATGCTGAAATCTCGGGACTTAAGATTAATATAGAAAAAACAAGTGTTATTTGGATAGGTAGCAAAAAACATAGCCAGGATCAAATTTGTGTAAAGGGGGGATTGAAATGGGGCTCCAGTACATTTAAGTTGCTTGGAATTACGTTTTCAGTCGACCTAGATAGAATGATTAATTTAAATTAAAGGCCAGTTTTAGATAATATAGACAACACTTTGAAAAAATGGTCAAAACAGTATCTCACCCCCCTTTGGAAAGATTACCATTTTAAAAACTTTGGTCATAGCTAAATTAAATCATCTGCTTCTATCTATCCCTAGTCCAGATGAGAATATGTTACGTAATTTAACAAATAAAATGTATGCTTTTATCTGGAATAATAAACCAGATAAGGTCAAGCGAGATCTGTTATGTCAAGATTATTATAAGGGTGGTTTAAAAATGCTAAATTTAAAAGCATTTATACAGGGACTAAAACTTACATGGGTAAGACGTCTGTATAATTCGAACTCAAAGTGGGTGAGATTAGTCTCTATTGTGGAGCAAATAAATTTTATTGAAATAAGTTATATTGGGCCTATTAATAGGTCAACAAATAAATTTTGGCAAGAGGTTTTTGATGCTTGGAAAACCCTTAATCAAATTAGAAAACCAAGATGTATTGATGAAATTCTATCGTATTCTTTATGGGAGGTAGAACATTTTAAAATTGGTGGTTCAAGAGTCTACTATAAAAACTGGGCAAATGCGGGAATTTGGACAGGACAAGATTTGTTAGATGACCAGGGCAAAGTTATGTCTTTTCAAAATTTCCAACAATTATATCAATTTAGGCCAAATATTTTACATTATTATGGAATAGCGCACTCGCTTAATGAGTGGTTAAACACGATTAATATTGAAATAAATGAGAAAAAAATTCATGCAATACTACCTTTTAACATAAGTATCTTTTTTGAATCAAAAAAAGGTTCAAGGGAAATGTACAAAGTATTGAATGAAAAATATGTTACATTTGCTGCAAAGGAAAAATGGGAGAACCATCTTAATATGACTGGTATTAACTGGAAAAAAATACACACTTCGTGTACAAAATATAGTAAAAGCACTAAGCTTTGCTGGTTCCAATATAGAACTATCCATAGAATTTTGGGAACTAATTAACTACTTTACAAGATGAAAATAAATAGCAGTAACATATGTACATTTTGTAAATAAGGACCAGAGACCATAGAACATTTATTTTGGAGCTGTCCGATGGTTGCCAGTCTCTGGCATGCACTTAACATCTGGATTTTTGAAATGACAAATATTGAACTGCCTTTGAATATTATGATTATTTTATTTGGTATCTACGAAAATGTTAAATTGAATTTTGTTAAAAATAAGATTATTCTACTTTCAAAATACTACATTTACAGAACAACACTACAAGAAGTTTTGCCAAATTTAAATGCTTTAAAAAACCATTTAAAGGAACACTTGAACTTAGAAAAATACATTTCATTTAAAAACCTCTCTGTAGAGGAATATAACAAATACTGGAGTCCCTGACCCCTATCATAGAATAAATAATAAATGTTAAAACTTGATTGAAACACCACTTATGTATATTGCAAGAACACATAAGATTTCAATGTTATAAGATATTTATTTATTTTCAACCTATTATTGCACCATCATATATATTCAATTGTTGTTTTATTATTTAATACTTCCTTTGTGTGAAAATGTCATTCTGTATACCTTTGTTCATACATGTTGTGCTAATCTATTTGTTACAATAAAGAAAATTCATTATAAAAAAAAAAGTATTGTCATCTGAATTACTGTTCTGGTTAAATACGGGATAATAATGTTTAAAAAGTATATTCCTGACCTGTTGACACTCCTAAGCCATTTGAATAGATTTTGTAAGTATAATCACCAAATTAAAGTTCAAGTATTGGAAATACGAAAGTCCAAGGAACAAGTTAGAATAATACAATCCTAATAATAGAAATAAAATATTCAACTAACCCAATCTATGTCATTCATTATAAAATAACATGCTGTCACGGACTTAATTATCTTAATCTATTTTTCCTCTTGAAAATATCTGCTCCTTTGCTCACAAAAGCCGCGAATGGTTCACAAAGATTTTCATATATCAGTTTCACGAATAAAGAAGCAACAGGGACTTTCAAATCATTTTTGAATATGTAGAACAAAACTTATAATTTCATCAAATATACCTTTAGATATTTTACATATGTAGGCTATTCTAAGCAGGAACAACATAACAAAGAGTGTCTTAGTAAGCAAACAACTTAAGTTTCAATTCACGATCTAATTAACTGTTATCGCATCACATTCTGCTTATTTTTGTCAAGGAGTATATACCAGTCAGTAGTTTTAGATACATCAATAGAGCATCTGGAAATTTTGGATACTACTACTTTATGAAGCTAATGTATTTCAACAAAAATATAGAGTAAAGTTCACTGAATATCATGATTTTCGCAGTGTTCAAGTGACAATGAAGAATTTCCAAAATCAATAGAAAAGCGAAAATTTGACAATGATATCGAAATATTTGAATTTATTTAAAAGAGGTTGTACCTTTATCTCTACTGGATCGTTGATAAATACAAGGACGAAAATTGTTTCCCTAGGGAATAACAATTGGTATTTAACACAACCATTTTATTTTTTAATTGTAGTACACAGCAGTGTATTTGAAATGTTATTTACCGCTTATCGATGGTGAAAAGCATCACCCACTTATCGTTTGTGTAATGCGTATCTTTTTTGTTTGATCGGCTCATTGATTATTTCCTCTCATTATGAATAATACAAATGTAAAATATACATACGTTTGCTCCAATGTGATATCTCCCTTTTTAATATCACACATTACTAGCTTGTGATTAAAATAGCAGGAAACATTTTTATGTTTCTTTACCTCTAAAAAAATATAATAAGCAGAATTAATAACATTATGTATCATGTGTATGAAGGACATCAATGCATGGCTGTACATTGAAATTTTGGTATATTGTAGCATATCATTCTCATATTGTATGTTCTAAATGGAATTCTATTGCTTTTTTGAAAAGGGATCTTTACTTGATGGCTGTAACTGCTATGCTATTTGCCCGTCAACCTGTTTCTGTTTCTGTTCGTTTAACTTTCAAGCCTATATCATATCAAAAAACTCTTTAAACATTTAATTTTCAGAATTGATCTTCACTTTGATACATTATTCAGATATATAAAAGGTTGCACTTGACTTTTTTTTTTGTATTTCCATGAGAAACACGACGGGTTCATTCTGAGGTTTTTTTATTTGGTTCTTGTAGTTCAAACTTTAGTTTTCTAGTTTTTGTTTTGTAGACTGTTATTTTCGTCTTTTGCTATCATGGTATTGTCAGTTTGTTTTTCGATTTGACTTGAGTCTGACTATTGATTTGTTATATTCTACCTCATTTTAGCATTTTAGTTAATATCTAAAAAAGCAATATTCTATATAACTAAATGCTTAAACACTGACTCTCTGTCAACAGAAAAACATTAATACTTTTACCTTCTAGTAAAACTTTATTCAGTGTCCTCCTGTCAATAGAACTTTATAACTGAAATTAATACATGATTAATATAAATATTGTGAGACTGCTTTTTGTCTCAGTGTCTTGTAAATAAATTCAATTTTCTTGAATTTCAGATGAGTATTTTGAATTTACTTTACTAGCGTAATTTTTCGTAAAACTAAGGATTTTCTTATTCCAGGCATAGATTACCTTAGCCGTATTTGGCACAACTTTTTGGAATTTTAGATCATCAATGCTCTTCAACTTTGTAATTGTTTGGCTTTATAAATATTTTGATATGAGCGTCACTGATGAGTCTTATGTAGACGAAACGAGCGTCTGACGTACTAAATTATAATCCTGGTACTTTTGAAAAACTATATTCAACGTGACTTCAACTTTTTTAGCTCACCTGACCCGAATGGCCAAGTGAGTTTTTCCCATCACTTTGCGTCCGTCGTCCGTCGTCCGTTGTCCGCTGTCCGTCGTCCGTCAGCCGTCGTTCGTCGACCGTCGTCCGTAGTCGTCCGTCGTCCGTCGTCGTCCGTCGTCGTTAACTTTTACAAAAATCTTCTCCTCTGAAACTACTAGGCCAAATTTAACCAAACTTGGCCACAATCATTATTGGGGTATCTAGTTTGAAAAATGTGTCCGGTGACCCGACCAACCAATCAAGATGGCCGCCATGGCTAAAAATAGAACATAGGGGTAAAATACAGTTTTTGGCTTATAACTCAAAAACCAAAGCATTTAGAGCAAATTTGACTGGGGAAAATTGTTTATCAGGTCAAGATCTATCGGCCCTAAAATTTTCAGATGAATCGGACAACCCGTTGTTGGGTTGCTACCCCTGAATTGGTAATTTTAACGAAATTTTGCTGTTTTTGGTTATTATCTTGAATATTATTATAGATAGAGATAAACTGTAAACAGCAATAATGTTCAGCAAAGTAAGATTTACAAATAAGTCAACGTGACCCAAATGGTCAATTGACCCCTTTAGGAGTTATTGCCCTTTATAGTCAATTTTTAACCATTTTTCGTAAATCTAAGTTATCTTTTACAAAAATCTTCTCCTCTGAAACTACTGGGCCAAATTAATCCAAACTTGGCCATAATCATCTTTGGGTATTTAGTTTTAAAAATGTGTCCGGTGACCCGGCCATCAAATCAAGATGGCCGCCACGGCTAAAAATAGAACATAGGGGTAAAATGCAGTTTTTGGCTAATAACTCAAAAACCAAAGCATTTAGAGCAAATCTGACATGGGGGGTTAAATTGTTTATCAGGTCAAGATCTATCTGCCCTGAAATTTTCAGATGAATCGGACAACCCGTTGTTGGGTTGCTGCCCCTAAATCAGTAATTTTATGGAAATTTTGCTGTTTTTTGTTATTACCTTGAATATTATTATAAACTGTAAACAGCAATAATGTTCAGCAAAGTAAGATTTACAAATATGTCAACATGACCGAAATGGTCTTTTGACCCCCTAATGATTTATTGTCCTTTAGAGTCAATTTTAACAATTTTCTTAAAATTTGCAAATTTTTATTAACATTTTCCACTGAAACTACTGGGCCAGTTCATTATAGATAGAGATAATTGTAAGCAGCAAGACTGTTAAGTAAAGTAAGATGTACAAACACATCACCATCACCAAAATACAATTTTGTCATGAATCCATCTGCTTCCTTTGTTTAATATTCACATTGACCAATTTGAGCGACACATGCTCTTTAGAGCCTCTAGTTTTATAATGTCTAGGATAGCCCTTGCATATAAAGAATGTAATGGGTTTGTTAAGCCATTAATAAGTGGGCTGTCTTCAAGATGATCTGAAAAGCGTTTGGTAATCAGATCAATTATAATTTTAAAAAAAAATGTAAAAAAATTATCATAAGTTTTTTATTGAGTTATAGTCCAGTCAATCTAACATAAATTTGACCCTAACCAGAAAGTAATTGCAACAGAAGATTTTTAAGTTTTAATCTTTAGCATTATACCCCAAATATACACAGAAAAAAAGTCCCATAAAATCTAACTTGAGGAAGACTTAAAAAATCACCATTTAAAATTCCTATGGAGATTTGCATTGAAAAGGGAGATAACTCTTGCAAAAAGGCAGAAATATAAAAAAAAATTGATACAAAATTATAACTTTACAGCTTCTATTCATCAGAATGTATTGATTTTTGATTTTTTAGCGGTCTTTATTGTATAATAAACAACTCTAAAGGTGTTTTAATATCTTTTATCAAGCTATAATCTAGATTTCCTAATTCATTAGTTGACCATTTATTGATTTTTTCAACATGTCAAGGTAAAGAATCTCATATTTAATAAAAATAATTAAGCATGTATTCTTCTTTTTGTGGTTTCTTTAGATAAGTAAGTTGCTGTAAAA
The DNA here is from genome assembly GCA_019925275.1 of Mytilus edulis. Lineage (NCBI taxonomy): Eukaryota > Metazoa > Mollusca > Bivalvia > Mytilida > Mytilidae > Mytilus > Mytilus edulis. Next base: position 119,256,892 of record CM034350.1, on the reverse strand, counting down.
ATATAATATACAGATATAAACAATACCAAATGTTCACATTTTTTTCAAAATGGTCACAAAGCTTGAAATTTGCAATTCCTTTAATGAAAAATGCACGAAAAAATACAACTACCCATAACACTTCGGTTTTGTACATTTCATGAGCAGAAGATTTTATAATTTAGTCAAATACAAACATATAACCCCATCAAAGTATCATACAATACATAAATTTCAAGAAAAACAACAAAAAACTGACCAAAAAAGACTCATTTTTGCAAGAGTTATCCCCCCTCCCAATGTTAATTTTCATAGGAAATTAAAAATACTGATTTTGAGTCTTCCTCAAGTTAGATTTTATGGGACTTTTTTTCTGTGTACTATGTAAAAGGCATGATGCTATAAAATAGAAAACATTTTCTGTTGCAATTAGTTTGAGGTTAAATCTTAGTTTGACTGGATTATTAAGCCTTCCAATTGATATATTATTGCGTGTTTTCCTATGTTTTGATGTTATGCTTTTGTTTCAGAAAAAAGGAAAAGGTTTGGTACCATTAAAACGTTAAATCCCGCTGCAAAACTTTCGACTGTCCTAAGTCAAGAATCTGAAGTACAGTAGTTGTCGTTTGTTTATGTAATTTATACGTGTTTCTCGTTTCTCGTTTTTTTTATATATAGATTAGACCGTTGGTTGTCCCGTTTGTATGGTTTTACACTTGTAATTTTCGGGCCCTTTATAACTTGTTGTTCGGTGTGAGCCAAGGCTCCATGTTGGAGGCCGTACCTTGACCTATAATGGTTTACTTTTAAATTGTTACTTGGATGGAGAGTTGTCTCATTGGCACTCATACCACATCTTCCCTTATCTATATAGTAAATATCATAATCGTATTAAATTGTGCATAAAAAAATAGGAAAACTAGTCAAGTTGACAAGTTATGTGTTTATTTTCGTAAAATGTTTTAAAAGGGAAAAATTTGTGACGATGACATATTGTAAAAATTACTTTTGCAATCTGAACTCTGATATTAAAACATCCTGACCATTTTAAGCGCTATATCTTTACTATATGTATATATGTCTCGATGCACAATAAGAGACGATTTGCTTATAATTTTGCATTTACAATCACAAACATAATTTAATCGCAGATTATATATTCACATTAAAGTATTTTAAGCTTAATTTCTTTCGTGGTAAATGGTTTTTTGTGGCGTTTTTTGTTTGTCAATCTTTTACTCAACTATTCAAAAAGTTCAAAAACAATCGCATGTAATTGTCTACGAGAAGAAATCATGTTTAACAATTTAGGTTATTATTATCAATGTTATTTCAACTGATCGGGCGGAGCTTACGTTTTAATTTGCATAAAGACAGTCTACTTAAAGATGTGTGTGATTAGGATGATTGCCGTTATAATTATTACTGATTTCTAATCACCTATCAGTGTCATCAAAGAAATTTACAAAAGAATGATTGGACACTTCATAGATGAGTTTATCCTAAAACACCTATCTATAGATGGGCTGGATTATTATGAGCGAACCGGTTAAACTCCGCCCAGTCAAGTGAAATAAATCGAGTAATAATAACTATTAAGTTCAGTGGCGAATTTGACTGAAGTGGATTAAAGGAATATACTTTCTGAACAATAAAATAACCGTAGTTTTATTCAATAGTATATACCCATAAACATGTGTAACAAACGTATGTAGCTCAAACAAATAGTTCCCGTTGATACAATCAGATATACACAGCGGATGCACAATGTGACATACTTTCTTGTTTGAGAACATCATATTAGTTTTATGTATGATATAACATGTATTGGAGTACTCAGGACGAATGAGTTTTAAAAATCTCTTTTGTATCTTCCGCCTCTTTTGTTATGATTGGAGATCGAATTCAACAGTTAGAAGTAATACTCTATATCACACGTCAGGCAATGCTAACAAAACATTAAGTTGTTTCAGATATGTGTAAGATATTGAATTGACAGCTTCTAAACGAAAACAAAAACTAAGACAATGCACTTAAGTTAAAGTAAGTGCAAAGGATTTAGAGAAATACAAGTTATATTAACGAGATTGAAGTTGATTAATTTAAAGATAAAAATAATATGCATAAAATCAGTTATATTTGTCCATATCTTCTTTTCGAGTTCTTAAATGAATTTGAACATAGTCACTGGATGAATTATTTATTTTATTCTGCTTTTGACGTTAACTCACATAAAATAGTCCATTCGATGTGTTTGACCTTTTGAACTTTTGCTTTTGACATTTAATAACGGATTTTCGTTTTTAATTTTTTCTTGAGTTTTTGTCATTTTATCTTTTTTTAAGTGCGTCTTTTTTTGTTATCATGGGGATCAAAATAAAACGATTAAATCGAAGTAACACGAACCATCCTAAAATAACATTTAATTAATTATGTGAAAAATACTTTTATAAATGAAATGCAAATATGTCCCTTACCTCGTCACTTTTGCCATAAGGTACTTTTCGAAGATTTCCACTTACGTCATGTACCAATCTTCCATATACAGGTATTGTATACCTATTTATGATTTCTTTGTCTAGTTTTATATGCTTTAGCGCTTCCTTCCCTCTGTAGGATAAAGTTAAATTGATACTCCTTCCTGTACCATGTTGTGTCGTCGCCCTAATTTCCGTTTGATCTGTTATTCAAACCAATACAAAAAAAATGAATTATCCGTTCTGATTATTTACCTTTAAAAGAGGGATGAAAGATACCAAAGGGACATTCAAACTCATAAATCTAAAACAAACTGACAACGCCATGGCTAAAAATGAAAAAGACAAACAGAAAAACAGAAAAACAATAGTACACAAGACACAACATAGAAAACTAAAGAATAAACAACACGAACCCCACCAAAAACTAGGGGTGATCTCAGGTGCTCCGGAAGGGTAAGCAGATCCTGCTCCACATGTGGCACCCGTCGTGTTGCTTATGTGATTACAAATCTGGTAAATAGTGTAATTCGGTAGGTCATAGTATTTAATTCATCCTTAGAAACATATCATTCGTTTAAAAATAATTCGCTTAGAAAAACTTAATTGAATTGATGCGTCTAAAGACTTTTCTGATTTAACTTCAACAGGAATGCTCATTTCCCAATATTTAAAAAGAGCAAATGATATATCAGGTATTTTTAGTTTGTTTCAAAGTTTTGCATATCAGTCTTTCTTTATAACCCACGAAATGTATTTGTGAGCTACCTTTTTCGTGTTCTGTTTTAGAATTTGAGTACTACTATGTCTCATTGCTGACCTGTTTTCATCTCTTCACATCAATCCTATAAAGTATTGCAAGCAATTTTTAAAAATTCTCAAAAAGATTGATATCTACCTTCGATACTTTTTTAAAAAAAAACGCCTTACGGCAGACAACGAATCCTGATACACTCATACATCAAACCAAAGCTCTGCAAACCTGATTAGGATACAAAAACTCAAACGTAATGCTTAAGAATTAAATACTACTTTTTCTCCAAATATATTTTTCACAGCATTGAGACTTATAATGCCTGTAAAATGTCTGCTTGTTTTAAATAAAACCGACTGAAAAGGTTAGAAAGAGCCTATTTTAATTGAGGTCTGGAGCTGGCATGTCAGTGAACTGTTATTAGTCTGTTGTTATTTATTGTATTATTGTCATTTTATTTATTTTCTTTTGTTACATCTTCTGACATCGGACTCGTACTTCTCTTGAACTAAATTTTAATGTTCGTATTGTTATGCGTTTACTTTTCTACATTGGCTAGAGCTATAGGTTTAAGATTTCATAAATATGTTTAACCCCGACGCAAATTTGCGCCTGTCCTAAGTCACGAGCCTCTGGCCTTTGTTAGTCTTGTATGGTTTTAAATTTTAGTTTCTTGTGTATAATTCGGAGTTTAGTATGACGTCCATTATCACTGTACTAGTAAACATATTTTTTAAGGAGCCAGTTGAAGGACGCTTACGGATGCGGGAGTTTCATTGAAGACCAATTGGTGGCCTTCGGATGTTGTCTGCTCTATGGTTGAGTTGTTGTCGCTTTGACACATTCCCCATTTCCTTTCTCAATGTTATTATAACTATACTTTTTTTGATGAAATTTAATTTAGAATATAAATTTCATGATATTGGCAAAACGTTATATTGTTTAATTTTTTTATTTATGTTCATGGTGGTCGTTTCGGGAGGCGATTGAAATGTTCAGCCAAATTCCGAATGATAGAAACTCTGTGTAATATAATGGGATTCATATAATCCAAAGAACGGATCTACTATTATAATTACAATCATGGTACCTTTAATAACTATAACTATCGATTTGGTTGTAGCATCAATATTGCAAGATCATTACATTTCATTGTTAAAATATTGCATTAGTTAAGAAATAATAATGGACTGAGGAATAACCATAACAATTGACATAAGTGTTCTTTAAATAATCATCTTTTTCAATAAGATGACCATAATGGCATGCGTATTCACATAAAGCTGAAACATCAATTATGATCTGCTTTTAGAAGAGGTAATTTTTTATTTAACTTCTCAACCCATCTTAAGTGGAAAACTACAAGTTTATTATGTCTTAAAACCTATCAGGAAGAAAATGGCCGCACACACTTTGTGTTAGATGTAATGTTTTTTGAAGAGTGTTGTCTTTCTTATCATTTTTTGTTGCCACGGCTTTGTCAGTTTGTCTTTGACTCATGATGAGTATATTCCATTGTTATCTTGTGTATGTCTTATACACATACACTGAATCGCTTGACATTACATATGTAGTTTTTTTGTCCTAAGTTCTAACGTGGGGTGTTATAGTTAATGGTCGCGCAATACGAGAAAATATCGGCGAAAAAGAAAATCGAAAGACAAATATGAAATGACAGTACATTTATGATTTACAAGATTTTGATAATATGGTAATTTCTTTTACAAGAAAGTTCACGTACACTTATTTTATAGCAAAACAGTAATTTCAAGATTCTAAAACATTTACATTTGTTTTCGAAATTTGAAGTTTCATTTTACTTTGAGTTAGTAAATACATCTTTCATCTTTTTTTGAAAATTAAGAAAAGTGTATGCATTGTCAAATGTGATTTTTTTTTCAAATAGAGAGGCTAATGACAAGATCTCAAATATGTTAAAATAATAATATGATTTTGATACTTCAAGAGCTCTTAACGCATACATTTTAAACGTGTAATTTACTATCAGTACAAAGTGCATTTAACGAGTGTATGTTTAACACGAATCTCCATAATTTTACAATATTGAATAATCTGTTTGTCTTCCAATTACTGAAAGTCTATCCAAGTTCCTTTAATTACAAAGATAATTCATTCGAAACCAATTCTGTAAAAACAAATATCTGTCTACATTTTGATTACATTCTGATTACAATGATTTTTTAACTATGTTTATAGTCAAGAAATTAACCTTTTTGTTATTCTTATTTAATAAATATTTTACATGTTAAGATAGTTTGGTTTACTTTATAAAGCAGGCTGATTGATTTGAATAAACTGTTACAATATTGAAAATTCATCATTATCCTAATAAGGGACATATAAATACAAGTATATGTCGTTGGCCTAAGAAAAAGATATTGTACATATATTGACAATTTAAAGATGTACATATATATATTTGATAGTAACTGTTATATTCTAGTAATGCTTCTCTTTAACCCTGAATTATAATCTTTTGTTAATATTGTGATTATTGTCAACTTTGAATTGACAGGTATGAAACCAATTAAGGTTTGATTTTATTGCAATTTCCAATTGGGTAGGAAAATGTGTATGATAAAAGATTAATCAGACATTCGAATTATTTCTCTAATTAACAAAGTAAATTAAAAGTTGGAAAAACTCTTGTTTAAAATAAACAAATGTTTTGTATGTATTTGGACTGAACATGTAAAATACAATGATTTTTAATGCATGCATTTTGTTTACAATTTCATTAAACAATTCCATTAAAAATACATAGATTTTTACTTGTCACGTTATACCATCAATATTTATTAACTTCCATAAACTGCATCTTGAAATACATATATAGTCTGGAAGACAAACAGCAAACTCTTTATAAAGCTATATTCAATTGAAGTCAAAATGATTCAGAGATCAATGATGAGAAAGTGTAACCATTGAAACAACATTCATGGATGTATGTAGTGAACTTTCGTGGTTTATTAAATAGATGAGGTTTAAAGTTATCAGTTTATAATATACCAAACCTAACCCTTCTAAAAATGCGATAGTTAAATTAAACTTTTATTCACATCATTCAAAATGGTTTTTTTTAATTCATTGTATTCAGATGTAATCATGATTACTTTGCCAATGTAATCATTAATTTAATCAGACACTTTCAGAAATGATGTAATCGTTAATTTAATTTAATCGTACAAATAAGAAAGCAATTGTAATCTAATCAACTACATTGAAAGTAATCGGACCCATCTCTGTGTATAAGTGAAGATTAAACCACAAACAAAACGATTCCTGATTTCAACAAAGAAGCTGACCTTAGTTTCAAACCGGTAGACCGTTGAATTCCAAAATATGATTTGACAACCATTTATAAACATCGTTATCAACTAATTGTATTTGAATTTTTTTCACTTTTTATTTTGAGATGATAAACTATTATGTACTAGCAATATTTCGCAAAACAAAAAACCAATAGAAGGAAATAAACACAAACCCAAATCACATCTATAGTTATTATAAAACTTCGATGAATTATTCTTATGGTGTATATGATAAAACGAACAATATCAAGAAAGACAAATATATCATTTTGTAGACATTGTAAAGATCCAACGAAAGAATGATCACAGAGTAAAATCAGAGGATCGAATTATATCTTTTTAATAACCTCTAAAATATTTTTCTAAAAGACAACTTTCCTCCTTTATCACTTTGTTAAGTTTCAACATTCTCGTGCAAACTCACCTTCTCGCATCTCATATAGGGAAATTGAATATCCTTTTCTTGCCAAAATACAAGCATTCAGGCATCCTACCTTTAAGGTAAAATGATATTTTAAGAAATTCTATTTTCAAAGAAAAAATATATTGATATAACTTTTTAACGTATATACTGAACGATTACTTTCTTTGAAATTGATCATTGAACTATTTCCCAAAAAAAACCTTGAATCTACAATAATAGATATATTTAGAAAAGAAGAGTCGAACATTTTATCTTGCACATTACATAAGTTTTACGGTGATCATTAACATCATTTTACTGCTGTTTCTTTAATCTAGTGTCCATGTTTTACATTTTCAAAATTTGCATTAGACATATGTACATTAGTTAAAGTGGAATTTACTTATTACGGATATGCTGTTTGAATTATACACTGTTTATTCTTTTCGAATGAGCTATACTTCATTTTAGCATTTCAGCTGCAATATTTAGTAAATGTTTAGACTCCTTTTTTATAATACATACCAGACCCGCACCGACTATGGCTATTTCAAACTTATTATTGTAAGCCATTTTTCAGACTTTAGCTTAGGAACACGTAATCTGCAAAGAAAATAAAGACAGCAATTAAATGATATACAAAACTGCAATAAAGGCAACAGTAGTATACCGCTGTTCGAATTGAAAGAAAAAACAAATCCGGGTTACAAGCTAAAAGTTTGAGGGAAACACATCAAATATAAGAGGAGAACTACAACACAACAGAAAAAGAACATAAATGTGTAACACATACAAAACGAACACTAATACAAACGTTTTTGTATTTTCGTTGTAAGTATCATTTTCATTTTGATTAAATATATACAAGTAACCTTCATTCTGCCAACCGTCCAAGACAAAGGCAACAGTAGTATACCGCTGTTCGAAACTCATAAATCGATTGAGAAAAAAACAAATCCGTGTTACAAACTAAAACTGAGGGAAACGCATCAAATATAAGAGGAGAACAACGACACAACAAAAACACAATATTAAAATGTAACACACACAGAATCGAACTATAATGTAAAAATGGCCATTTTCCTGACTTGGTACAGGACATTCTAAGAAAAGAAAAATTGGTGGGTTGAACCTGGTTTTGTGGCATGTCAAACCTCCCAAATCAGTTATAAGATCATAAATTAATGACACAATAAGGATAATGATAAAATACAATAAATTGTTATTTTCATTGTATTTCAAAATAAACAAAGAGAATGCAAAACAATATGAGGTGGTATGAAATTTCCATATTACACCCATTGATATATTATTCACGTATTTTGCCTTTTGAAATTTAATTACCAGAGCGATCGATTCATTACTAGTACCTGTTTTGAATTATGTTATCCTCTGGGTACCGGGGAAGCGTTATTCAAATTATGGCCTAGCGTCAGTATGGGTTCGTGATCCTCAGTCACTATAATTGTCCTTAGAGGAACTTTTTTTTAACTTATGTTACCTGATGAGCACCTACTAGCCAATATTACAAATGCCGGCTGTTGGCATCGTCTCTCCAGACCTCGTTTATTGTTTTCCCCTCCGGCCGATCTTATTCAATATATGATTTCTTGAATTTTTTTAATCTTTGATAAGTATTAATGAGACACAGAACGATAGCATAGAGACAACTCAGCTACACAAACAACGTTAGTATTGGCAACTAAAGGTGACTGTACAACCTTAAACAATGAGAATAACCCATACCATACGCAGCCGATTTTTTTTCACACAATTTCTCTTGAATTATATTTATCTTTAATTAAATTCCGAATTTGGACGGGTTCGTATTCTTCTGTCTTTAGTTTTTTAAGCTGTCTTTTGTGTACTGTTGTTTGTCAGGTTTTTTCGTTTTGCTTTTCTTTTGCAATTACATTCTCGGTTTGTTTTCAACTAATGAGTTTAGCATCTTTGGCCTCTCTTTTTATTTATGTGTTTTATTGAAGGAAATTTTTTTTACGTGGATATTTGATTTGGTGATTTTTTCAATATATGAATGTATTACAACTTTAAAATTTATGCGTCAATTTGTAATTCGTTGAACATATAAATTCTTAGTAAATCTTAAGCACGAAATCCACCTATTTAGTATTTTAATGAGTCCACAGTACTTATACATTGTGATTTTGACTCATTGTGGTCGCCCAAATTTAAGAACTGTCAGATCGATATTTCCTTTCATTTAGGTTTATGTAAGTTGTGTTTTAAGTCCAGTATTGATCTGATTAGTAAGCCATTTCCAACTAATGTTTGTACTATTAGTTTGTCCGCATAGTGTGACGTTACACTTCTGTCCAAGATTAAGGGGAATATTGATCGCTCACAAAGATGTGTTTCCGTGCCATATTTTATATATAAAGGGAACAGTAGTATACCGCTGTTCTAAATCATAAATCGATTGAGAAAAAAACAAATCCGGGTTACAGACTTAAACTGAGGGAAACACATCAAATATAAGAGTTGAACTATGACACAACAGAAACATAACACTAATTATGTGTCTGTAAAAGCGTTGTTGTCGTAGGTTACTGTTTGTCTGGTCTGATTTGCTTCCGAATATTATTGTGCTTTAAATCAGATCGTTTCATAATGTTTGACTTGTTTTTTTTGTCAAGTATGAGCTTTTTTTTAATCCTTCGGACTCTGTTTGATTGTTTTCTCATATGCAATCATACCACAATTGCTTATTCTATATTATTATGTAGATTTTTATGTGTCTGATTCGAAAAGCTCACTTGAGCTTGTGTTTTGATAAATATCAACTTTAAACAAAAGTTTGGTCATTAATGTGGTTTTCGCGAGACTCAGTTCGCTTTGAAAAAACGAAACGCGCGTTTAGGGTACAAAATTACTAACCTGGTCTTGATGAAATTTGTCAATTTGTTATATAATGTCATTAACTTTAAACTGAACAACAGAATAATAGAAAGATGATTCACCTAGCAACTCCGATTAACTAGATTGTTTGTTCCTGTGGTTTTCATATATATATATATTCTTATGTTATATGTATACTGGCATCGGTATTTTAAAATATTTTAAAAAATACCGATTTACTGACACATATAACATATAGGTGCAGGTTACGATCCCTCACAAACACAGTTCATTGTGGATCAAATTGCCTTATAGAAATTGCGTTCTTTACACAACTTGTATGTGTTAAAATATGAGTCAATAAACAAATGATTTTTATTTGTATATGCTGTATTAATGTTTTTTATTGCCAAAATATGTTAATATACAATTCTTATTCAAGGAGGGGAGCAGAAAATCACAATACAATTATAGAATTCATGGAATTTTAAGCTTTTCACGTTTTTCAATTTGATCTAGCAATTCGAGTTGATCTATACACATGTGGCAACTGTTATAGGATATTTTCGACGGAAAAAAACACCAACTTAAATAAAAAATGAACAAAATTAGCAAGAGCAAATGGTTTTTCACCATTGTTAATGAGATGACGGATTTTGGAAGCAAAGACCGATCTTTAAAAATCGAAAACTACTGTTCATGATATAAACATTGAATAAACTAATCACAGGTATCATGATTGAAGTTAAAAATCACTGAGGACCGAAAATTCCTAAACGTTTAGCCAAATACGGCTAAGGTAATCTATTCCTCAGGTAGAATAGCACTTGTATTTCAGTGTTTTGTTTTGTTTACAGTTAATTTATATTTATGACCATACCAATGATAATTCATGTTAACACAGAAGTGCTGACTACTAGGCTTGTGATACCCTCGGGAATAAAAACTCCACCAGCAGTAGCATTGACTCAGTGGTAGGAAAAAAACACGTCATAAATAGCAGGATTTTAGCGCCAGACGAACGTTTCGTCTACAAAAGACTCATCCTTTGCGCTCGAATAAAACAATGTTAAAAAGGCCAAACAACGTATGACGTTAGTGAGCATTAAGGATCAAAAATTCCTAAACGATTTGCTTGATACGGCTAAGGTTATCTATTTCTGAGTAATAAAAAGCCTTAGTATTTCAAAAATTATTATATTTTGATAAAAGTAATTTATCTGTATGGTCATATCAACGATAATTCATGTCCACACAGAAGTCTTGACTACTGAGCAGGTGATACTATCGGGGAATAAAAAATCCACCAGCAGTGAAATCCCAGTATATGAAAAGCACTTAACGAATAGCAATGTTTGGTTGGATCATATAATTAACGTTTGCCATGATCAGACGTATACCACAAACAAAATCTGTATTATTGATTTGTGTTCATATGCAGTTAAAAAACCTATGATAACATCAATGATCTTTTTAAAACCCTGTATGTCTATCTGTATGATGTATATTGTAAATGATTAATTGGACTCGAATTAAAACTTAAAAATAAAATTTTAATGATCTAAATATCATGCAATGATTTATATGCCGTTCACAACTGGATAGGTCATTATGGATATCGATGACGAAATTATAAACGTATGACTAAAGTGTATTCTCAAAGTGTTGACATTGTTTTAAAATAGACTCAATGGAGTCTAAAGTTATTTGAAATTGATCGAAAAAATAGAGCGTTAAATTAAACTTAATATATGTATGAACTTATATATAAAACTTAAACATTCAATATAAAGCTTTAGGGACAATATGTTTTTCTTTTAAACTAACAAGTAAATCAAGCATCGAATGCCAGGGTTTTAATCTGATCATACCTATCTTAACATGCTTAAAAATAGCTTATATATATAGATGATATTGCAAAGATTTCTACTGTCAGGTTAGGATACAATCTGAGAGAAAATATCAATAGTAATAAAAAAAAACATAAATCGAATATAAAATAAACCTTGCCATCAAAAGAATATTATGACAAACATACAAACAAAGAGTCAACAAACCACTTTACGGAAAAGAAGGGTTGGGCAATAAAAACACTATCCAAGGGTCAAAATATGGTGATTAAGAGGAGTAAGAAAATATTATACCACTGGGGGCACTCGTCGTGTTGCAAATAAACAGTTATATGCCAGCACTAATTCTAAAACATTTCATTTTAAACAAAACTAAAACTGCAAAGGAACTCATTAAGCAAGTAAACCCATTCAATTAATCAGAAAAGAATTCCAAACATATTATAGGTATATCTAAAATATAAAAAGCGAGGTCCATTCAAGTATATGATATTCTCGGAGACTTGAACATGAAAGATAGGTTAATGGTTTTCGCCAGATGAAACAATTATCTTCTAACAATATAGCGCAATGCTTTTAAAATTTGTTGGATTTTGAAAGCGGGTCTCTTCGAATGGTCGCAACTTTGTATCTATCTAGCGAAAATAGTAGAAGTAGTTGATGTGACAAGCCACAGTTACATTTAGAATTAACCAAGGGTAGTGATATATTCCTTTGTAAGGATTTGCCGTTAACCAGCTGTAAAATGAAAAGTTGCACGTACTATGAACTATCGAAATAGGCCTTGCATATGTGGTCTGGGATGATATTCCTTTGTCATCATCCTCAGGAAGTTTTTTACAACTGTGTTAAATTGGCCAATATCAGTGAAGCCTTTAAAAAAAAGGCAACTGTAATGTACCGCTGTTCGAAATTCGATCAATCGATTAAGACGAAAACAAATCAGGATTAGTAATTTTATAAGGACGATTTGATCCGATTTACTTATTTGTATAACTTGTCTTGCTTGTCGTTTTTGCTGTTTAATGTTTTTCTCTGTCTACAATTGTCTAAGTCAAAAAAGCAAAAAAGGTTAACATCGTCATTGAATGCAAATTACACTTTCAGCCATATGACTTTTTTTGTAGATCTGGCTTTCCATTATTACTGTTTTAAGTAACTCTATGTCTATTACAGTTTTAATGATCCTTTTCGTGTCATTAACTCAGATTTTGTTTATCAATTTGACATTTTTCTTGTTAATCGATCTACGAGATTTGAACATCGGTAAAATATTGTTACTTGAATTTATACAATGTTAATAGCCAATGCAACAACACAATATATGTGAAATCGTTATTACAGGACAAGAATGTCACTCTTTGAGAAGTTGACTTTGGAGTTGCAGGACAAGAATACAGTACAAATAAATGCAAAAACAGAGAAAAAACATAAATGAATAATTTAGTACATTTCGTCATGTTTTCCACAAAATAATAACGAATACTTAAAACAAATTTACGACATTACATTAAAATAGCATAATAGAATTACGAAATGTGTGTTACACGAATGTATCAACGCCCTAAAAAGTGACGTCACATGTAACTAAAAAAGAATCGATATAAATCGAGATTAGATTTGTAATGATATTATTTGATGTATTTTATTAAAAAAAATCTCTTTCTTTATCGTTTCTTTTTCTTATTACTGTGTAAAACAAATAAATCTTGAGCATAAAGTTGCTTCATGCTAAAATATTATAAATAAACTGGGTGATTAATTATCTTTACCTTTACATACGAATAGAAAATAAGAAATATAAATAAAACTACAAACGATAAGACATCAAACAATATCAGATCAGAATTACAAATAAAACATCACAACTAAATATATGAACGCTAGATAAACAAATAACGAGACACGTCTTATAGGAATGCGAATTCACACTCAGCTAAACAGTCATATTCCGGAATAGGTACTTGAAAGATCAGACGACGTAAATGGTAAACCACAATCTAAGACGTTGTAAAAATGTTCTTAGTTAATTTAGAGACAGTACCATCGGATGAATCAACCAACTCGTGACAGGGTTAATAAATTTAACGCAGTGTCGTTTTTAATGTTTCCTCCTTACTGGATGTGGAGTTCGTATAGTGTGAACATTTGTCATGTTTTATTGTGATCATTTAGAGTCCTCCGCTACGCCTGATGCTTTAAATATTCATAAAACACGACGAAGTAATGTCTAACCTACAAATCAGTGTGAGTACTGCTTAGAAAGTGAATTCGATTTAAACTCGTTTTTTCTAGGGAAATAAGGCTAATGCAAGTTCCTTTCCCCGCACTTTTCTTTAAAATTGTACGGTTTGTAAGTAATTGAAAGGTCTATAATAAGTTAATATTGACATAGAATGGTCTCCTCACAAAAAAGGGCTAATCAAATTGATTCATCCTCCGAGCATGATAATCTCAATATCCCCCTTTTTGTTGAAAAGTCTTCAATGAATTTCATATAATGTATAAACAATAATATGTATGCCTTAAAACATGACCTCCTTCAAATATTTTATATCATAACAGCTACTTAAATTCTTCAATCGGTGATAGACAAGGCCTAAATATTGACTTTACAAGGTACTTAACGATAGAAGAGAACCGATAAAGACAAATGGATATTTATCTCAAATATTTAAATAATTTCATATCAAAAGTGAACTTAGGAATCTGATGTACAGTAGATGTCGTTTGTTTATGTAATTTATACGTGTTTCTCGTTTCTCGTTTTTTTTATATAGATTAGACCGTTGGTTTTCCAGTTTGAATGGTTTTACACTAGAAATTTGGGGGCCCTTTATAGCTTGTTGTTCGGTGTGAGCCAAGGCTCCGTGTTGCAGTCCATACATTGACCTATAATGGTTTACTTTTTTTAATTGTTATTTGGATAGAGAGTTGTCTCATTGGCACTTACACCACATCTTCCTATATCTATTAACATTTTCAAAACCCTTTACTTAAAGGGAGAAATAGAACAATTAAGATGTAATTGCGCTTTGTTGCAGATTTAGATATAAAGGATAGTTTCAGATTTGCGTAAGATAGATAGAAGGTAAAGTAGCTCGAAAGACGTACGTATGTCGGTAAAGACTATGTTTGATGAACGTTCATATCTAAATTAAACTTGATATGATAATATGATATGTTCCTGCTATGATTACGCAGAAGTATGATTAAATATACATACTTCTCAAATATTATTTTAATAACGCTTTTAATTTGTAATTATTCATATACATGTATATTTTAATACCCTATCTGATCATTAGATTTTTAATGAGTTCAACAATGATTGTTACAAATGACTAGACTTTGTAAATATATGAATTTCAAAAGGATATTGGGGGTATATATCATTGATTTTTTAAATAAAAAAAATTACAAAGAATCAATAGATATCTTAATGTCATCACAAGGTTATCTTCATGAGACAATCGCTTTCTATGTGAATTTCATCCAAACGGAATTAAAAAAAAATAATTAGCATGATGACGGTTACAAAAATTTTCTGTGGAGGCAAACCTGAACCTTAAAATTAGCTCTACAAGATACTGAACAATAAAAGATAAATGTAATAGTTTGGAAAAGATCCATGTTTCAGATATTTCATGTAATCAAATAATTTAAACGTGAATTGTATACTTTGGAGACCCTTTACTAAAGTACACAAATGTAACAAATACATTGTGTTCTCGCTATTAAGTGTGAGTAATAAATAGAGAATAATACATGGAAAAATCCGTATCATATGTCGTATCATCCCGAGACATCAATATCAGCCCAAGGGCCTTTAGGCCCGAGGGATGATATTGGTCGAGGGTGATACGGCATGTGATACGGATTTTGCCATGTATTATACACTTTATCATATATTTCAACAGAAGAGTATTATATTATTTGAACTGTTTTCTGATCCATAGCACTGGGTTTCCTTCAGTTCTACTTTTGTCTTGTTTCAAAGGCCTTAAAAGAACTGCTCAATTACTTATCCGAAGCACCTGGGTTACCCTACAGTTTGCGTGCTGTTGTTTTAAAAATATTTTGTTTATTATTGTATTAATTTGTGTGTTTTGTATTTTTCATAGTTGCATTTAGTGTGCCAAAAAATATGAAAACTTGACGTTCGTGACGTCACATTCAATATGTAAACTCGACGTTCGTGACGTCACATACCAAACAATGACGTCATTCAAAAAAAATACCTATTTTGAGGAAAATTTTTCTTCAGCAAAAATAAAACCAAAACTGACTTTATGTAAAAAAAAAAAAAAAAAAAAAAAAGAAGGGGTGTGATAAAGGGTAGGGATGTGATAAAGGGTATGCGATAAAGGGTAGGGGTGTGATAAAGGGTATGCGATAAAGGGTGCGCATCAAAGTTGCGCGATATGGATTAAACAGCAGGCTATTTATCACATGTGCAAAACTACTGTATTTACTACTAAACATATGATAAATAATTAAAAAGAGCATATAGAATGTATGTAAAACATAATAAAATGCCATAACAGATCTAAATATAGCGGTTCGAAAAGCGTAATTTGATCGTCGATGTCTTGATATAATGTGGTATGATACTATGCCTTCTTTTTATTATGATTACATAGAATGATTAGTGAAAAGACATTCGTAAATGAACCGTAATAAATGTTATCTTGATAACACACTTGATATGAAATATTTTCACAAATATGATATCATTATATTTTTCATGATTACAACGACGAATAGTATATAAGAAGCAAGTGTTATTATTTCCTGTATACATTAAATATATTTATAAACAAGTCTAAAATGAAAACAACGTTCAAACCTATGATTGCGTTGGATAAAAACTGAAATCTTTATACGTGTGCATGTAAAACACATTTCGTTGTAGTAGGGTCTAAATACAGCACATACAGCATTTTCCAAAAGACCAAAAAAGTGAAAAAGTATATTTAACAAAACGCATTTGACTGATGTTTTCAAACCCTGCAGACTGGATTGCCAAATAAATTGATTACAAGATGTAACAACGTGGATCTTTATATTAATCTAACATTTATTTGTATATTAACATGCATTTAAGTCCTCTTCCCTTTTCACGAATGTTACCTACCTGGTTTGTAATAACATCAGTAACACGACGGGTGTCACATGTGGAGCAGGATCTGCTTACCCTTCCGGAGCGCCTGAGATCATCCCCAGTTTTTGGTAGGGTTCGTGTTGCTTAGTCTTTAGTTTTCTATGTTGTGTCTTGTGTACTATGATTTGTCTTTTTGTCTTTTTCTTTTTTAGCCATGACGTTGTTAGTTTATTTTCGATTTATGAGTTTGACTGTCCCTCTGGTGTCTTTTGCTTGTCTCTAAGTCTTAACGCCATCTAATAAACCATCGAGATGACCCCGAAAACATTTGACGGTCATATAACACGATATAAATGTAAACATCTATATAAAAAGATGTATGGATCTCATACAAATTTGCAGGTTAAAGAAATAAGTTAATATTCGATTTATCTGTATAATAATGATTTTTTTCGGATCGAATCAGTCAATCATACGATTTACATTTGTTTTACTTTCAATGTTGACATTATTTTCTTTTAATAGCCTAACACGCATCAATCATGCATAATTCATCTCTGGCTAAGGGGTTAAATGAACTCTCACATGAATACGGATTCAATGAGGTCGAATCATCTTTGAATAATTCATGATCATCATCAATGTTTCTTAGCTTATTTTGACAAAATCGAACCACGGTCAATTAAACCAAAATTAAAATGTTTTATGTATCTTGTAGATAGTGCCCCTTTAAAAGGATCTGACTGACATCAAATCATTAGTTCTACAACTATGATGATGTGTTCGATTATTTAAAAAAAAAATCATTCTTATACAGATGAATTTACATTTTTCTTCTTTTATCTTCATCAAGCAAATTTTACAATCGGTAAATTAAATCGCCGAGAAATGGGTAAAAAAAGTTCTTAAAGCGAAATAAAGTATCCTCGAAAATATGTTGGTTTTCATTTTTAGGATTGAGCGTCTATGAATTTTGTTTGTATAAAGATATTATTCTCTTTTTCGTGTATATCAACATACATCAAAATGTTTGATTTTCCATTGATTGAAATTTCAAATTTCGAATAACAGCCGCTTCACGATGTTTTGATTTTGTTTTTTCTGATAAAAAAATTTTAAAAATCCATTTTTCATTACTTAATTTAGTTTTATGAGATGTAGGATTAGCGGTTGAATTACCTTATCAAAAAATCACCTATGCTTTATAAATGCCCAATTAAACGGTAAAGTCAGGCTAGATATTAACTTAACTAGACATTGAACAATTAAAAAAGAACCATAGAGTTGAATGGATCTTTGTCTCAAATGTTTAAATCATATTAGATTTAAAAGTGAACTATACCTTTAAAAGATCCTTTACTGAAGTAAATAATTGTCACAAATGATTTGTAATTTCGTTTTAGATTGAAGTCCAAAACGTAAAATGAAGTTTCAAAATGATTTAAAATAGATCAAAGTTAAAGCAATTCGAAATACGTACGTATTTCAATAAAGATTCTGTTCTCTGAACTTTCATATCTTTACTAAATTTAATATGATAATATGATTTGTTCCTGTTATGATTACGCAGAGTGATTTTTGAAAAAGACATACAAACATTAACCAGATAAATGTTATCAAAATAACGCTTTTGGTTTGAAATATTTCATAAATAGTTTGATATCCGATCTGATCATTTTATTTTCCATGATTACAAAGACGAGTGGTACAAATGATGTTTAAAATGATCAGTGTTAGTAGTGTTAGTAGAAATGTAGTAGTGTGTGTGTGTCAATGATCTTTTAATATACCCACCAAATATGAAATACCATATGACATCTAGAGTATAACACGCGATTTTCAATTTCATCAACCAATTTAACTATTTTCAGTCCAATCAACATTTGATAACGATCTTTAAATTGCACTGAGAATATCAATTCATTAGTTTCACAAGGTAAAGTGCACGATGATTTAAATGATTTGGCTTGTCCCTTGTAGATATTTTTCAAAATTCTTCTTAAAGTCATAAGAAACGAGTGACCGGTGAAAAATAATGATCTTCCAATTCTTGAACCAATGCATACAAACATCATAAACTTTGTCTTCTGTGCACGAATTTATCATTTTTTTCGTGTAAATTTCGTATAATCGTTAATTTTTCTTTAATCAGTCAGTGTTGTGAAAATATGGCAGGTAATTAAAGTTCGTGTTTTGAAGCCGAAGTTTATCGATTGTCACCTGTTTGTCATCAATCGACAAAAAAATCAACAAAAAAACATGGAAATTGAGCACGTGTTTAACATGTAAATTCAGATAATAGTTTATTTTAAGGACATCCATGCGTATTGTGATCACCGTATGTTTACTAGATGGGTCACACTGAGGTCACTTTGCATACGGAAAATATGTCGGGGGAATTGCTTCCTTGAAGGAAGCAATTCAAATAAAGTAAACTTCTTCTAAATATGAATAAATTAAAGAATTTTCTTCAGAAAAAAGTGTTTGTACATCAGTTTTACAATGAAAACTATCCATTGAGTTATGAAAAAAAGTATACATTATTTTTTTTTATTTGAGGTTTTTTATGACTTTAAAGTCATATGAAACGAGTGAGTGGTGAAAAATAATGTTTTTCCAATTCTTGAACCAATGCATGTATATATCACAAACTAAGTCCTCTGTGCACGATTTTATCATTATTTACGCAAATATATCGTATAATCGTCAATTTTTTTTCTCTCTGTCTGTTATGATTTAACAAATATGGCTGCTCATTAAATGCCGTGCTTTGAAGCCGAAGTTTACCGATTGTCACCTTATAGTAAATAAATAACAAAAAGCATGGGTATTGAGCACGTGCTTAACATGTACAATCAGATAATTGTTTATTTTAATGACAGATTCATGCGTATTGCGATCACCGGATTTTTACGAGGAGGGTTACGCTCAGGTCACTATGCATACGGAAAATATGTCGGCGAATTGCTTCCTGGAAGCAAGCAATTAAAAATAAGTAAACTTCTTCTAAATGTGGACAAATTAAAGAATTTTCCTCAGAAAAAAGTATATGTACAAAAGTTTTATAATGAAAACTATCCATTTAGTTATAAAAAACAGATGCATATTTTTTTTTAATTTGAGGTTTCATATGACTTTAAAGAAATAATATTTCTATGGGTGCCGAGTCATGTTGAATTCCTTGGAAACACAGCTAAAGACCTTGAGGCAAAGAATGCCCTGGGTGACCCTTTATCTAACTGTGATATACCATATACCGATTTTAAATCTAATATTACAGAATATGTTTGTAATGTATTGAAAAATGAATGGAGTAAAAGAGATGATAATAAATTACATGAAATTAAACATTATTTAGGTAAACCTTTCAATAATATATAATGTTATATGCAGAAAAGATCAGTGTGTTATTTCTAGATGTCGTATTAGTCATACTAGAATAACACACGAGTGTCTTTTTAAAATGAAGAAGAACCACAATGTATACCTTGTAACTGCAAATTACAATGAATTGTATTGACTTTGCTGATATTCGTCGGAGGCATTTCAATGTCAATACCATGTGTGATTTATTTAATAATGTTCCCTTTACGAATACTGTTTCATTCCTAAAAGAAATTGGAATATATTATAAAATATAAAAATGTTATTATATTTAAAACGATTTTAAATTAAATCACGTTATCTTACTGTTCATTTTTATTTGTAAATAATCAATTTGCTTTAATCTAGAATTTTAGTTTATTGAAGGACATTTTGTCTAATTTTATGAATATGCTTTAAATTGTAAAAAAAATATTCGAATAGCTCTCGCCGCGATATAACCTTGTTGTGCTAATGCGGCGTAACGCAATCAACAATCAATAAATCTTGTAGTCGTTTATTCTTCTGATTTAAACATTTTGTTTATCATTTGTAGCGGACCTTAAATCCATTGAAATTGGTTAAAAAGTTGCCAAATAGTTATGAGACAGTGTTTTAATTACTTTTTTTTTAATTTCGTTAATATCCGTCATGTCTTAAATGCGGAACTGTGCTTACAATGCACATATTAGACATACTAGTTTTGCAGTTTTGCTTGTCTCTAACTTCTGTTTCATGGAAAGTAGTCGCTTTTTCTTGTATATCAACATACTGATTTTTTTTAAATTTTCGACTGGACTCGGATTTCGAACAACAACCGGTTTTCGTTATCAAATATATTGTGTTTTTCTGACAATTAATTATAATCCTCTGTAAAAATCAAATAAACGCGTAGGAAAAAATTGTTCACGTGTTTAAACATAAGGATTTTCTTATCCTGGGATTAAATTACCTTAGCCGTATTTGGCACAACTGTTTTTTTAGCCTTAAATGCTCTTCCACTCTGTGCTTGATTGGCTTTATAACTAGTTTGATTTGAGCGTCACTGATGAGTTTTATGTAGACGAAACGCGCATCTGGCGTATTAAATTATAATCCTGGTACTTTTGATAACTATTTACACCACTGGGTCGATGCCACTGTTGGTGGACGTTTCGTACACGAGGGTATCATCAGCCCTGTAGTCAGCACTTCTGTGTTGAAAATGAATATTAATTACATGGTCATTTTTAAAAATTCCTTTTTTTTTTTAAATAAGGACTTTCTTATTCCGGAAATAGATTACCTTAGCCGTATTTGGCACAATTTTTTGGAATTTTGAGTCCTAAATGGTCTTCAACTTTGTACGCAATTGGCTTTATAACTAGTTTTATCTGAGCGTGACTGATGAGTTTTATGTAGACAAAACGCGCGTCTGGCGTATTGAATTATAATAATCCTGGTACCTTTGATAATTAATTATGTAAGATAGAACATTGGTAAAAATAATCCGCTCGTGTTTTAGAACTCCTTATCAATGTCATGTGATGTTTGAATAACAGTGGAATTTTCGTTTAGAAAAAATACCTACAAATATGTATACATTGTATAATTACTGCTTTGTAAATGCCCAAGTAAACGGTACAGTCAGTCTAAATATTGACTCTATTAGACATTGATAAACTAAAGAGAAACGATGAAACCGAATGAATCTTAATTTCGTTTCATTAATTTCATATTTAAAAGTTTAACAAGTATACATTTTGAAGATCTTTAATAAAAGAAGACGATTGTCACAAATAATTTGTAATTGCGTTTCAGATTAAAGACGGAAATATAAAATTTTTCTTTCAAAATGATACAAAAAATGCACAACTTTCTGTAAATATTGTGTTCGATGAAAGTTCATATCTAGATTAAACGTGACTTGATAATATTTGTTCCTGTTCTTATTACGTAGAATAACTTTTATAAAGACACACTAAAATTAACCTGATAAACATTATCCTAACATAACTATTGAATTCCATAAACATTTTGTTATCCGATCTGATAATTAAATTACGACAGTGGTAAAAATGGTATTAAAAATTACCAGTGTTAGTAGATATCTATATGAACAAAAGGAGAAGTAGCGTGTGTATCAATGATCTTTCAATTTAACTACCAATTTTAAACTACTAAATGACATCTAGAGTAAAACACGCGATCTTCAACATCAACCGATTTAACTATTTACCACCTCTGTGACATTGTTTCAGTCCAATCAACATTTGATAACGATCCTTAAAATGGAATGAGAACATAAATCCATTAGTTTCTAAAAATATGTTTATGTGTTTGACGATTTTAAAAATGTGGTTATCTTGTGGTCATGTTTATCCATGGGGATGAAACATGTTGTTTATCATTTGTAGCAGACCTTCAATTCTTTTAGCGTGTTATAAAGTCGGCAAGTAGTTTCATAGAAATGAATCAAAAACTTAATTTCTGTAAAAATTATTATAGCCAGGTTCATGGCACTAGTACCCATATATAAACAAACTTAAATAACGGAAAGTAAATTACAATAACAAATTATGGAATCTGATGATCTACTCTTTATGTAAAAAAAAAACATGTGGTTTGTTTGCCAATGATACACCGCTCCATAAGAGACCAAATGACATAGGAATTAGCAACTATAGGTCACTGTTCGTCCTTCAACAATGAGCAAATCCCATACCGCATAGTAATCTATAATAGACCCTGAAATGACAATGTAAAACAATTCAAACGAGAATACTTATGTACAAAAGATTAGCAGAAAACAAATATGTACCACATAAGGAAACGACAACAGTACTAATGAATTACAAGCTTCTAGATGGCCATTGTTATATTATTGTTCGTTTCTGTGTGTGTTGCATTTTAACGTTGAGTCGTTTGTGTTTTCTCTTATTTTTGAGAAATTGAGATAAGACGTGGCACGGTACTTGTCTATCCCAAATTCATGTATTTGGTTTTCATGTTATATTTGTTATTCTCGTGGTGTTTTGTCTGATGCTTGGTCCGTTTCTGTGTGTGTTACGTTTCGGTGTTATGTCGTTGTTCTCCTCTTATATTTAATGCGTTTCACTCGGTTTTAGTTTGTTACCCCGATTTTGTTTTTTGTCCATGGATTTATGAGTTTTGAACAGCGGTATACTACTGTTGTCTTTATTTCTGACGTGGGACAGGCACATACAACAGAATGTGTTAAATATGTTAGATGGATACCCCTCCCCCTTACCTGTGACAGTGGTGTAACAGTACAAAATAAGAAGGAACTATAAAAATCAGGTGAAAAAGACTTAACTCATCAGATGGATAAAAATACAAATATTACAAATACAAATATTACAAATACAAGTGAACGTGGCTGTGTACTTGAGCATGTTGGACAGTGATAATATCTCAGTCTATGCTTTTTATCAGATAGTGTTTTAATTAACTTTCTTAAATTCATCAATACCCATGGCCATAATAACTTCAAGGAAGAGCTGCGCTTACAAACACACAAGACTAGAATTGCGTATCGTTGACTTCTATTTGGATGTAGAGATTATTCGTGTATATCAACATACTGTAAAAGAGGGACGAAAGATACCAGATGAACAGTCAAATTCATAAATCGAAAATAAACTGACAACGCTATATGGCTATGGCCAAAAATGAAAAAGACAAACAGACAAACAATAGTACACATGACACAACATAGAAAACTAAAGAATAAGAAACACGAACCCCACCCGAAACTAGGGATGATCTCATGTGCTCCGAAAGGGTAAGAAGATCCTGCGCTCCTCAGGTGGCACCTGTCGTGTAAAATAGTCTCGTTTCTATGGTATTACATATTGGGACTTCGAATAACAGCCGGCTCGCATTATTCAATGTATTAGTTATTGTATAATTATTAACCATAACCCACCGTAAAAACCTCCTTATGTGAAAACCGGTTATCTTCATAAATATCACTTTAAAATGAGTAAAAGCCTGAATATTTGTACTTGACTACTTTAGTATTCTAATTTTATTCGACAATTCTGAGTTGGTCTGAATTTTACCCGATATTACTCGAATATAGTCTAAGCTCATTGTTTAAGGCCGTACGCTGACCTATAGTTAATAATTTCCGTGTCATTTGGTCTCTTCTGGAGAGTTGTCTAATTTGAAATCATACCACATCTTTTTTTTTTTATATACATCATGTTAAACTGTATAAACTTAAAATGTACTTAATAATCGTTTCAAAGTGTCTAAATCATGTTCGACAAAGTCTTTTGAATCCCTGACATATCCTTAAGTTATCAATCATTTTTTTATTATTCAATATAGTGTCAGTTTTCGATTTATAAGTTTGACTGTCCCTCTAGTATCTTTCGCGCCTCTTCAATTCGTACAAGTATTGTTTCCCTTGGGTAGCATTTTTACCTAGTGGTACTATTTAGGAAAGTCATTTATCACAGACAGAAAAGCGTATGTATACATAGGTGTTTTATTGTTGAATAAATTATATCTATACTTTTATATTAATATTGAAAAAGAAGGGGTTTAGTTGTCATGTACGGTTCAAATTTTTGGGTCGACTTTGATTCAGACTTCGGTCGAGTATGGATCAGACCTTGGTCAAGTAAAGGTCGAGAATTGGTCCAGACTTTGCAATTTGGGTACGATAAGGGTACAAATGGATACAAAATTTCCTTTCTGACAGATAACGTGTGGTTGTTGTAGAAAAGGGGAATCTGACACAATCAATGTAGAATCAGGCGTCCCACAAAGCTCTGTACTTGGCCACAATTTGTTCCTCTTCTACAGAAACAGCATTCCTGAAGGTATTCGCTCAAAAATTACTATTTTCAGATGACCCCATAGTTTATCTAACCATTGGGCCTTTGCATCAGTCCCAGACAGTGTGAACATATAAGAGGATATCTACAAACTTGCAATCTGCGAAACAATATGGAAATAAACTCATCATAGATACCAGGACTAAATCTTGTATATACGCCAGACGTGCGTTTCGTCTACAAAAGACTCATCAGTGATGCTCGAATCAAAAAAAGTTAAATAGGCCAAAAAAAGTACGACGTTGGAGAGCATTGAGAACCAAAATTCCTAAAAGTTTTGCAAAATTACAGCTAAGATAATCTATGCCTGAGGTAGAAAATCCTTAGTATTTCAAAAATTCAAAATTTTGTAAACAGTTAATTTCTGAAAATAACCATATCAACAATAATTCATGTCAGCACAAAAGTGCTGACTACTGGGCTGGTGATACCTCGAGGAAATAAATCTCCACCAGCAGTGGCATCGACCCAGTGGTAGTAGATAAACTCATCAAAGAAACCAGGACTAAATTTTGTATATACGCCAGACGCGCGTTTCGTCTACAAAAGACTCATCAATGACGCTCGAATCAAAAAAGTTAAATAAGCCAAATAAAGTACGAAGTTGAAGAGCATTGAGAACCAAAATTCCTAATTGTTTTGCCAAATACAGCTAAGATTATCTATGCCTGATGTAGAAAATGGCCTTTCATCCTGATAAATGCAATGTACTTACAATTGCAAGAAAACGCAAACATATTATTAAAGAGTACACAGTGCATGCACACACTGGTACCTCACTACCTGTTAATGGTTATCAAAGATACCAGGCTTATAATTGGATACGCTAGACGTGCGTTATACGTCTGCGTAAGACTCATCAGTGACGCTCAGATCAAAATTGTTAAAAAGCCAAACAAGTTTTAAGGATGTATTCTTCTGACTTTTCAGTCTCGTTCAGTCTCGTTGAAATCTCGTTCTTGAATTATTTCCAAACCATGTGATAGAAGTGGAAAATATCAATGAATTTAAAAAATATTATAAGCAAACATAAATCTGTGAAAAAATTGTGTATTTACAATGAATGGTTTTTGCGTAATCCAGTTTTCAAATTTTACGACCAATCAAGTCAGTATTTTTAACCAAAATTTTGAGAAAATGGGTGAGGGATACAAAAAATGATTTTACAAGAATCATGTACATCCCATATCATTTTGGTCTTTTCAAATTTCTAAGATATGTCTTTTTTCATTCATTTATAACAAAAAAGTTGAAATAATATGCATTTTTTTCTTAAAACTGAGAAAAATCACAAAAATACAAAATTGACAGCATGGTAAATTTTACACAAAAAAGCGTCAAAATATGATAAAACTTTCTCATATTAACACCTACCTATAGTTTTTGTAAGTAAAATTTATTCAGATTGGTCCACTTTATCTTTATAGAAAGTATGAGAAAAAGTTTAATTGTGGAACTGTGATTTTTTTCATGATAATAGCCCAAAAATAGGTAAAAATCGATGAAAAATGGGAAAATCATCAAAATTGGGCATTTTCAAAGGTCCGTAGCAAAAAAAGAGGTACACCACCATATAATTTTTTCTTCACCAATTATTTTGTTTCAGTCTTATAAACCCAAAAATCAGGTTAAGAAAAAGGTTTAATTCTAGAAATTTTTGGCTCCTCAGAGGTGTACATCCTTAAGTGAAAGATCATTGAAGACATAAAATTCCAAAAAGTAAAATCTGCCAAATATCAAGGTTGTATCATTAGCTCAGACTTAAAATGGAACGAACATATCAAAAACATCTGTATCAAAGCAAACAATACCTTCTGAAACAAAAAAACTCAATTTCAATAAAACCACTATAAAGGAAACTGCATACAAATCCCTAGTCAGACCAACCTTAGACTATACATGCACAGTATGGGTTTATGTAGTTTTTTGAATTTCGACTCTAAATAAAACTTTGAATTGAATTTCCAGCATAACAACAAACATCGGTTTGAAATGGTACAAAGAAGAGCAGCAAGATATGTCAATACCAGATATCACAACACCTCATTTAGTGAAATGATTACCGTACTAGAATGGGAAAACCTTGAAGACCAGAGAAAAGCAGAAAAACTCACAATGATGTATAAATTTGAAAACGGGATGGTAAATTTAAATACAACACACGCTCATTCCACCAGACAGAACATCCCGTAACATCAACGGTTTCCAAATACTAACATGTATTAAAGAAGTGAACCAAGAATAATTAGGGACTGGACCAGTGAAGGAAGTCTTGAAGGTTTATAGATTCACCTACATGAGACGATGTAGACCAACGTTCAGGATGTTTTAACCTAACTGTATATAGAATGTATAGCAAAAACATTTTCACATATTTTTATCAAAAATGCACCCAAAAGCGGCAAAATGATTAGTTTATTGATGGTGGCTGCAAAATGGAATAAGTAGAAGTAGAAGTTCTTGTTTTTTTAATTCTATTTAGCATATGATTTAACCGGACTGTTTTAGCATGATTTTTTTTAATCTTTTTTAATCATTTTTTTTAGATTTAAACCTCGATAAACTACGGTTGCTTTTAATAAAACCAATTTTCAATTAGTAGTGTCTACCAATTAACAGCATTGCAATACTGGTATCAGCTTTAGTAAGGCGAGCATTCAGTTATCAACCATAAATTGCAAAGATAAATATTTATTTTATCCTTTCCCCATAGCTAGTAACATTTCTTGTTTTTCAGTGTTTTCAAAAATTTTATTTTTGTTTTAGTTTTACTTGATGTACATCAAATTTTAAGATGGAAAACTTTTCTATTATGTGTTTTGTAGACAGCTGTTGTATTTTCGGTCTTTTTTGTGTTTTTTTTTCTCGCCAGTTTGTTTTCGACTATCCTTTTAGAATCTTCCGCCTATCTTTTTTAAGCACCACCAATCAATTTTATGACATTAATGAAGCAGTTTTACTTGGAATATCTTCACGATTACTAATACTTAACAGACAGACATGTACACCTTACAATCATTCCATACACCAAATATAGTTATCCGTTTCTTACAGTCCTTGAAAGACAGACAGAAACACAAAATCTTATCATTGACCAATGAACCATGAAAATGAGGTCAAGTTCAATGTAATACAGTTATACACATGTCACTACAATACTTACATGTACTTACTTACTTATAACACAACAATTCCTTATTTGGAATATTATAAAAACAGTAAAGAAAAAATGCAAATTTCTAATTATATTTTGAATGAATACACAATCTAAGTGTAGCTACATTACAAAATAGTAGACAAAACTACTAAAAATATAAATATATAGATTTTAAAGCATCAGGATTAATAATATGGCAACAGTTGATATTCATTCATTGATAAAGCATACATGGGAGATAACTCTATTTACCCTTTGTCTCTAAACCAAAAACTACTGTTAACGTCATTTGGCAAACATTTTTACCATTATTTGTCATGAAGGTACCACCAGTACCATCGTCATATAATGATAGATTTTATACTGTTCATATCACATGCTGGTTTGACTTCTAAAAGATCTACAGCAAACTAGAAATTTTGTTTTCATTATTGCAAAAAATGTGACAATATGTTTTGCAAAAATTATATTTGCATTCAAATTTTGATAGCACTTTTTCTATATACACTTAGTCTCAAAATTTTGTCTGTTAGTCAATTGTTCAGCAATGGCACTTATAAATGCCAACAAAACAGGGAATGTGTCAAAGAGACAATAACCCGACCAAGAGCAGAAAACAGCCGAAGTCCACTAATTGGATATCAACACAGCGAGACATTTTACCACCATTCACCATTCTTTTTATAAAGGCTAGGATAAGTAATTTGATTTCATCCTGAATATCTAAATCATGAAATAGTTGCAACAAAAAATTAAGCAAACAAAAACCACTTAAATCTTTTATATATTTATTTAATCTAACAGTGGCAATTGAAAATACAAATATTGGACTGCAAAAATTTAGTCCTAAAAAACAGTAAATGCAAACATGGTCCCTGTTCATTTTCGTCAAGTGCTAAAAAAAATTGTTGATTTTTGGTTAAAAAAGTGAAAAATGGTAGTACAAAAAAAAATCTTAAGTAAATATTATTACTGCAATGAGAGAATGTCAATTACTAAATAGAAATCAATACATTTTACAAAGCGAGTATTAAACTGGGTAATACAATGGAATTTTCTCTCTAAGAAATCATTAGAATATGTAAAATAGTGGAATGTTTGTGGAAAAGTTAATACAGTCATTCCCAAAAAATGGGTACAATTACAAAATTTCAGTGTCGCCGGCAAATAACCACAAAATGCAAGCTTAACATATGTCTCAGATAATCTTTTTCGTGTTCTAAGTGATTAATATGTATACTAAAATAAAATTATATTCTTTTGTGATGTATATCGTAAATATATTTGTGTGATTTTCTATTCAATATACGGAAATCACACGAATTCCGAATGTCGCCAAGAAAAACTCCAAATATCGGTGTGAATTAAAATACTTTATTCATCTAAATCATGATTATATTTGCTTTTTTATTTGACACTGTATACTGATTTTTATCCACAAAAATATTTTAGAATCAAAAGTTATAATATACACTTTGATTTACCCATTAAACCAATGTCACCGATAAACGTATAACCTACCGTAACGTATCTTTTGGTACAGTCAAAACATATTTATATGATTGGAAATCATGCCCAAAGTGACTTTAAGCAAAGTTGATACATCAAATTTTAAAATCCTGCCTTTAAATTTTATTGCAATGAAACGAAAAATCAAAAAAAATCTTCTCTTTCTCTTTTTTTCGATTGTCGCATATAAGAAAGAATCCAACCTACGTAACGCGTATTTTGGAACGCACTAACCAAGAACAAATCAAAATGATGATTATTTCATTGAAAGCACCCATAAAGCTTCTCAATAATCAGTTTTGAGAAAGCAACTCAACAATATTGTTACATATTTCCATGTATAATGTAAATAAAACTAACCTCCGTTTAAATAACCTCCGTGACGCAGTTATTTACAGTTAAGTTGTGAGACTTTTTTTATCAGTATCAGCGGCTGCCTACACTGCCGAAAGTAATTTTTGTAGCAGACATCATTTATTATAAAGGAAACAGACAAACAAACTACAGATTTTGAGAAAAAAAATGTTGTTTTGAGAAAGGTATGTTAACTTGTTTTTTCCCTATTATGTGAGCAACATTATAACGTTTAATAAACGTTATATCAGCCATTTTCTTAGATTTTAAATAGTCTACAACACAACTACGTAATTACGACGACAATCGTAACTTTAACAGCGGTTTATGGCAAACATTTTCAAGATTATTTAGGACTCATCAATGTAACGGAGGTTATGCAAATAAAAAAAATCTAAAGATGCATGTAAACACGATCATACCAATTGAAATTCTTGTACATTGTTATAGATACCAAATCAGTTCATCAATTATCACTAATAAAAATCAAAAGGTGATGTCAATCATAGACGACATCATTGATTTACGTTACGGAGGATAGAAATTTAAGGAAAAATTTTTTTTTTTTTCTCTAACAGGACTTTACTCTTTTTAGATAACGATTTACTAAGAAAATGTTTAATTCTGTTCTCTTGTTTGTCATTTAATTCCAATATTTACATTCATTTATATGTTTGCTGTTGGTAAGAACTGGAATTGTCCGTTATGGAGGTTTTAAATGTCGTTACGGAGGATAGAAATTTTCGAAATGAAACTATTTTGACTCCAAAACTTCATAGCTGAGTATAATACATACATTATGGTGTGAAGGAAGATGACATTATCTGTATAGAGCTAATAAAATTAAGTTGAACAGTATTCGGTTTAGGTAAAACATATTTTTGAGTGAAAGTTCATGAATCGTTACGGAGATTTTGACAAGAACAAGTCCATTTGACTAAAAGAAACATATAACTTGATAGAAAACAGTTTTTTAGTTTGTAATGTCAATAAATTGTTTAGAAAAGATAGCATTAAAGAGTTAAGTGTTACTATGTATCAGCATTCAGATACTGGTCTGATATCAACCTCCGTAACAAAGATGGGGGTGTGGACTAATACAAGCATAAAAAATACATACAAGTGATTCAAAACATAAATAATAGGGTTTTTCCTGGAAAGCTGTATTATGAAACTAAAATATTATACAGCATAACATTTCATTAGTTTAAATTTATTACTAAATAAGTTGTGAAAACTACTTATTTGAATTATTTTTTAAACACTATATTAATTCAGACCTTAAAATTGGTATTTGCTTTCAATATATACAGAATAATACGTATAAATCAGTTTGCTATGGTGGTAAATGTAATCCATTTCACATGAGCCTGGAGTTAAATCTTGTGTTTTTCTCTAATGCAATTTTTAAGATGACTTTATACAACACTAACCTCCGATACGTTCATACTTACCTTGTCTTACAAAAAATGCTAAAACTAGAAAACAACTAAAATGGTGTAAGTAAAAATTAAAAAAATGACAGACTAGATATAGACACAGAAGAAAACAACACTCTCTCTCTGCTCAGTTGAAATTTATTTTTTAACAGTGTCTACATTCGAATTGTACCCATTTTTTGGGAATGACTGAATAATAACATACAAAAAATCAAGATAAAATAAAACAAAAAATCAAGATACATGTCCATCCTAACAATATTCCAACAAAGTCAGTATTACAGAAAATAAGGGTACTGACAGAACATTGTTCTTGAAAAGAAATTTGTCCTGACATAGTCTGAAAATTTGTCAGTCCAATTTTTTAACACTATCAAAAATTTCACTCACTTATTTAGACTGACACTTTTATTAAACTTCAAGCCTTTTTTTTCAACATTTGCCATGTGTCATTTTGCAGAGATGAGACAACCAAAAATGTTGAACAATGGTATACAAAGATCAACTTTAGGACAGTCTGTTACTATATATTAAAGATACATGAAGGATTATATAGGCAGATTTACATAATAGTTTATATCAATACAACAACAAAATGCATAACAATTCCAAAATTGCATAGTCTTTTTTTCTTAATTGCTAAAATCTATAGCATGTGGTGCCTAGCCCTTTAATTAGAAGGATATCATATTTTCTGTGCTAATTGCTTCAAACTAATACTCATATCCATAGGTGATTTTGAGCAATAAATTATTTTCTAAATTACTCTAAGCTCAAGACCAAGGATTTGTTTGAATTTTATGCTATTTTAAATATCTTTTGCTACTAAGAAACAAAAGTGAAGTAAGATAATGGACTTAAAGCACTTATCTGATACCTATAACCCCCCTGTAGACAAAGGGGGAGGAAGTACGCCCCCTACCCCCCCCCCCCCTTTTTCACCCCACCCCTAAAACTAAAAAGTACTATGAAAGACTATTAAATTGAGATTCACATTGAACTTTATATATAATTATCAATTGAAGATAAGATTCAGATTGAACTTTGAATATTACAGTCAGAGCTCAAATAACCTCACCCCCTCAACCCCACCCATCTCCACCTCCCAAGAGACACTATAGCTACAGTTCTAAAGATGAAATTTTTACTTTAAAAAAAGTACATCTCCAGGTAAATTCCTTTCAATTGATTTTTTTTAAAATAACATTATCTGTGAACACTGGTGGATAAAAAAAGTTTATAAAACAAATAAACATATTTTTGATTTCTATAAGTCCTGTTTTCACATAGTGTCTAATTGTTGATTTCTACATGTACAATCACCATGACAACTAGGCAAGAGTCATTCAGTTTTGAGATCAAAGCTGAATTCTGTCCAGCAATGACTGAATCCTTCCTTGCAGAGAGGTTACAATGTCTGTTGTCTGGTTCAACCGTCTAACTAACAGAAAACCACCAACCATTAAACTCACAACACCAACTTGTATGAAAGAACTGAGTACCTATTAATATAATTCAATATATATAAAAACGGTAGAGTGTATTAATGTAAATATTGATTATGATTAAGCAATGTTTATCTATTTACCTGATTTCAGATATATGCTCCAATTTCCTAATGATCAATCATTGAATAATATTTCCTTTATTATATATAATAAAATACTTATTTGATACCAATTATAATAAAAAAAATATTCTTCAAATGTTTCATAAAGAGAAGCGTAAGATACAATAGGGACATTCAAACTCATAATATGAAAATAAATTGACAATGCCATGGTTAAAACTGTATACAAAACACAACATGCAATACTGAAGAAAGTTTTAATGACTTTGTTAGGATCGTCCATATTTGTTTGAAAATGAATTTTAAGTCTATATGAGTACTTGCAGTTCTGGTTTTATTCTTGTATTCATAGAAATATATATGTAGGACTTAAATCTATGGTGGGTTCCAAATCTATGGCAGATTCCTAATCTATGGTAAATATGATGTCATGCCATCTAAAATCTATGGCAAGTTTTGTAATTTCCTAATCTATGGCAAGTTTTGTGCAAATGGAAAACAATGCAGTACATTTTGACCCTTGACTTGTCTTAAGCAAGTGGAAAAATACGCCAACGGGAGCATGTCTTTAAAAATTTGTGAAATATACATTCCATAATGGTCAATCAAAAAAAATCATAAATGATAAATTCATATGCCTTAATACAGACTTCAAGACTAAAATGATGTGCTCTGTAATTTTTTAATTTGTGCATGGTACCTGTTTAACCAATTCATTAAACCAACTAATAAGACCTTTAACAAACAAGAAGGCTGCTATCTTAAAATATGCGGTACTAAAAAAAGTGGCACCATAATTCATCACGGGATTCTGCTAGTACAGCACATTTGGGATCTTCGGGATATTAGGTCACATCTTCCTTTAAACCACCCGTAAATTGTTGTCATGGGAATGTCTTCATCTTGAATGGTGTTCAAATTTATGGGTTTAGCCATCGTTAGCAGCGGCGAAGATGTAATATTGTTTGCCATAAAGTTGGAGTAAACAAAAATCTGCTATAGATTTGAGTTGTTTGGCGTTTGTAACGTCACATTTGCCATAGATTATGAATCTGCCATAGATTTGGAACCTGCCATAGATTTGGAACCTGCCATAGATTTGAGTCCTACATATTGAACTGCAAAAAAATGTTTTCAACTAGGCATATCCCTTAAATAAATATCAAATTGCAATTTATCTTCTTTTACAACACAAAAAGCAATGACTAGAGATTTTGATGATTGATTGATTGATTGTTGGTGTTTAACGCCACTTTCAGCACTTTAAGCTATATCATGACCAGTGTTCTCCCCAGGCCGTTTTAGCTAAAGGCAATTAAGAGATTAAATAGCTATAGGTGTTAATTGCCCTCAAGGTGATAACTGTTTGGATGCGAGTATCCCAAGCTGACACTTGAGACACGACTAATACCACGTGTCTGCAATAACCAATTTCGACATGGAAAAATGCAATCACAAAACAATTCGAAATCTAAGTTTTGTATTTCGAAACTTCAAAGATTGAAACTATTTTTTTTTTTTTTTAAAAAAGGTCGTTTATTTGTGCATCTCTCCAAAAATTACTTTCTTTCTCTTCCAGTAATACGAGAGCAAGAATTTTGGTTTAGAGCTAAAATAAGTTTAATACGTCTTTAAAAAGTTATCATAATTGGCTTAAATTTATGTTTAATCCATTTAATGCATTAAAAGCGTCTTATTCATTCACAATCTCTTGTCAAACAATGTTTATTCTCGGACTCATTTTCGTAAATTTTTCTACGGCCGCCATTGCACATTTTTGTGTTGACTACGGATTGGAAGCGGACCAGATATGACAAAAATCCGCATTTTCACGATAATGACAACAGATGGACAGTAGACAGAAAAAAATATACTAACCAAGAGAGAAAACTACTCTTAACAGACTATTTGTTAGATAACTTTGTTAAAAATACATATCATTTTAATGTAAAAATAAAGAAACAACTGGAACTAATTCATTAAGTGCCATGAAACAATGAATTTCATAAACATGATAAAAAAAAGTTTTTAAATTGACTTTTTTTTTGCTACTTTTGCTACTTTATCTTTACTTGATATACTATAAAAAAAATAGTTAATTTTGTGTACTAGATATTTAGTTTTGTATATATACAGGTTGATCTATAATGAACCATTCATTCATTTGACTTATTGTTGGGTAACTGAAACCACATAATTATTTATTTTTATTTGGCACAAGAGGAAAAAAATAATTCTGTAACTATAAATGAATAAAGAAAACATAAATTGAAACAACTGTTTTTGTGGTTATAGTTTAATTGTATTCTCAGTTATGAATTGAACAATATAAACTAAAACATATAAAGAAATAGAGCATCAACGCGACGCGACAAACGAAATTAAAAAAAATACAGTTATTTTTATTTACGCAAAATGTGATGCTATCCAAAATTTCTGGGGAGAACACTGCTGACGGCCAGTGTTAATTAGTGGAAAAAGCTGGAGTGCCCAAAGAGAACCACTGACTTCTTGCATGCAAGAAAACTAGTAATTTAAGTCAATTAAGAAAACAGTCAAATGTACCATCCACAATTGGGGTTCTAACTTACATCCTTAGTGTTGACAGGCTAGTGGTACAGTAGATAAACTCATCATAGATACCAGGACTAAATTTTGTATATACGCCAGACGCGCGTTTCGTCTAGATGATCTACCTTGATCTCTTAGTTACTAAGGCCCCTCTAAAGATCTGGATTCATTACTTAAAATATTACCTTATCCTGTTGTTGTCTCTTGGCTATACATAAGTGATATCTTTCTCTGGAAAATGAAACCTATAAACAAATACATATTAAATGTTTAAAGAGAAATTAAAAAGTTCCATGAATGCATTTATTTTTGCTAAATTTATATTATTTATTGTTGTAAAATACTTAATCCTGAGAAGTAATGATTAAATACAGCTGGTTGATAGAATATTATAAAGTGTTGTGGACAGTTATGGGCTTTGCTCTTTGGTGAAGGCCGTACAGTGACCTATAGTTGTTAATGTCTGTCATTTTTGGTCTCTTGTGGACAGTTGTCTCATTGGCAATCATATCTCACCTTCTTTTTTATATAGATGTCTATAAAACTTACCGTCCTGGTAATTTTTTCAAGTGTTAGTTTTTCTCTCGTTGCTATAGCTTTCAAAATTTTAACCAAAAACTGCAGTTTAACCTCTATGTTCTATTTTTAAGGTGGCAATGTTGGTTGATAAACCTGGACAATAGTCACAAACTTAAAAGAAAACACAAGTAGATGAATCTGACAAGCATTGGTTTCAATCCTTTGACTTTTTCAGAGGAGAAGATAATTTTAAGAAGAGTTTACTAATGATGGATGCTAAGTGATGGCCACAGCTCTCATCATCCATAAAAATAATTCTTACCATAGTATATAATGGAACCCAAGAGTTAGGGAATATCCAATGCAGCATATTATCAATCTTCTTACGTAACAGGAACATCTTAGAATTCACAGATTTTCTCATCTGAAATAATAATATAATATTAGCTCTTAATTAAGAAATTTGGTGATGATTTTATAATTGCGATATTAACTGCAGGATAAGTTTCCAAAAATAAAAAATTTCCCAATTAAAATTTTGATAGCATTATTTGTATTTATCATTTCTCTGAAATCACAATAATTCATCTCTTTGTCCAAATCAATTATTAAACAATCACAATAAATGCAAGCACCAACTTCTGTGCTTCTCTCTTTAAACTTGACTATGTTAGGTCAAATATTGATAATTATTACCTCTACATAATTGTACATGGCTAAATCAACTATAGCCTTGGCATCTGGGTTTCTGTGTTCCGTGTAAGCTTTCAAGGCAAGTTCTGAAATGCAAAAAGAATGATGATGTCATAACAATTTTACATATCATTTAAACAATGGCCATATATTCCTGAAGCTGCAGACTAGAAATTCAAACTTTCCTTCAGATACTGTCTTTTGATTTTGAAAAAAGTTTCTGTCAATGTTTCCTAAAATTCTCTGAACATTTGACAAAGTTTTGGCTGTCTAAAAAAGCTTTAGCCACATACTCAACCAAAATGATGACAAAGTTGTCACTCCTACCACAGTCGGAATTCAAGATTAACATTGCCTTTGTGACTTTTTTCATAGGCTGGACAGCAATGTTTTAACAGTCTTTTAAAATACTAGGTGTGTTGATATAAAATATTTACCCCACCAGGAGTAACATTTGGTCAACTGGCCAAAATTCAATCTCAAGTAAAGTAATGTTATAGGAATAGCTGCAGAACCATAGATCTTAGGTCCTTATGAATTATTTTGACAATTTCCTGACCACCATTGGTTCTGCAGCTATTAAAGGAGTTGTGTACAGAATAAAGTGACACAACAATGGAGAAAAACAATGTAGACAACACAACACACTTATTATGAATGGGACACAAGAAGGTGATGTAAGTAAATTACTTTGAAGAATGTTTGCTGCTCTTTTTTTTTACTTTTGTCAGAAATTCAGAAACCTCAAGTTAGATATATGTAGTGCATTCTAATGCAATTTTTATGCAACATTTTTTTTCATTGGCTAAAAGTTGCCGTCAAATCCACAGTTGACCAGGCGTAACTAGAGAGGGACCCGCCATTTTAAATTGATGAATCAACAAATGTTCGAATACTGCTATATAATCGAAAATAAAACAACACCTACCTTGAATTCGCCATTTTAATGTAATTTTATCCAAATTTGAATCATACAGGTAACGTAATAACCTCCAGCTTGTAAGTTTTCATTAGTATGACGTCACGTTTACCCATGACGTCTTTGCGCCAAAAAAATTTCATGGATTTTTTTTTATTTGTCAAATTTAGACATTTTATCAAGTTTAATAGCATTATTTCTTTTTGTAATGCATTAGAATCGGAATAACAGTACTGTAGTTGAAGAGTTGCCACCGTCAATTTTGATTTGACGGTCGCAAATCTCCGTTTTACTGTCTCCGCTACGTGTCACCAGTAAAACTACATTTGCGACTGTCAAATCTACAATTGATGGTGGCAACTCTTCAACTACAGTACTGTTATTCCTTAATTGTACCAATAAAAATCTTGCCTACTAACCCCCTTTACTTATTTTATCACATAATGTATTGAAATCTTTCAAAGTCCTTGCGATCTTTTCATAGTTTATGAAACAAAAGAGATGCTTATGTTAAAAGCTTGAAAAATCTAGAATCATTTTCAGACAAATTTTCAATTGATTATATCTCTAAAACAAAAACAAGCACCTGACATTGTTTTTTCTTTTCACTTCTGTTATTTATATACTATCAATTCATAACGGTCTTTTAAAAAAGCTTGTTATTTTACAGAGGAGTGAACATTCTTAAGCAAGATCCCGATGAAATACTCACCTAAATCGTCACTATGTTTATCCAGCATGTCATTCAACACAATACAATCTTCAAAACCCTGAAAATCAATCATGAGAATTATCATTTAAATAAGTTAACAAACAATAAAAACATTTTTTAATGCCTAAATTTATTGACTGTAAATTTATTACTTTTTTATTTGGGTACCAATTTTCATGTGTAGAAGGAAAATTGTATCTTTGTTGATACTTGATTTAATGGTTTTCAAATTCTTTAATAGTGGATTTGTCTGCACAACACAAATATTCTTGTCTGCTGTGACACTTCTAGGGCAATAATCTAGGGAAAGAATGTAAAGAGAAACAGTTATATTTAGTTTTATTACCAAATTTGCCAGAGTTCCACTGGAGCAATTTGTTTGTTATTTGAATTGTCACTTGCAACAAAATTTATAAATACACGTCTGCAACCAATAAATATGAAAAATAAAGATTTCTCCTCCAATTCCAGAGAGTTTGAAAGCTTACATACACAATTAATTCCTTGGGCATAGGATTGTATTAACTGGCATGAGTTGAAATCTATGAATATATGCAATTTATCTTGCTTGTTACAAATAAAATATGGAAAATCATGTTTTTTTCTCCTCTAACTTTGAAGAGTCTGAAAGCTTACACAATTCATTCCTTGTCCATAGAATGGTACCATGGCATGTGCTGCATCTCCCATTATCACAACTTTATCTTTGACATGGTATGGACTACACTGGAAAAAAAAGACACAAGTTGAGGGAATATCGTTGTTTGGTGATGAAATTGGACATCTATCCAGTCAGCCGTTGTCTTTTAACATATCATAATGTCTTTTTTTATCTTTTAGGGAATGAAGTGTTGCTGGAAAATCTTAATTCTTTGTCTCTGTTAAATCATTCACAACGTTATCAGACACAGGGTTATTGAGAGCTTGACATATTGTATGGGTATCTGTCTTATCAGGGTTATTGAGAGCTTGACATATTGTAATGTATGGGTATATGTCTTAGTTATTGAGAGCTTGACATATTGTAATGTATGGGTATCTGTCTTAGTTATTGAGAGCTTGACATAATGTATGGGTATCTGTCTTAGTTATTGAGAGCTTGACATATTGTATGGGTATCTGTCTTAGTTATTGAGAGCTTGACATATTGTATGGGTATCTGTCTTATCAGGGTTATTGAGAGCTTGACATATTGTAATGTATGGGTATCTGTCTTAGTTATTGAGAGCTTGACATATTGTATGGGTATCTGTCTTAGTTATTGAGAGCTTGACATATTGTAATGTATGGGTATCTGTCTTAGTTATTGAGAGCTTGACATATTGTATGGGTATCTGTCTTAGTTATTGAGAGCTTGACATATTGTAATGTATGGGTATCTGTCTTAGTTATTGAGAGCTTGACATATTGTATGGGTATCTGTCTTATCAGGGTTATTGAGAGCTTGACATATTGTATGGGTATCTGTCTTATCAGGGTTATTGAGAGCTTGACATATTGTAATGTATGGGTATCTGTCTTATCAGGGTTATTGAGAGCTTGACATATTGTATGGGTATCTGTCGTAGTTATTGAGAGCTTGACATATTGTATGGGTATCTGTCTTATCAGGGTTATTGAGAGCTTGACATATTGTAATGTATGGGTATCTGTCTTAGTTATTGAGAGCTTGACATATTGTATGGGTATCTGTCTTATCAGGGTTATTGAGAGCTTGACATATTGTATGGGTATCTGTCTTAGTTATTGAGAGCTTGACATATTGTATGGGTATCTGTCTTATCAGGGTTATTGAGAGCTTGACATATTGTATGGGTATCTGTCGTAGTTATTGAGAGCTTGACAAATTGTATGGGTATCTGTCTTAGTTATTGAGAGCTTGACATATTGTATGGGTATCTGTCTTAGTTATTGAGAGCTTGACATATTGTATGGGTATCTGTCATATCATGGTTATTGAGAGCTTGACATATTGTATGGGTATCTGTCATATCATAGTTATTGAGAGCTTGACATATTGTATGGGTATCTGTCTTAGTTATTGAGAGCTTGACATATTGTATGGGTATCTGTCTTAGTTATTGAGAGCTTGACATATTGTATGGGTATCTGTCTTATGCTGAAGACCATATTTTTACCACTTGATGTCTTTAGTGTTAAAATTGTTGTTTCCTTGATGTATACCCATATGACTGCAATGGCTTGATATAGAGTAAGAGTTATTCTTTAATTTGTATGCCAAGTGAATTCTGCCTTTAGCTGGTCATTCTCTATTTTTATATGAACCTCAATTAGACTCTCATTTTTAGATGGATGCGTCTGACACTATCTCTTACCTTTATAGAAACCATTGGAAGAGCTTTACTAGATTGGTAGATTTCCTTCAGGAACTTCCTGAAAAATAATGAGATATATTTTGGTGAAACACATTTTGCAGCCGTTTTAAAATAAGAAAATTTGTTTTCAAATATTTATCCCTATTGTCCATCTTAATTTTTTGAAATCATCATCACCAACAAGTTAACAAAATATCAATTATCCTCCAGAAACAATTTTAATGAAGGTACAAATGTTACCCAAACTATAAATTGCTGTCAGAAAAATCAATGGAACTGTATATGAGCTTAAGAAAAAGAATATACTCCTCAACCCAAACATGTGATTGTCTCCCCTTAAACATGTAGGACAGCAATTAAACTTACTCTCCTATTAGAGGTATAGAGTCTGGAAACATCCTCCGGAAAAAATCCATGACATCATCTTCAGTCTTTATTTGATTAAAGTTTTCAAATGGCATAAATAATGTTAAGGTATAAGATTTGTCCAGGTTTGGCAAAGCTATCATCATGAATTCATTCCTTGGCCAAATATGTAGGTAGTTCACTCCCATGGCAAACTGTAAACAAAAAAAAATCATTTTTTATTTTGTATTTAATGTAAGACTTTATGAAAATAATGTTAAACCTTTATAATAGTGCCTAACTGTTAAAATTATTCAACTTGATCAATTTTTTGGTGAAAAACATAATAATCAGTACTGCTTCATTTTATTTAAATATCATGATGCTCCTAAATCCATAATGGTTCACCTCAATTTTTTGTTGGGTTTTGAGTTTCTCAGTCTTATATTTCCTGTGTAATATCTTTCTAGATTGTTGTTCAACTTTTGATTATTCTTCTCTTTGGCCATGGTGTTGCCTATTTTTGTTAATAAATGGGATTTTTTATTGTGCTTCTTTTTGACGATGTAGTTGGTCCAAGGACACAGTTATCGTCCTTTGGTTTTGGTTGTCTACAAATATAGTCCCTAGTGTAAACAGTGTATAACTTGCATGTTTTATTTGATACCATTTCCCAATTTATTTCTTGACATTTAATACATAAAAAATTAAGTAGGGGGATGTAATTCCATGTCAAAAAAATGTGGGTGCTGAATCTTTATGTAAGTAGTGATTTGGTCCAGTTCAAAAAAGGTCAAATTTTATCACGTCTGAAGCTGTCAAACTGAATTTTACACCCCTTTAACACAGAATTGTTAATATTTTGAGTTAGAGCTGGTATAAGTTTCTATAATTTTGATATTTTTTGTCTCACTGGTAGTACACTACACTGTAAAAATCTTTTTGAGAAAGAGCTGGTGCGATTTTTTTAATTTGAATTTATTGTCTAAAAGAAATGCACTACGAAATAACTGTGTTCTCGGGCCAGTTGTCTATTTTTATTGAATTCATGATTTTTGGTTGTTCTTCTTTTTGACCATAGTGTTGTTTATTTTTATTGAAATCATGATTTTTATTTTTATTCCTTTTTGGCAATGGTGTTGTCACTTTTTTATTGAAATCATTTTTTGATTGCATTGTTTCTCCTTTCCCTTTTTAACAGCAATGGATGTTAATGGATGAAATGTATATAACCATTTTGTGTTACAGACTTACATCATTTGATGGCGTTGCAGGAATTGTTAACTCCATATAACCGTGAGGTATATATTCCTGGTTGTAATCCAATAACGTATCTTTCATCATCTGACGTCTAATGGCAGAGAAAGCTCCGTCATTTCCAACTATAAGGTCTACTTTATTTTTAACCTCTTTGCCTTCCTTCCTAATGAAGAATTAATAATATATATTAAACAGTTCACTTCAAAATAAATGTGCACCTAATTACATGTTGATAATATGTCCAATAACTACCTTAAATTTAACTTCAACAAAAGATTGGACAGACTGACACATCGATAGGTGGGTTAACAATCCAAAAACATAATGCCACTTTAATATGGTAGGAAGTGCATAAAAATAAAACTTAAAAATGTTCTAACAAAAAGGTTTGGCAAAAAAATAAAACAGACAAAAACTAACAAAAACTACCAAAGATAACAACAATCCAACACACTACACTCTTGATATTTGTAAGTACTAAGCCAGCCTCTTGCAAAAAGAGAAATGACAAATGACGATGTTACAAATTACATGTGTCAGAAGTGAGTTAAATTCTGGATTTACCTTCATGCAGCCTCTTGCAAAAATCCATTTATACAGACTTACCAGATGGCCTCTGTTTTCTGTTGTAGGAATTAGCAAACTTAAAAACAGTATATATCTTTTCCACTCAAATTTGGATTACTCTAAATTGTTTCAATAAAAAGACAATGCCA
This sequence comes from Mytilus edulis, assembly GCA_019925275.1. Lineage (NCBI taxonomy): Eukaryota > Metazoa > Mollusca > Bivalvia > Mytilida > Mytilidae > Mytilus > Mytilus edulis. The sequence continues at coordinate 119,213,827 of CM034350.1, read as the reverse complement.
CTTAATGCTTTGATTTCTTTCTTAAGTTCACTCACGTCAAAAATGTCAATTCCCCCGTGTTAAAATCACACTTCAAGAGCTTGTGGTTGAAATGACAGGTAACCTGAGGGTTCTTCTCTGCAGCTGGAATAATAACAATCAATATTTATTACAGGGTCTAGATGGGAATTACAAAACAGAGATTTATTACAGGGTCTAGATGGGGATTACAGAACAGAGATTTATTACAGGGTCTAGATGGGGATTACAGAACAGAGATTTATTACAGGGTCTAGATGGGGATTACAGAACAGAGGTTTATAACAGGGTCTAGATGGGGATTACAGAACACGAGATTTATTACAGGGTCTAGATGGGGATTACAGATCAGTATTGTTTTTTATCTTCCATAAATGCATGTTTGATGACTCTAAAAGAAAAGGTACCACAAAATGTATAAAAATTACAGCTAATTTTCTAAACAATCTGAAAGATGTTACTTAATAATTTATATACTTCTTGGTAATTTTCACATTTAAGGTTCCAAAAAGAGTGCTTATCATGCTCCCTCCTTAAGCGAAAACAATTTGAACAGTTATTTTTAGACCGATTTATCTCCCTTGTCTTCTAATGTTTGTTATTGAAGAGCCATGTTACTTTTAAATTATGACTTAAAAATGTTTTACATTAATTTGGGCATGGATTCCTCGTAAATTCAGTTTTAAACATAGTGTAAGAAACACAGACTGCTAGACAAATCACATAGTTACGTCAAATTTACAATATAATCAAAGTGATCAAAAGCAATCTATCTTCAATAACATACCTGTCAGTAGGACTTCATTTAATAACCTTCTGTCCACAGAATTGATAAACTGCAAAATTAATGTGAAGCAAATTTAATAGTTGTTTAGAAGTGTTGCTTTTAAGTGCCTTATTTTATGTATTTAATGCGTTGAATTTAACGTAAGTTTCAGTATTTTTTTGGTTTCATTTATCATGTATATAACCATAATAAATTCACTTCTTTCATGTTAATCAAAGTTTTAATTAGATGACTGAATACTCAATAAACTACTATCCTCCCTATTATATGTTAGAAGTGTGTGACTTCAGTGCTTGTTCATGTTGTAGCTAGTCTCTTTATTTACCAGGAATAATTCATTTTCTTACACCAGACAAGTAACAGCATTGGAACTGTATGAATTTACACAATGAAGTTATATTTGTTTTTCAATCATGGGAGATTCCTTTTAAGAATAGATCATAATTCTATCCTGTATACAAAAGTATGTAAAACCCTCTTTTTAAAGGGTGTGGACTCAACCATCCTTGCAACCTGACAAATACCTGATCGCTCTTTCCATATGGTATTGGATGGCAAGTACCATCTAAATCATGGATCATTCTGGCATGCATTGGAATAGCAGTCTTTAGAACCTCATCTTCGAGTCCAACATGTTTTAAAGCTTCTCTCCCTCGACAGGACAAAGCCAGATTTATACTTCGTCCTTTTACAATCTCCATAGTACGTATATCTGAAATATACAAAACAATTTACCATTGTAAACCTCATGAACCTAATATAAAATGTGACAGACTGTAAAACTCTGGTCAGAAGATATAGAAAAATTTAGTCAGGTGTTTAGATCTCAGATTCAGATGTTTTTATCAACATTTTTATGGTCCTTAATGCAACCATCTAATTCATGTAATTTCAAAATTGTCTTTTTCCTGACTTGGATGAGAGCGTTGTCTCATAGGCACTCATACCACATCTTGTTATATCTATTAGTTGTGCAAAAATAATGGTTTAATATCACTTGACATTTTGTTAATTGGCCCTGTGTATTAGCTGAGAGCTGATAGATATGTGATATGTATAAATGACATGGTAACCCAATAAAACATCAATTCAGAGAAATAAAAAATTCTCAAATCCATACCTTAGGAACTACTATTTCTCTAATTACTTATCCTTTAATTATTAGTTTAATATATCCCTTAGTTTATAACATTGGACATCTAATTATATTTGAACCATACCATCTCTCATTTCATATAAATCTACTTTATATTTCCTCTTGGCAAAAAAGCAAGCATTCAAGGATCCCACCTATAAAAATCATTTACAAAAACACATGATTAAACAATTTAATCAATCATACATGTCAAATATACACAATTAACCATTATAAAATATCATATAAACAATAAACATTATAAAATATCATATAAACATTTTAAAACAATCATTTATACAATTAATAATCACAAAATAGCTCTGTGTGTGTATTCAATTGGTAAAAAACAGGATAAAATGCATTATTGAATATTTTGAATGAATATTTTATTTGCAAAAGCATATATAACATGCTATGGCAATACATAATATATACATAATGAGACAAAAGACTGGTAACAGAGAACAATACAATATTAATAAGCTTTGATATCTCTTCTGATATATGGGGAAGTTTTTACAAAATAAGTGATCTGAATTATGTTTTATCGATATTTGTATAAGATTACCAAAAACACATGTATTTCCTTGATAAAATACTGAATCCATAGATAAATTTCAAATATCTATACTTGAGTGATATATGAGGATCTGGAATATGTTTTTGAAAAAATATGAATAAATTAATTGTCACTGTTGAACATGTCGAAACAATTAAAAACAAGTTAAGAAATGTATGTAAAAAAAAACTAGATACCATTGAGATGGGAGCCATCTCTGTGGGCCCCGCTGTCAATAACGTGGGGTAAATAAGTTGTATGGATAATCTGATATGAAGCATTATTTGAAGTTATTATTAGTCTCATGTGTGATTTTATTCTAAGATTTTAAGTTAAAACTGATAAATATTCTCAACTTACTTTCATAGTATAATAGTGATATTGCAGTCGAGTGACCACACTTTCTGGACTTCATTTACTTGATTTTAAACCTGAGTCAATCAAAGCTTCAGCATCCACCAAGGAGGAAATAATAACAGCTGTCCTCTCAAAATATAGTGTGGATCAAATTTGTTAGCGATGGACAGACCAACAGACAGACAGACCTTTGACCTAGGAAGTTGTACATACATCATGACACACCCTCTGGTGTTGGTTAAAATGGATGTCAAGTATAATATTTGAAATCATAACGGTTCTCAAGATATAGAGCGGACACGATCTTCACCACAGGACACGGGTTTGTCAACTGAAACCAAAGTTTTTTATCTTGACCTTTGACCTAGGAAGTTGTACATACATCATGACACGCCCTCCGGTGGTGGTTAAAATGGATGTCAAGTATAAACTTTGAAATCATAACGGTTATCTAGATATGGAGCAGACACGATCTTCACCACAGGACACGGGGTTGTCAACTGAAACCAAAGTTTTTGACCTTGACCTTTGACCTAGGAAGTTGTACATACATCATGACACACCCTCTGGTGTTGGTTAATGAACATGTTAAGTATTAAGTATAAAATCATAACGGTTATCTAGATATGGAGCGGACACGACCTTCACCACAGGACACGGGGTTGTCAACTGAAACCAAAGTTTTTGACCTTGACCTTTGACCTAGGAAGTTGTACATACATCATGACACGCCCTCTGGTGGTGGTTAATAAACATGTAAAGTATAAAGTATGAAATCATAATGGTTCTCTAGATATGGAGCAGACACAAAGTTAAAGTGTTACGGACGGACGGACGGACGGACGGACGGACTGACAGACTGATCACTATACGGGGCCCTAATTAAATGGGGTGTTAAAAAAAAGTAAATAACTTGTCAAAAATTGAAAACAGAAAGTGTGTAAAAGTTTAATCATCATTAACTCATCAAGACCATCAAATATACAATTTCCCACTGCTATAAACATGATAAAATGTTTCCTGTATTAAAGGGTCACTTCTTTTTTTTAGGATTCAATGCTCATCAAAAAAACCCAGCATTATTTGACTAAAGGGTTTTAAATGTTATATTTATATGCAGAATTTAAAAAATTGTTTCAAATTCAAATTTGTTTTTCAAACTGTTATTCAACTGTTCAACATTTGCAAAATATAAAGTTGCATGATGTGTCTCACTTTAAGCTCATCATGGGACAAAATTTTTATATAATCACATGCACTGTTTTAAATTAAAGTGTCATACAGTGTGTATAGTGAGCAAGTGTATAACATAATTTCTGACAAGTACAAAATAAATGTTCTGACCCCTGTGAAAAGTTCATTTTATTATTTTTATACATGTTTTATAACAGGTCTAATATTCTAAAATAAAAATGATTGCACTAAATATTAAAGTAATATTCAAATCAATTATTGATGACTTACCAAACCCCCACCAACAACAGCTACATGTTTAACTTGTTTTTCACCCGACATGCTGATTCAGACTGTCAACTTCTGAAGACTATTTTAAAAGCATGTGAAGAATAGTGTCAAGGACATATTTGTTGACAAGCTCACTGATTGGTGTATTGTAGCACAGCCTTCTTTTCTTAATATATTTTTGGTTATACTATTCTTTTTCGCTAATTTAAACAAACATTTTCTAATTTGTGTTGTCATATTTAGTTTATCATCATGTACCCCTGTTACATCTTTCAAAATTTCTATTTCAAAAAAAAAAAATTACAGCAGAGAAAAAAAAATCCGCGAAAAGGGGAATAACTTTTTAACTTCCTCCTGGATCTTTCTATGCATAAAAAAAAAAACAGGTATAAAAATGGATAAAAAGAACTATTTACGTTGTAATCTAATACATTGATAGTCAAAATTAATCAGATTTACAACATTGATAACTTCAACTTTAGGTTATTGTGGGAATGGCACACAAAAATTATATTTTTTATGAGATTGTAATTGAGTGCTCCCTAATATTTATACGTCGCCATGATACGGACTACGTCACGGGCACCTGTTTCCTGTAACGTGCATTCCAACTACTGAAAAAAGTCTTCAGAGCATGAATCTTTATAATTTGATTATGGTGAATTCGTTGTGAACTATTTAAAAGAAAAATAAGTGGTTTTCTGTAAGTAGAATTACATGGAAATGTTTAACTGTATGCATGTTCAAATATTTGCGAAAAAAAGTTTGTGTTTGATATAAAATCTGTAATTTTCATTTAACAATAAAACCCTTGTTGTATATATGATTAAGATATTTTAACTGGATAGGTACAGTCCTGTCAGAAGGGACTAATTCACGTAAGGAATAAGTTTTCCTCAAATGGCGTTAATGTTAAAGAATTCTTTAAATTCACATTTTTACACCTTAATTTAATAATATTACAAAGTTTTGTATTGCCTATTGGTAAATCATGGATTCTCAAGGGGCATAAACTCAAGATATAACAGCTTCAAGTCATTAAAATTCCTTATTACTAGTAAAAACACTCAAAATACATTTATATGTATAAAAAAAACTCATATTGAACACTGTCTTTTATTGATTCTTACTTATTAGGGAGAATAATGTCCTGTTTGATAGATTGCCAAATCTGTTGTCAGTATCAATTTATACTAAAGGTGTGTGCCTAAACCAAAACACTGGAAGCAAGTTGTTCACACATGTTGGATAATGCCATAAATGAGGGGTCACAATATCTCTACAAAGAATGACCATTGGAGGTATCTGCAGCTACATTTAGTTAAAAAAAAATTTGCAAGGGTTCCGTAGTCTTGCCTACTTTTGCCATTAATCACAGGCTCAACAAAAATGAGGAAAAAATTTAATAATGATATTCCTCTCGATACTATCTTTTGTTTGAAAGAAGCTTATTCTGTCCAAGTTTGGTAAAAATCCAGGATAGTTTATGAATCTAATAAATGTTTCAAAAACTTTAACTGCAGACTGTATGTAATAATAACTGGAAGAAAAACCAAGTTAAAAACTGAAAAAATGGATATTTCTGGATACTATCTTATGATCATAAACAAGCTTCTGTCCAAGTTTAATAGAAATCCAGGATAGCTTAAAAAAGTTATCAAAATTTTTAAAAACTTTAACCACAGAGTGAATGTTATTTTTCCTGTCAGAAAAACTAAGTCCATTTACAATTACATGTAAATATGGAAAAAATGGATTTTTTTTATTTTACAAAATTTACTTCTAAATACTTATCTTATGATCATGAACAAGTGTCTGTCCAAGCTTGGTAGAAATCCAGGATACTTTTAGTTTAAGAAAGTTATTAAAATTTCAAAAACTTTAACCACAGAGTGAATATTTGTGGCTCTGCCATTGATGACAAGGACAGACTGTAGGATCGCTATGTCTCGCTTTTTTCAACAAAAGTCAAAGGCTGGACAACTAGGTTTAACCCTTTATTTTCTTTGAAAATAATGATGTATGGTTTGAACATGTACAAACTCAAGATTATAACATGTTTTTCACTGGTTCCGGGATCGGTTGATAACAATTCATTTGCAGTTTTTCGTAACTAGCAAAATAATGACTAGTAAAAAGAAAATTAAAATAAATTTTTTTTACAGTTTTGTTGATTACTTATATAATGAAACCAAAATACACCTAAAATTGTAAATTGATGTGGTCTGATATTAAATGACTGTTGACTTTCAGGAACAAAACTCCAATTATATTTAGATTTCATAAGACAAGACAAGTCATGAATGTTAGTTTATAACAATAACAAAGAAAGTAAAAGGTAATATAGATGTTGTTAATTGATTAAAGTAGATAGATTATTTAATTATTCCCTGGTGAGTTTATGTCACTAAGAGTTTGTTATTGAATATCCTATAGGTTTATCATCATTAGTTACAGAGTGATGGTATTGTAATCATGGGCTGTGGAACATCCCGAGTTAACCCTGACGGGGAAAAAGAAGCAGCCACACCCAGACCTAACCCAAACAAGAGCAGAAATGGATTAGTACCGAATGGAGAAACTAAAACATTTGATAAGAAGACAGCTGTGGATTCTAATGCTAACATTCCCAGCCAAAGACCAGGTAGGAGGACATGTACTGTGCATTTTGGCCTTTATTATTACATTTATTTGTACAGTTTACAAATATATACTGCAAATTCAGAAATTATTGCATGCATTTATTATTTCAAATTTTGTCATTTTAGGTCTAAAATGCCATATTTTTTTTTTCGATATTGAGAAAAATCCTGTTTAATTCATATAAAATATTTCAAAATGCAAGTTTAAATTATTGCATTTACAACTCGGTCACATTTTTTGCAATAATAAAAACCTCCCAATAATTTATGAAGTTTCTTCATACATGTACCCTACTTGTAATAATTAAGACGTCAACAGTTACTTTTCAAATTACAGTTTAATTTGGTGTCATTTGTGTGCATAATTGGACACAAATTGAAGACTCTTGATCTACACCCTAAACTTTTTTAAAGGGAAATCAATGATACGGTATACATAAACAAAACAACATCTATATATGATATAATGAGGATGCTTGTATACATTTATGTATACATTTTATTTTAATGTGTTTGGAGGCCTTGAAAAAGTCATACATGTATACTTTGTCCCTCTGCCAATTTTTGATAAATTCATTGTATGAAAACTTTTTATACATGTAAATTCATTTAATCTTGTCAATTGCTAAATACTTTCAACTTTTACAAGGAGCTTCGACATGTATTTTGTAAGTAATGTATAACAAACAAGTGAAATACTACATATGTATCTTGTAATAAACTTTATACACAAAGTAAAAATCAATTGATAATCTGAAGTTTACTATGTGAACAAACAAAATTCCCGTTTTAATTAATTAATAGATTTCATGTTGAAACAAACAGGTACCAAGTTGTACAGTACGTATATCACATGTTATTAAACCTGATCCCACAACACTCCTAAACTCTGCCTCATTGAACAATCAATTAACAATTTATAGGGAAGGAAAGTGGTCAGGTAAAAACAAAAATTAATTATTTATATCACATCATATAAATGTTTGTATTTCGTTGCCATGTAAATAAAGTAATAATCTTATATAGGATCACACTTATAAAAAATTAAGAAGTTTATGATTTTCTGAAAAGAATTCAGTAAATTTGTTTATCTAAAAAAAAATCAGATTTATGTCTGATATATACATTTTACTTCACTTGTGCATTTCTCAGTCTGTTTGTGAAAATATTTCATAATCTAAATATTTCTGAAACAAATTGCAATGAAGGTTTTACTTTAATTGCTACTTATTTCATGGTTTTGTCGATTAAGTGTGGCCTTAGCAAACATTTACTTTTAGCAGGAATTTCTCGCTGCATTGAAGACCGGTTGGTGACCTTCTGCTGTTGTCTTCTCTATGGTCGGGTTGTTGTCTCTTTGACACATTCCCCATTTCCATTCTCAATTTTATTTTATTTAGCTCGAAACATTTGTATTTCAGAAAGATTGTCAGGTTTTCTTGTATGAGCTCAAAGATAAGCACATAACAAACTGAATATATTTTACATTTTTTCAGTTCCAAAGTCTGTGGCTTTTGAAGTTTTATTGGATGAGAATAAAACAGACAGTTTGATAAAGAAACATCCTCCAATGAGAATTCAGGTAACAGTTTATATTCTCAAATAATTATGACATGTATATACAGTCAACATGCAGATCAGCCAAATTTTGTCAGTTTTTCCCAATGATTTTTTTTCAACCTGGCAAAAAGGCATGGTTCTCTCACGGCAGTCTGCCTCCTTTAAGTCCCAGTCCCACTAGACCACGATCGCACCACCCTCACTGCGATCTAAAATAAATTCAGATCATGGTGCGGTCGCGGTATGAGCAGCATGGAAATGTTAATTTTCATTGTTTTCACGATGATACGTCCTCCTTATTACGCTTCTACCACGATCCCGCTACGATTATGCCACGTTCTCCATGCTTTTTCTACGATTATCCCGATCTTTAAAACATCAAAGTTGACCACGCTCATTACGATTTTGAAGACCTCACCACAACCATGATACGACCTTGCTGCCATCTACAAGATCGCACTACGATCGTCAAAATTTGCATTTTTTCACAGATCGTAGTGCGATCGTGGCCTAGTGGGACTGCGGTATTACCAATAAGCAATTAAAACTTGTAGCCAAGATATTACCAATATTGCTAAAAGTGGTGTTAAATACCATGAATAAATCAATCGCTTTATTGGGTAGCCCACTTCTCCAAACAGTAACCAAGACCATACATTTCAACCTGTCCACTATGGGAGGCCACTCTTATTTACCTAGGTAAATGTTGTAAAAATGTTGAACACAATAAAGCTGAATTGCTAATGAATTAAATAATTTGAGTCCAAGTATTAAGTTGGGTGACATTTCATTCCATAGGATTAGCACAGGAGATTATCTAGAATTTTGTCCAAATGACAAAATTCACCTGTTCTGTAGTTTAAAAGTTGCTAAGAGGTCAATGTCTACACAGGTTGTCTTAAATCAACTTGATGGATTACTTTGTATAATTATAGTCATTGATTTGACAGAGAAGAATAAATTGATTTATAAAGAGGATGATTATGAAAAAAAATGATAAACTGGTCTTAACAATAGTTACAACTAACAAATTTAAAATTGAGTAGGTAAAACACAAAATAATATAATTTGAAAGATATGTATAGGTCACTTTTTCAAACTACCCAACATGATAAGGTTGAGAATTTTGATTATATATATGATAGGGTTGCTGATTATAACAGATGTAATATCTGAAGCTTAACTGTTACATTACCTACATTATGGTTCAGAGTACACTTAATAAAAGACCGACTTGACAATATAAGTTTCCTATCAATGTCTGCAGGAATGTCATTATATACATGTACTGTAAATTCATAAATTATTGTGATGTTTTTAGTATTTCGGAAAATGTGACATGGTTATAATCACAATAATTTAAACTCACATTTCGAAACTTTTTATATGTATTTAACAGGAGTTTTCTCTATATCACAAAAATTAAAATTGCATTTGAGTCTAAAATGACAAAGTCGCAATCATTTCTGAATTTGCATTAATCCCCATTCATGATATTTCCTGTTTATTTTTATTTAGAAATTAGAGCCTTTGAGCTTACCAGTTCTTACTCCAGAAATGTTAGCAGAAAAACAGAGACTGGCTGATGAAAAACGAGAAAGGGTAAGATTGTTTTACTAAGTCTGAGCTTTAAAAAATGATACGATTAAAAGGGAAGTAATTAATGTTTTGTAGCAACGAATCATTTTAAAAATCAAAATTGTGGAGTTATTTATTTGTAAATGTTCCTATTACAAAATGTTACATAAAGTTCTGGATATATATTTAATTTGTACAGATGTGCATTAGAATATATCTCAAGTTATACCCTTTTATTTTTATTATATCCCAGTTTCTCCTTTATCATTTTTCATTGATAAGTAATGGTTTGCCTTTCAAAAGTTACCGTTAGATTGTAAATATTAAAAAAAGAAAGAAAAAAAATTAAGAGAAACTTTGCACATACATGTAGGTTAAGATCGTTTTTAAGCTAAAATATGTAGCATGTCATACATTATTTTTGTAGGCCAAAGTTTCCCTTAGTTTTTCATCTTGAATATTACTTCTGGTGGATATCTCCAGTTTTGAAATTTTTAAAAACTTGGACTACTATGTTTATTATAGAAATTTCTTATTATTTATAAAACACAATGTATATAATATCATTCTGATTATTTGCCAGGAATTACAAAAAAGAGCAAGTGCATCTAGAAAGAAGTCACAGAGGAGGAGAGAAATTCTGAAAGCTCAAGAAATAGCACAAGACTTACAGCAAAAGGAGGTAAGAGAAATATGATATCTTATAAAGAAGCCAAACTTAATGAAACACCATCTTTGAAAGTAGAGGACCGTTATGTTTTCTAGTCTGTTTGTCAGGTTAAAGATTTTGATTAAGATTTAGGTTAAAATTTTGTTAAATTTAGTATGGGGTTACATCAACTTGGATCCCAGTACACATGAAGTGAACATTTTAGAATATATACTAAAGATGGATATGTGATTACTCGAGTAGGACATGGCGTCCATATGAGTTATTGCCTTATAAAAATTAGAATAAATCTGGAAGAAGTTTAACTTCTATTTTATTGACTTTTGCACTTACAAAGAGGTAGAAAATTGCGTAAAGAAAACTTCAATTAAGTCTTGCTGTATATTTGTCATGGTAAATTACAAATTTTTAAAACAAAATCCAAATTTTATCTCAGAAATTCACTCATTGATAAAGGATTAACTTTAATATATGAAGTAGAGTTATCTCCCATGGACAAAATATTTCTTTATATTACTTCAGAAAGTTGACTAACTGATATAATTACACCTTATGTAGTAATGCTGTATTTTGATTGGTTCAGAACCAGTGTATTTTTTGCACATTCTAACCTTTTTTCCTCATTTCATAAGAATTTGCCTTTTTTCACCACTGCCGGTGAATTTCCCTCAAATACCAATCGACTAATGTACTTGTATCTATAATTCCCGCGGTACTACGATTACCATTCACAGGTACAGACAGTGTCAATCAAAATTTATTCGGTGTAATTAACAGATATATCATGTTATGGAGGGGTATTTGCGAAAAATACCAGTCTTGGGACCAAATTTCCCTCGCCTATAGCGGCTTGGGAAATTTCACAGTCCCTTGACTGGTATTTTTCGCAAATACGCCTCCATAACATGATATATCTGTTCAAAACCTGTGAAGGTATAATTTATATGTAGTAGCGTTATCTCCCATTGACACAATATTTCTTTATATGACCTTAGAAAGTTGACTATTTACTTAGCCTATGTAGGATTAATTATATGTTGTAGAGTTATCTCTCATTGTTTATAAGAGTTTACATTATGAGATCTAACGAATAAACCATGTGCGGGCTATTCCAGAAAAAAATGTATGGGGGGGTTGGAAGGCACATTATATTAATAATACATGGGTGATGGTTATCAGAGCAACTTTTCACACCAAAATGCACTATAATTCAAATACAATTGTCTGGGTGGCGGGTGCTGACAAAAACTGCCTTCCAACACCCCCATACATTTTTTAGCTCACCTGGCCGAAAGGCCAAGTGAGCTTTTCTCATCACTTGGCGTCCGGCGTCGTCCGTCGTCGTCCTGCGTTAACTTTTACAAAAATCTTCTCCTCTGAAACTACTGGGCCAAATTTAACCAAACTTGGCCACAATCATCATTGGAGTATCTAGTTTAAATAATGTGTCCGGTGACCCTGCCAACCAACCAAGATGGCCGCCATGGCTAAAAATAGAACATGGGGGTAAAATGCAGTTTTTGGCTTATAACTCAAAAACCAAAGCATTTAGAGCAAATCTGACATGGGGTACAATTGTTCATCAGGTCAAGATCTATCTGCCTTGAAATTTTCAGATGAATCGGACAACCCGTTGTTGGGTTGCTGCCCCTGAATTGGTAATTTTAAGGAAATTTGACTGTTTTTGGTTATTATCTTGAATATTATTATAAATAGAGATAAACTGTAAACAGCAATAATGTTCAGCAAAGTAAGATTTACAAATAAGTCAACATGACCGAAATGGTCAATTGTCCCCTTTAGGAGTTATTGCCCTTTATAGTCAATTTTTATGCCCCACCTACGATAGTAGAGGGGCATTATGTTTTCTGGTCTGTGCGTCCGTTCGTTCGTCCGTCCGTCTGTTCGTTCGTTCGTCCGTCTGTCCCGCTTCAGGTTAAAGTTTTTGGTCAAGGTAGTTTTTGATGAAGTTGAAGTCCAATCAACTTGAAACTTAGTACACATGTTCCTTATGATATGATCTTTCTAATTTTAAAGCCAAATTAAACTTTTGACCCCAATTTCACGGTCCACTGAACATAGAAAATGAAAGTGCATGTTCCAGGTTAAAGTTTTTGGTCAAGGTAGTTTTTGATGAAGTTGAAGTCCAATCAACTTGAAACTTAGTAGACATGTTCCCTATGATATTATCTTTCTAATTTTAATGCCTAATTATATTTTTTATCCATTTTCACGGTCCATTGAACATGGAAAATGATAGTGGGAGTGGGGCATCCGTGTACTTTGGACACATTCTTGTTAACCATTTTTCGTAAATCTTTTAGAAAAATCTTCTCCTCTGAAACTACTGGGCCAAATTAATCCAGACTAGGCCACAATCATCATTGGGGTATCTAGTTTAGAAAATGTGTCCGGTGACCCGGTCAACCAACCAAGATGGCCGCCACGCCTAAAAATAAAACATAAGGGTAAAATGCAGTTTTTGGCTTATAACTCAAAAACCAAAGCATTTAGAGCAAATCTGATATGGCAAAAAGAAAATATCGGGTCAAGATCTATCTGCCTTGAAATTTGCAAATGAATCAGACAACCTGTTGTTGGAATGCTGCCCCTGAATTGGTAATTTTAAGGAATTTTTGCTGTTTTTGGTTATTATCTTGAATATTATTATAGATAGAGATAAACTGTAAACAGCAATAATGTACAGCAAAGTAAGACCTAAAAAGAAGTCAACATGACCAAAATGGTCAATTGACCCCTAAGGAGTTATTGCCCTTTATATAGTCATTTTTTTAACAATTTTCACAAAATTTGTAAAATTTTACTAACATTTTCCACTGTAACTACTGGGTCAAGTTCATTATAGATAGAGATAATTGTAAGCAGCAAGAATGTTCAGTAAAGTAAGATCTACAAACACATCACCATCATCAAACCACAATTTTGTCTTGAATCCATCTGTGTCCTTTGTTTAGTATTCACATAGACCAAGGTGAGCGACACAGGCTCTTTAGAGCCTCTAGTTTCTGGAATAGCCCTGCTACAAAATACTGTTCAGAATTTTTGAAAACCACAAAACTACAATTTTTCCTAAATCTCCCAAAACCTGTAAAATTAAGGTGTTTTAGCATGTGAAATAGAATATTGATTCATGCCATTTATGGTAAATACTTTTTATTTATTCCTTTCAGGTTCAGCAACAGTTTTTAACTAGAGAAAAAACAGTAGAAAATTTAAGGTCTGCAAAATTAGCAGAAATACAAGAAAAACAAAGATTGCAAGAAGAAAGAAGAAAAAGAGCAAGAGAGAGGGTAAACTAAATTAAAAAAAAATACTTTGTTTTGATTCTTTCTCTTCGTATCATCGTTTTGTTAATTGAAAACATAAATCAAAATATTAAAAGATTTTTCAGCAAACAATTGTGAATACTTGTAGGAAACTGTTATATACTAGTATTATAAAATTTAAAAAACAACACCTTTAATTACTTTAATTCAACCCCAAAAAAGTTAGTACCTGTTATGACACGAGATTTTCCTCCTCATTTTCAGAGGTTTTCCGAAATGTTTAAATGCTAAGAAATATTCATTATAAGAGTCCTGTTTTTCACAGGAAATAGCTATAGGTTTTAATTTCATTATCTCTCTTTATATTTTAGGCCAAGAAAATTAACACAGAAGATCAGCAGGAGGTAGGAATGTTGGAGGTTGAAAAAGACGACCATTACAATGCTGATGATGGTATGTATTGAAAGACTTTATTTTTAAATAGGAAATTATAGCAGAAGGGGAGGGTTCAGAAATTGTGAAGTTATAATGGTAAGATGAATATTTACAGAACTGAACAAACTTTTTGGTTTTATTTGTCTATGGGATAGGGATGGTAATAATATCTAATGTATAGCCTGCATATATACCATTGCTTATTTAATATGTTAAATGTGTCAGTGTCTTGATTAATCTAAAATTCTTTCTTAGAAATTTTTTTTTTATGATGCATAAAAATATTATTCTTTAAAAGTGATAAAGATATTAAAGCTTATTTCTTTCAAGATGCACCTTTTTACAAGTAGTCTTCTGAACATAACCAGTTTTCTTCTATTAGATATTGTTGTATATAGTTCATGTCCTACATGAATCAGAATCAAATCCAAGCACCAGTTTCTTTAAAATATGACTCAATTGTTTGCTAACAACAATATTTCCTCAAACTAACAAATCATCAACCCCTTTAATTTGTCATTAGTTCATTAAAATGTAAACAGTATTTTGTTAAAACATTTTTATCCAGAAACATTGAACATGTTTCATCTACCAACCCTAAAGAGTCCCCTTCAATCGGCAAATTGTATTTGTAAAATGCCTAAAATGCTTAAAAGCAACCAAGAGCAATTTAAGGTGGTGCATATGATAACACTACAGGGAGATAACTCTGTAAAAATCAGCTGAACATTTCAATCACATTGTATTGTTAAAGGGAAACTTCGCAAAAAAATCAAAAATTGATATTATGTTCATTCTGTATAAAAATGTTCAAATTCATAGATATTAAAGTTTTATTCCGCTAGATTTTAAATTTAGAGTATCAATTCTCTGCGATCCGCCATTTTGTCTTCTTTCCCGATTAATAAAAACGATATGTCTATAAACCACAAAGAAACAAAACTACAGTAACCGATGTAGTCGTAATTGCGTGTCGATATCTTGTCAATCGTACGGTTGTTTTATCCGACTAACTAACTTGATACGAAAAATATTCTTACTTTTTTTTAAATTGCCATGGTCTGTTGTTTTTAAACTGTTGATATTGGAATTAGGTGAAAAGTCAAAGTTGAAATCATAAATAAGTGTTCCGTGAAAATTGTTTTCGAAAATCTAATTTGTTCATAATTCTTTAAAGTAATAAACAAATATATTTTGATCTTCCCTCATCTGATCACCAGCATGGCTAAAGGTATTACTTCCAAAGGTATTGTGAGGGGTGTGAGTTGACACGTCCAGGTATTCAAGCGATTTCCTGTCGGGCTTGCAAGTTCATGCATCGTTTCACTTCTGCAGGTATTGATCAGTGTACACGGCTGATAACTTATAACATAACTTTCCATTTTGAACTATCAGATGAATAATATACAACTCTGTCTTACTTGTCATTACTAAACTCATACGCTTGTTTATAAATAACATTTCTGGTGTAAAGAATATAATTCATAAACATATAAATAATACCCAAAAAATAAGATTTGATGAAATTAAAATCTATTTAAATATTTTTTCCAAGGGTGAATTTGGGAAAATGTAATATATAGTCATTGTCAATAGTGAAGGACAGATTGGAACAGACCAGAAATATTGATTTAAAAAAATGTACGCACTTGCCGACGATTCGTTTATACGACTGGATAGAAAGTTACGGAACTATAGCGGAGTAATTCGTCATCACAATTGTTATATATGCCACTGGACGAACACTAATTATACCCAGGGAATGTGAATATTTTGCTGGGAAACTTTTGAGTATCAAAGTTTCAAATTAATTTCGGGATGTATTTTCTTTCTTGGTATTCAATAACAGAAAAAAGAATAAATTACTTGTTCGCTAAATAGGGGTATTCTTGTCAGATAAAAGACTTTTAGTTATATTTAAAAAATAGGGAAATATGACATTAAATTGGTTCTGTCTTTTTTTTAAACATCGTTAAAAAGATGTGTCTAAGGTGAACGCCACAAGAACCCTGTAATACTAGTACGAGAGTATAGCATGTAAACATTCCTTCTCAATAATATGGTTGTATTGGAAATCTTTTCATACAGATTGACAACTCATTGTCCGATATGCATGTAATATTTGCCACATGACGCCCATAGTTCTTTCTACCATCATCATCTTATTCTGTGATATTGCTGTAAACAGCGATGGTTCACAACCAAACAAAATGGGTGTAATGGACCTTCAGAGCTTCTCCGTGTTATACACTTGTGAAATATATAGACGAAATTTCTGTATTGAAATGAATCTACATCTCACAAACAGGATTTTCAAATAACGATTGTGAGTAATCACCTTACAAACCAATATAAACGTATGGCAAGATATAACCATGAAGGAATTTAGTTTTTGTCAGACGCAAGAACTCATCACTATATATATCATAAACGTATACGTATATATATGCATACAGTTTCAAATATTAAGAACAAGCGGTCGATGTCGATAGTCTGTTTTCTAACTGTTCAGAGTTAGACATGTCACTTGTTCATTCTTGGAAGCCTTCATATTCCCCGTCTAACGATGGGAACTCTTTCTGATTGTGTTGACTATAAATGCTTGTATGGTAATTCTGTCGTTTATCTGTACAAGCGGTTGCATTTCCTCTCCTTTCCCAACAAACAAACGAACGAAACGCCACTAGTCTGATTTCTCTGGAGCTCATCCTCAATGGCTCTTATACGTCAGGAAACTTACATGTATACTAATAATGATTGTTTCAAGAACAACGATGTATGGACGAACTATTATAAATTCGTCAATATCAGTTATGCATGACTAAAATATAACTTTTATTACAACTACTGTATTACTTATTTGGATTAATGACGGCTATCATGTTCAACATTGCACAAATATTATCATAGAATTTTAAAAAAAATCCTCAAAAATCCTCAAAAGAAATAATGCCTTAGCTTAGATAATTGATATTCTTTTCACAAAAAGTTCGTGTAAATGATTGTCAAATGAATTTAATTATGTAAGAATAAAATGTTAAAAAGAAACTAAAAAAAAATCATGCATGTTGTATGTTGTATTTTTTTGTCAATTAAAAACTTTAAAATTGCAATAGTTTTATTAACATTTAAACACAGCCAGATTTGAATACAAGTTAAGAAATTCCGGTAAAGTCAATGATATCAAACAGATGTACAATGGTATATCAAATTGGGTAATATTGCATTTAGTTTTTATAAAAGATTAAAACTACTATTTTTGCTTCATATTTGAATCTTTACGCCAATTGCCGCTAAGAAAGTAATCAAAAATTGTTTCCTTTTATTTTTATACACTTTCGGAATTACGAATCTGAATTTTATTTTCAATTAATTTACACAATTTAATTATTGTATCTTTATTCTCATCGTGTATTAAATCTTAGTGTATTAACATCGTGACAGCATACTCTTTCTAATCCTTTCTGTTTATCCTTTCCAAATAACAACATTTATACCTGTGTACGCTTGAACTCACACCTGCGGCTAAATAGCTACATTTAGGTAAACGAATTGACCTCAAGCCGAGAAATATACAGTGACCTTTACAAAATAATATACACACTCTGCTCACACATTAGTTGCATTGAAATGATTATCAAAACAATAACGGTAAATAGAACTGAAATATTTTCAGTTCAATATCAGTAAAAATGTTCAATAGATATTTTATGAAAAAAATCTCAACAATAATTAATTAAATTTATTCAAAAACATTTACTAGAGATAATTTTATAGGAGTTTAATTCAATCAATACAAAACGGTATATGCATATTCATTTTCGTTCATTCTTACATTGTGGTTCATAACTTCGACCATTCGTCAGCTGTGCGCTTTTAATTACGTATATTGTCGATAAGCTATAAGAGTTAAACAGATTTTATTTTTTCCCAGAATTCAATAAATCGGGCTAATACGTCACGACCCACTCGAGAATTCAACCAAAAAAGTTACAAATACTTGATTTTCTCCGTTATTAGAAGGAATATAAATTTAAAACTTTGCAAATGTGTTTTTTATGTTAAGATGAACATAATTAGATGATAAGTAAAAAATCGCGGAATTTCCCTTTAAGGAAATATTAAGCTTCTCAATGATCAAAATAAGGGTTTGTTAAAGTACTAGAAATAAATTTGGTGTATTTACTGTCTTCTGATTGGTTAAAAGTATTAGTTTTATTTTCAATGTTGTCAATTTTTATGGCGACACCCACTCTGACGTTGTGTATTCATACGCCAACATGTGTGTACGTTGTTATGGTCAATATGAATAATATAAAAAGTTCTTTGAGCCTTCAATGCAAATTATTCCAATAAATTGTGTGGATCAAAGTTTTTGAAATTTTTTTCAAAGGGTCAAAGTACATATTTTGTCAACATTTTATGAAAATTAAACAGCCAAATTCATTTTTAGTCAAGGTGTTTAATACCACCTTAACCAAAATTAAGCTCTAAAATATGATTTCAGCCAATAAACAATCTACCTAATTGAGGTAAGTTAACTTTTGACACAGAAACTATGGTAACTATATTTTTTGTTTGTGACCTTCAGGAATTGTCAGAAAGATGCTTGACCTTGAATGTTTATGATATGTAAGTTATGGTTTCACAAGAATGGTCAGATCAATATTAAAAATTTGCAACTTGATACTCTTCCTTTGAAATGTGACAAGAAGTTGAGAATGTTTTCCCCAATACATTTTAAAAGTTTTATCTATTTTTTCAGGAATGTTTTTGAGCTGATTTTTTCTAATATTTGTCATAGAAAACAAATTGTCAAAACAAATTCAAATTTATTTTGACTACTATAGAAATTGCTGTGCCTAGGAACTCCATTTATACATATATTTACATCAAGAAGAAATCTTCTCTTGCGCTGTAAAGATTTCAGATAATTCTAGGAGTAGTTTACAATTATTTAGTTTTAGTTAAATAAAATTATCATTTGACGTTTTTTCCATTTGAAAAACGTTTTTTTATCTCTAATTCTATATATATTCTTTAGTTAATTTTTTCTCTTTGGGTCAAGGGTAGTATATGTTATGAATTTGACACCTCTGAAATATTTTTTATGCCCCAATTATGGGCATTATGTTTTCTGGTCTGTGTGTTCGTTTGTCCATTCGTTCGTCTGTCCGCTTCAGGTTAAAGTTTTTGTTCGAGGTAGTTTTTTTATGAAGTTGAAGTCCAATTAACTTGAAAATTAGCCCACATGTTCCCTATGACATGATCTTTCTAATTGTAATGCCAAATTAGAGATTTTACCCTATTTTCACGGTCCACTGAACATTAAATGATAGTGTGGATGGGGCATCCGTGTCCTGGGACACATTCTTGTTTCTGATTGTTTTGATAGGAATTGATCATAATTGTTTGATATCTGTTCTGTTTATTTGTTTTACATGTATATGGATAAAAAGATTAAATGATTGCTTTTTGTCTATTGGCAAATATTTCATGCTTGTTAAGGACGAGAACACATTAATAATAAATATATTTGGTAGGTCCCTTAATAGAGGTCGCATTGGTTGAAGGTTGTATGACTGTCACTGAAAAATTAGGGTATATGGAATAGGGACAGATATTTTGCCTGGCAAAGGCCATCTACGGACCCTTCAGAAAGTAGGTCTTAATGGGTAGAGAGCATAACTCCTAATATAAAGCATAGGATTCATCATCCCCATCCCGATCAGACAAAAATGTGTACTTGCACAGTCAAATGGAAGTCCCACTCTTGGAAGGGTGTTACTGATGGTCAGAAGAGGACTTTGGCACTCATACAACATCTTTTTATATCTATAAAGAGACATATTTTTATTTCCCAGTCACCTTGGGTTGGATGAAATGAGATCTGATGTATACAGAGACATTGTAATGTCATTTTCATCAACATTAGTCTAAGATTGAATATTTAGGTTTTTATTTTGAATAGGTGCTAAAAACAGAGACCATATGACATAGAAGTCTACAATTATAGGTCACTGTAAGGCCTTCAACAATGAGCTAAACCCATACAGCAGAGTAAGCTATAAAAGGCCTTAAAATAACAATTTTAAAACAATTCAAACTAAAAAATTAAAAGCCTGATAAGTACATACAATGCTATTATATAATTCTAGGTGGTAATAATAATAATAGTGAAACCATAATCTAAGTGAGTTGGGTGTATTTAAAAAATGCATCTATAAACCTTTTGGAATGTTCGTGCAATTAAAATAATTGCTCTTGCATGTAAATAAGAAATGGTATATACTCATGTAGCACCACCACCTTTTTTTACAAAAAGTTGACAGAACCATAGATTTCAGTTGTCATTTTAATATAATTTGTCCATTCTAAGTTTGAACTCTTACACTGGTTGATTTAAGCATGAATGCATAGTTGCATACACTTCTTTATATATATATATTTTGCATTTCACTAATTCATTAAGAGGTTTCATTAATGTGTGTTATCTATAGATTCATTTCTCTAATATGTTGTCGTTGATATTTAAAAAATTGTTTGTTTTATGTAATTCTCTTTTTGATGAAGAAAATATGATTGTGCAACATTATATTTAACTTGCAATATGTAATTAACTTTGTGTCATATGTTTTTTCAGTAAAGACTATTCCATTTAAATATTAGGTGGTACGAGAGGACTTCCACCCCTTCCCTCAACCAACATAATTTATTTAAGTAATATCCATACATTAAATTATTAAGAAATAAATAAAAAATCACCAACCAAAAATCACCCACAAATTTTAACTTTCCTAACTTCCCTGAAACTCTACTTTTCCACTCTCCCACCTAAATGAAATAGTCCTTACTTTAGAGGTATATTGCACACCTGTAAACATTCTGCTGTTACATAGATTCATTTAAAAGATACCCTTTACCTGCTATGTATTAGCTGCAAAGGTTTGGAAAATATTATGTTCTAAAATGGATACTACTAGTGTTTAATGACATTGACTGGCTCTTGCACTGTTGGTGCACAGTTAAAGAAATAGAGCGTCAATGCTCTAGATGGATGTAATGAACCTATGTTAAAATCTGATTCTATTCAATGTGTCTTTGTTTTCAATTGGCATTTATGATTCAATGTTTTAGTATACAAATTTTGATTTCTGGTAATTTTACTAAAGAATTAAATTTTTGCTTCTCTGCATAGCACATATCATTTAGTGTCGAAGAAAAGACTTGAGTCAGAATTAGAATAGTGTGTTCAGATTCAGTGATTTGTCTTCTTGCAAAATCTTCCCTATTAACTAACATGTTAAACATCATTATCGCTATTTTGTGCATTTTTCCTTTGATCTTTTTTTGTAATAATTTTTAATACATGTATCATGCTACTCGCTTGAGATGGAAAATTATTGCTAGAAACTAAGCATGCACGTGGCGTTGCTAACAAAATTGACATATATAAGCTTAATAGCTTGTTGTTCGGTGTGAGCCAAGGCTCCGTGTTGAAGGACATATATTGACCTATAATGGTTTACTTTTTTTTAATTGTTATTTGGATGGAGAGTTGTCTCATTGGCACTCACACCACATCTTCCTATATCTATGAAATTGACAACGTCGTCATTGGTAAAATAGTGATAAACAGATCATCATTGGTCATCTCAACTCGATTGCCTTTCTCGCTTTCGCCGTCTCGGCTTAAGCGAGAAAATCAATCTCGTTGAGATGATCAACGATAACCTATAAATATCTTAAAATGCCATCTTGTAGTACAAAACAGAGGGATTCATATTGATATAGCATTAACATGTCATTGTTCTGAATGTGCTTTTTCTGTTTGAAATTTGGCATCTAACATCCATCAAGACATCATTTTTAAGAACTGCCTGTGTGTTGGTATTAACGTTTTAATCAAAATATTAGTCACCTAGATTCATCTTTAAAAATATCAAACTCCAACCAATGAATGTGAGATTTTCCATTAACAAAAAATCATGCATTTATAATGATTTTAAATCTTTTTATCAGTGTCAAAATATCAATTGATCAATAAAGTTTGTAGTGAGAACAAGGTACATAAATTCTTTATTATTCCTGGAATACCAACTTTCGTGAAATAATTGAGAAAATTTTTCTAGTGGTTTTACTACAGATTTTGGCATATCTACCAAATCAAATATCCACGATAAAATATAAGTTTTCCTCAATCCCTGAAAATTAGAATCAATGAAAATAAATGAACACAGAGTCATCTTTTTTTTTCTAAATTAAACATAGTCTTAAATAAATTTTTTGTTATACTTAACAATCCTTTATGTTTAAACAGAGACACGGCTGAATGGAGATTGATTGATACTTAACAATATTTTATATTTTCAGCGGATTCATGGCTGAATGGAGATTGATTGATACTTTTAACAATATTTTATATTTTCAGCGGATTCATGGCTGAATGGAGATGATAATAATAATGACAATCCATCAGAGCCGGGTGACAGAGTCTATAATGGCCGAACAAGTCCATCTAAAAACACGAATCATAGAGAGTGTCCTCCAAGTGCTTCAACTGTTGATAGTTATGACAATGCTTATAATCGTAAAACAAGTGGTAAAACTCGTGCAGAACAGATAAATTCACAAACTGACGATTTCTTTGACTCTTGATGACAAGATTATTGCTATATATAGTCATGTGACTTTGTTCAGTAGATAGTATCTCAAAGGTTTTTGCCTGTATCTTTGTGTCATATTTCATAGTATAACTAGTGATGCGGTACATGTAGTACCCTACAATTGAAGTGGATTTAGTCATTATCACTCTTTCACACTTGGGTGGGCCAACAATTCGGTAAAACTCAAAGTTTACACACACAAAGTCATGTGCCTTCAAATTGGGTCAGACTTGTCCGGCTTTTTTTATTATTAGTTTAATACTTGTATCTATATAAATATATGTAGAATTTTGGAAAAATAAGTTATTAAAGATTGTTTTTCATTATTTTTGACAAAATCATTTTAAACTTGAGTTGGAGGTTCCATGTTGTGTAGGGTAGAAATGTCATAATCCACACATGGTGTAGTGCATGGGTAGTCTGACTGATCTAGTATTGTTATCATCAATTATATTTTTCTACAATTTGTTCATACTTTTATATTTTGTAGTTTTTTTTTATACAAATGTTGTTACTGTAAATTCAGAAATTATTGATATAAAAATAAAGAGATGTGGTATGGTAGTCATTGAGACAACTATTCATCAGAACAAATATTATCGCATTTGTTGATCAAATCAGATGAATAAATGTGATAATAGGATAAATCATGGGAAAAAATAAAAACTAGTTATGTGTTGACCATTTTCAATGCAATGTGTAGTACAATACTTATCCTGTAGCATTAATTGCAAAAATACTGAATTTACAGTAATAAATAATAATTACTGAATTCATAAGTCTATGTGAAAAAGGTTCAACTGTGTTCTTTTTACTTAGTTTTGTTAGCATGAATTGTAAGTTGATATTGTCAATAATATTTATGAAAATATTTAATGTAATTTTTTTATGCAGGTCCAGAATTAGTTGTTTTTACATTGTCAATTTTCAATTCCATTTATGTCTTTCATATATAAAATAGCATGTTTAGATAATGAATGCGACTATTATTTGCACTTTTTCATTAGATAAAATTTGTATGCCACCAATGAATAGTATAGTTCTTTAGACTTCTTATGCTTCTAACTAGAATTTGTAGGTTTTGCTTTTTGAATTAAGATAAAAAAAACAATTTCATTTCAATGGCTTTTGATCCCTCCAAATTTACTCCATTTATAAAAACAACATTTGAATAATGTAGAAAAGAAGCGTTTCCTGTTTTATCTGTAAAATTCCAATTAAATTTTAAAAACTTGTTAACCTGAGACATTCAAACCAAAAGCATACAAGAATGGCAGTTGAAGAAATTTAAAAACACAAAAATATTCCACTTCAGTGAATTGCACAAATCTTGCCATACACTGAAAATTTAAATACAGGTAAAATATTTATATACCACAAAATGTCTAGTCCTTATATATGTTCAGGTTTATTTATGGAAAATGCATTGGATATTTTGTTAACCTGAGTGTATGATTTTATATTGTGGCATTATGTGACTGTCTCATTGACCTTTTTATCAAACATATTTACACTCATTTTTGTCAATTACAATAAATAATAAATTCTTCAGCATATTAAAAAGAGCAATACATAGAAATTCTATATATATATTATATATTCATTAAGAATTATCACATTTAAGTTTTGAAAACAGAGACTGTATTTTGTACTTTAGATTCAGATTTGTTTTGTGTATATTTTTGTGGATGTTTGTCTAAGCAACATAACTAGATCTAGACTTGGGGAAACCTCCTTTAAAATAATGTTGTAAGAACTTAAAATGCAAATTCCAGTTAAAAAGGCGGCTGATCATAGATTAATGGTTTAGCAATAATAAAAGAATTTCAGGAATTTCTGAACATAGGGGTCAAACCATCAATTCAAAATCCCTATATATTCTACCAAACTTATCTTAGCAACAATAAAAGAATTTCAGGAATTTCTGAACATAGGGGTCAAACTATCAATTCAAAATCCCTATATATTCTACCAAACTTATCAGTGTTCACTTGACTCTCTAAATATTTTACCGTAATTAAAACTTCAAAAAACCGTGCATGTCCAGAATCGTACATGAATTAACTTTCTACAAACTAATTATTTTATGTATTTGATGCAAGATGTTTGAGAATTAAAGTCCCTCTCAAATAAAAGAAGCTTATTTGGTAACTGAAAATCTTAGATTAAAATACATGTACTATTTAGTGCAGCTACCCTGAAATTCATGCACAAGTTAATTAGGGCTCTAAATGATCAAAATATATCTCCCAAACAGAAATATTTTCATTCATGTAAATTCATAAGTTTTATTAAGTAAGCAAAAATATTAAAAGCAACGATTTTGTCAGATTAGGGCTTAACTTTCATGTGGGTGAATTGTTAGCCTGATACCTTTATTAACATAGAGTGGTGATAGTTATATGCTCAGTGATAATTAAATGTGTTCATACAGGTCAGGTTTCGAATATTTTTTACTTTATCATTTAGATCTACCATTAATTTAGATAGATTAGGTATCATGCTAGGCTTAACTGAGGTGCTGGATGGGGTTTACAGAACAGAGGCTCTTAAAATATTGAAAATAAAAAAAATGAGTGAAAGAAGAGTTAAAAAAAGATTAATTGGGTGCAATAGTATATAGAATAACTGGGGAAAAAAAAGAATTAGGTAATACTATGATAACTGAAATGAATGAAGTACAACATAAAGAAATTATAAAATTATGGTAAAATAGTTTTCACAAGAATTTTAAAGAATAAAAATTATTTATAAAGATAAGATAAATACAGCAATAAAAAAAAGAACACAGAAATGTAGCACTCCCCATCCAGACCCTATTAATTTGCAGGGGTTTGATGTGAATGATTATAGAACATTGTAGTATTTGGTTGAAATATATAATCAGTATTGATGAATAGCCAAATTTTGTGAAATAGGTTATAGTACCTGTTAAAAAGGTGATATGTTATTTTAATTTCTCTTTATACCATATGTGACCATGTCAAGGTGTTGTGTTCTTTATTTTATTTAACAACCATTTTTGACCATTAAAATTGTGGCTTTTTTCAATAATAAAATTAAATGAAATACATTTATTCTGCTATAATGAAATGAACTGTTAACTCTAGACCACTATTCAAGAAAAAGGACAGAATATTTTTCATTGTTAAGCAAATAATTTTTGGAAATGTTGAATCTGCACAAAATAGAGGTCATAAGTTTTGATTTCATTTATATTAAAGTTCCTATTCAAAAATTAAAAAAATAATTTAAATTGAATTGTGTAGATCTATTAAATAGTTTTGCCTGTTTTAACCCTGAAAATTAGATTTATATTGAAGTATAGTACATTATATGATTATTGCAGTTATATTTGAAAGAAGATATGTATATATATCACCTTATTTATTATCTGTTCATTTAGTATTGTAAACAATACATGTATATTCATCAGTATTATGAAAAAACATAGATTTATCATTTAGATTAATTAGTGTTTGGATGTAGTGTATATAAGAAAGACAACTCCTTAAAAGCAACACATAAGGCCACACCAAATTAATTAGTAGTTCTTTGGAAAACCCGCACCTAAATTGCCGAAATTAAAATAAAAAAATTAAAATAAATTTCCCGCACCTCACCTGCCAAAACCAAAAAATAAAAATAAAAATAAAATTCCCGCACGTCGAAAATAAATCCGCATTTTCGACGAACTCGATTCCGGTATTAAAAAAAAATCTTTATCAATTAAGCGTTTGAAAATATGCAGGGTTTGTCATTTGTCAAGAATATTTTTGATTCTGATAAAAAAAGTTGCAAAGATGGAAAACGTGCTGATTGTTTCTGTGGTGAAACATTCAGACAAAAATAACAACAAGGCATACATATTAAAAAATACGGCAACACAAACAAAATTTCTGACATTCAGGGAACTATATCAAGAAGCCATTGAACGATGTAGCGATGCACAAAGTGAGATTATTAATATTAAAACCATACAAATAAGTAAGTCGAAAACAGTTTCGATGATTCTAGTATCGAAATATCTGACAAAAATATGGTATGGTCAATATGTAATGACCTAAACTTTAAATATGTGCAGTTCACAATTGATGATGGATCTACTGCTACTAAAGATGCATCAAATTCAAAACCAAGTGGAATTAATGCATTTTCGGTACTCATGAGCTCACAAAATGAGTTACACATGCCTGATAAACCTGTCCCCTTGTCTGGGAAACAGCTCACTGGGCCACAAAGACTTTACTCTGATATCATTTTTAATTGTAAAGTAGCACTAGCTAGAACCCCCAGTTTCCACTGTGCTTGGATTGACTGGTTCTTCTTCTTCTTTAGTTACAGAAAACCATCAACATTTTGAAGATTACTTTCTGGCGCATGCCTGATTGAGGTTGCTTTTTAAAATTTATTTCAATCCATAGTGATCCATATGCATAAACACAAAACACACACCATGCAGTTATGTTACAAGAAGCTACCTAGCATACTACAGAGGGTATCTAAGGACCAGAAGGTGCATATACTACAGATGAAAGCAGTGCATATTAAAAGCAGATAGCCATATAAAGTTCATGCATAAAAAAATTTGTTCAAAAGTGTATATTTGTGCAGTGTTAATTATACAAACAACAAAACAAAATGAAAAAGAATGCAGAAAGTTGAAATACATATAAAAAGGGAGATAATTTAATTATATCAAATTATGTCCCCTTTCAATTAAGTGAGTTGAAAATTCAGTTGCTTCTTTTAGGTAAAAGATATAAAAATTGAGAGAAAAAAAATATCGCTCGCTCCATATTTCTTCAAAATTTGAGGCAAAGAATTTAAAAATATAAATTTAAATTTCGCTCTCTCGCCCCATTTTTTTGGGGTAAAATCTCAAAGAACTATTAATTAATTTGGTGTGGCCTAAAAGGATTTTTGATTTGCAATTACTGAAAATCTGTCCAGGTTGTTAATGTTTAATTTCTATTAGTGACCTTGCTTATTTGTAAGATTTCTTTTTTTTGCCAAGTATTGGTTCACTAGACTTTAAAATTTCTCATGTTTTTATTATAGAAATGCAAAAAAGCTTAATTTGAAATAGAATCCCAAGTTTAACAAAATTATTAAGATATTGTACAATACATTCAGTATCAGCTGTATACTTAATCATTAGAAATGTATAATTGAATCATTCCACACACAAAAGATATCCTGAGTACATAAAGTGGTCAGCATGTCAAGGGAAATCCCTATATCCATATTAAAATATCAAGTGATACCTTTGACTGTCTGTCCGTCTTTCCATCTTTCAGTACATCCTTCTGTTCATCCCAGAAGTATTTTCACATTATATGATCCAAACTTGAGCAGAGACATTCTTCTTTTATAATTTAACTATTTTGTGTACATTTATTTTGGTCTTTCTTTACATAATTAAGAGTAAGAGTAAATCACCTCATGTTAAGATTTTACAACTCCCCACCATCACATACAAATATTCAGGGTAATATGAAATTTCAGGTTTTTTTACATACATATATGACTTTTGAAAAATTATGCAAAATTTACAGTCTTAGATTAGGGGATAATTTGAAGATTTCCACTGACAATTTAGGACCCCAATTTATTCATCACAGTGTTCTAGAAGTTCTTATTAATGTTATACGAAACCGATCATAGATGATGGTAGTTGTTAAGTGCTTATGAAACCATGGTTTATCTACATCACAATTTGCCTTAAATGAGAAAAATAGTTATGAGATTGTTAGTAATTTAGTTATAATCACATGTATCCATTTTAAATTTCACAATGGGTTGTATTTTTACAATCTTTAAAAATTGGAAAAACCATAGTTACACCCTCTTAGATCACCTGTAATTCATGAAAGGAAAAGGTGTGATAGTACAAAGGAGTAGGTTCAGTAAGACCCATTTTTGGCCCCAAAATATAGCAGTTTTAGAAAATTAGAAAAATGTAATCTTTAGGCTATATTTTGGAAAGTAAAATGCTTCTGCTACATAAATAAATGCTGTTTTTGACAATATAATGCACAAATATTGCGTTCTAGCATCATTAAGTCATGCTATATTACTGAAATCTTCAAAATTGTAGCATTTTGGTTAATTTTAAGACAGTTTCCGTCTAGAATGAAAGTGGCCGCATTCGTGTTCATACATAATATTTAAATGTAAGTTGTATTTGATGATAATACAAAACATATATAAAGGTTGAGGATGAACACGGATGCGGCCACTTTCTACTTTGACAAAAACCATCTGAAAAGTGATGTTTTTTGGCATATTTGATAGATTTTTCATATTTAAGCTTAATTCAGAGCGTTTTTAATGACTAAATCAGTTAAAATCTTTCACATAAAATAATCGAATCAATTGAAATAGACACTTAAGTGTTTAAAAAGTGTCCAAAAACTTTTGTTAGATGAACCTGAAATTTGAGGCCAGATTCGGCCCTTACCGGACCTACTCCTTTACTTGCAGCTTTAATTTGAAAATGAGGTATTGTAAATATAGCACCAAACTCAATGGTCAAAGGGTTTTCACAGTCGTCCTTGTATTAACTGATTGTCCTGTGATATGACTGGCTGGCAATAAATATTGTTACTTTTTGAAAAAGGTAGTAATCAAAGATTATAATGATGTTTTGATCCACTGAACAAAGAAGGCTCAGAAGCAAACCTATTTTTTTCTATTATACATTCAACTGTAGGCACTTTAAAAATCTAAACCAATTGCTCATTATAACTTTCTCTTATTTAATATTCAAAGTTCAATTTTTCATGGTATAAAGGCATAAAGGATCTACTTCTAGAAATTGAATGGTAGGAACAAATTAATTTATTCATCAAACTGGTACCAAGTATTTGTTTTACATTGTTTTGCACAGCATTCAGAAGAACCAGTCTATGTTAATTTGTTATTGTTGTTTAACTGAACCAGTATTTATTTCTCTGTGATATGTATTGTTTGTTTCTTCAAATTTTATAAACGATTTATTTATAGCACACACATAGATTTATTTAATTTTCTTTTTTGTATATATTTGTACATTTAAGGAGAAATATGTTTGCAGATTTTTTGGCGATATAGTTTATGAAATAGATTATAGAATTGTTGAAAGTGTATGTATGTTTTCATTCCAATAAAAAAATGCTGATGCTTGTTGATATTTAGTAAAAAAAATTGTGATGCTTTCCATACAAATTCCCAATAAAATTAATTCTAGATCATTAGAATAGAATTTCTATAAATGAACAGTGATATAATGTCCACTGCCACACATATTTCTCCTGTCCAAAGGCCTATATTATAAGGAGGATTACGTGGAATGATTGCTAATAAAGCAACTATCTTCTAGAGACAGCAGGACATGGATGTATGCTTAAAAAGTAAAATCACAAAAATACTGAACCCTGAGGAAAATTCAGAACTAAAAGACCCTAATCATATGGCAAAATCAAAAGCTCTATCACATCAAACCAATTGATAACAACTGTCATCTTCCAGACTTGGTACCAGCATTTTCTTATGTAGAAAATGGTGGATTGAACCTGGTTTTAATCACAGGTCATAATAGAACCTAAATCAATGAGCAAAACTAATATAACCAGGTGCTCCGCAGGGCGCAGCTTTATACGACCGCAGAGGTCGAACCCTGAACAGTTGGGGCAAGTATGGACAAAACATTCAAGCGTGATACAGCTCTGAATTTGGATTGTGATCAAATTTTTGACATTACATGGGTTTTTTTTTACACAAAACAAATGTCAAGATTTTACAAATTAATTAAAGATTTCTTCTTCAAACTTTTTAAATCTAAAATTAAATAGTTGACACAGCATATAGGTTTCTGACACAGAATGAATGTGGTCTAATGAACTTAAAAGTTGTTTTTTTGGCCTTTGAGCAATTCACTATGCTGTTGAATATTAATCCTCTCAAAAAAATGTTTGAAGAAATTTTCTTTTTATTTATGAAATCTGAAATGAGAAAAATTTAACCCCCCCCCCCTTTTTTTCACATCCCCGTTTCCCTTTTTCCAAAACTGATATCAATTCAAATTTCTAATGGAGTTTGCAACAATAACTACTCTTTTAAATACATCATAAAATATTAAAATGTAAAATAAAGTGCTTGTTATCACTGAATGGTAAAGATTGGTTGGTAGTAAAAGTGAATATACATTGTTTATTGTATAAAACAATAAAAAAAACTTCATCAGCAACATTTTATATTGGCAAATTTCCAATGAAGTTATTTACATAAAGTTATTGGCAAATAAAAATAGAAAATGACATCATAGTCATGTCTGGCAAATGTCCAACATACATTATCTAAAAACATTTTAGATAAGATAAGGAAAAAAAGCTTCATCAGCAACATTTTATATTGGCAAATTCCCAATGAAGTTATTTACATAAAGTTATTGGCAAATAAAAATAGAAAATGACATCATAGTCATGTCTGGCAAATTTCCAACATATATTATCAACTACTATTCTATACAAAGAAAGATAACTCCAATTGAAAATTAATTGCTATTGCACAATATTGTGCAATTAGATCTTTCTTGCTATTGTGCAATACTGTGCAATTGAAAATTTCTTGCTATTGCACAATACTTGATATGGAATCCTGATTTGGACCAACTTGAAAACTGGGCCCATAATCAAAAATCAAAGTACATATTTAGATAAAGCATATCAAATAAGCCCAAGAATTTAATTTTTGTTAAAATCAAACTTAAGTTTAATTTTGGACCCTTTGGACCTTAATGTAGACCAATTTGAAAACTGGACCAAAAATTAAGAATCTACATACACAGTTAGATTTGGCATATCAAAGAACCCATTTATTCAATTTTTTATGAAATCAAACAAAGGTTTAATTTTGGACCCCCATTTGGACCAACTTGAAAACTAGGCCAATAATTAAAAATCTAAGTACATTTTTAAATTCAGCATATCAAAGAACCCCAAGGATTCAATTTTTTGTCGAGCCTGCAACTTTTGTTGCAGAAAGCTCGACATAGGGATAGTGATCCGGCGGCTACGGCGGCGGCGGCGGCG
This sequence comes from Mytilus edulis, assembly GCA_019925275.1. Taxonomy (NCBI): domain Eukaryota; kingdom Metazoa; phylum Mollusca; class Bivalvia; order Mytilida; family Mytilidae; genus Mytilus; species Mytilus edulis. Next base: position 119,181,592 of record CM034350.1, on the reverse strand, counting down.
GTGTTAGCTTACTTCTTAAAAGCTTTATATTTTAGAAGGTGGAAGACCTGGAGGCTTCATACTTTGTATATAGATGCCTCATGTTACGAAGTTTCCGTCAGTCACATGTCCAATGTCCTTGACCTCATTTTCATGGTTCAGTGACCACTTGAAAAAAAAGTTCAAATTTTTTGTAATGTTGAATTCTCTCTTATTATAAGTAATAGGATAACTATATTTGATATGTGCGTACCTTGCAAGGTCCTTATGTCTGTCAGACAGTTTTCACTTGACCTCGACCTCATTTCATGGATCAGTGAACAAGGTTAAGTTTTGGTGGTCAAGTCCATATCTCAGATACTATAAGCAATAGGGCTAGTATATTCAGTGTATGGAAGGACTGTAAGGTGTACATCTCCAACTGGCAGGTGTCATCTGACCTTGACCTCATTTTCATGGTTCAGTGGTTATAGTTAAATTTTTGCGTTTTGGTCTGTTTTTCTCATACTATATGCAATAGGTCTACTATATTTGTTGTATGGAACGATTGTAAGGTGTACATGTCTATCGGGCAGATGTCATGTGACCTTGACCTCATTTTCATGGTTCAGTGGTCAAAGTTAAATTTTTGTGTTTTGGTCTGTTTTTCTCATACTATATGCAATAGGTCTACTATATTTGTTGTATTGAACGATTGTAAGGTGTACATGTCTAAAGGGCAGATGTCATGTGACCTTGACCTCATTTTCATGGTTCAGTGGTCAAAGTTAAGTTTTTGAGTTTTGGTCTTTTTATCTAATACTATATGCCATAGGTCAACTATATTTGGTGTATGGAAATATTTTATGATCTTCATGTTAGTCGCACAGGTTTTATTTGACCTTGACCTCATTTTCACGGTTCATTGCACAGTGTTAAGGTTTTGTGTTTTGGTCTATTTTTCTTAAACTATAAGTAATCGGTCAACTATATATGTTGTATAGAAGCATTGTTAGCTGTACATGTCTGCCTGGCATGGTTCATCTGACCTTGACCTCATTTTCAAGGTTCATTGGTCTATGTTTAGTTATCTTGGTTAATGTTAAGTTTATGTGACAATTGTTATAAAGCTTAGCTTTATACTTAGGACTATCAACATAATATCAATGATTAGTATAGAAGGCGAGACATTTCAGCGTGTGCACTCTTGTGTTAAAATCAAACTAAGTTCAATTTTGGACCCTTTGGACCTTAATGTAGACCAATTTGAAAACCGGACCAAAAATTAAGAATCTACATACATAGTTAGATTCGGCATATCAAAGAACCCCAATTATTCAATTTTTGATGAAATCACACAAAGTTCAATTTTGGACCCTTTGGGCCCCTTATTCCTAAACTGTTAGGACCAAAACTCCCAAAATCAAACCCAACCTTCCTTTTATGGTCATAAACCTTGTGTTTAAATTTCATAGATTTCTATTTACTTATACTAAAGTTATGGTGCAAAAACCAAAAATAATGCTTATTTGGGCCCCTTTTTGGCCCCTTATTCATAAACTGTTGTGACCTCAACTCCAAAAATCAATCCCAACCTTCCTTTTGTGGTCATAAACCTTGTGTTAAAATTTCATTGATTTCTATTTACTTTTACTAAAGTTATTGTGCGAAAACCAAGAATAATGCTAATTTGGGCCCTTTTTTGGCCCTTTATCCTGAACTGTTGGAACCAAAACTCCCAAATCAATCCCAACCTTCCTTTTGTGGTCATAAACCTTGTGTTAAAATTTCATTGATTTCTATTCACTTTTACTAAAGTTAGAGTGCGAAAACTAAAAGTATTCGGACGACGACAACGACGCCAACGTGATAGCAATATACGACCAAAAAATTAAAATTTTTGCGGTCGTATAAAAATAATATAATTACCTATAAAATGCTCTGAAATGACAATGGATATACGTTTGACGACAAAACCCAACAGTTTCATTTATGAAGAAACAAACGAAAAATATATATCACAAACATCAACCTTATGTAATGACGATGTTTTGGCTGCCTTGTGCACCATGTCAACATGTGAAGACATGAAAAGCTTAAGAATTATGAAGTTACTAACTAGGTTTTTCTTTACAAGGCTTCATCTATTTAAGGTATTTATATCAATGGTTATTATCAAATATTTAAATATGTTCTGGGCAACTCTTTAACGACAAACAATAGCCCTATAACCTGTATAATTTAATTGCTCAGAGCACCCCTTCTTCCTCCGCCAATAAAAACTTACCGTCACGATATAACAAAAGTGTTTAAAGTGGCGTTAAACACCAAGCAATCAATAATCTTATAGCCTTAACCGTCATGATAGCGAACATTTCCTTTCTACAATAGTTTGGTAAGAGGTTGTAAGCGTATGAACTCCATGGAGTCAAATACAACTAAGGTGTTTCCATTCTAAGCAGGTAGCAAGTTGAGAGCGAAAGCACAATGGTTAAGTTGGCGTAAAATGTGGAAAACAAGAGCACACTCCTCTGTAATATTGGTCGCTGAATGTCGCAGTCATCCTTCGCTCAATCTTATCTTTAAGCTTATCGGTCACAAATTACAGGTTTATTTTCAAGCTCAATCATTGAGAAAATTCTATTTATAAGATGCATATCAGTATCTTGTTACGTATTTCATTACAGAAGAAATGTTCAAATGTTTCCATAGCAATTTGTTTTGAAAGTCAATTCACTAGTTTGCACTTCTCTGAAATTTTCAAAATTTCTTACTTGTTACATGTGTGAAAACCAGCTTTGAGATGTGCAGCTGCAGAAAATTTGATGCCCATTTGTTGTATAATCAACAATCAAAACTTTTGTCAATTAAGAATTGTTACAAGGAATATTTGTTTTTTCATTCCAGTATTTTCTGTCACCATCCATTGACAAGCTTTTTCTATTTTCCAGATCTGGTTGTTACACCACTGAACCGGATACAGGTAAGGTTCAACTCATACAAACAAACACAAGACGACCAACCACATCGCTTGTGTTTCAATGTCCTCTAGCAGCCAGCAATCCAATGTCTGCCACATCTTTTGTAATCTTATACTCAGGTAGTCTTAAACCCATTTTTGTTATTCCCAGGCTTGTTAAAGCTATACCACATGAGTAATGCTAATTGTTTAAGAGGCAGCATGACGACGTGTAATTGGCTATCAAGCTATTATCTAATTTTTATGTCAACTAGGTCAACACCATAGTACAACAGCAATTCTGCAGTTATTTGAAGAATTCAAGTTATCCTTTGGAGGCCCGCCTCTCACACTTACTGGAAAATGACTTTTAGTTAAAACAAGAGTGCACACACTGAAATGTCTCGCCTTCTATACTAATCAATGATATTATGTTGATAGTCCTAAGTATAAAGCTAAGCTTTAATACAACTGTCACATAAACTTAACATTAACCAAGATAACTAAACAAAGACCAATGAACCTTGAAAATGAGATCAAGGTCAGATGAACCATGCCAGGCAGACATGTACAGCTAACAATGCTTCTTTACAACATATATAGTTGACCTATTACTTATAGTTGAAGAAAAATAGACCAAAACACAAAAACTTAACACTGTGCAATGAACTGTGAAAATGAGGTCCCGGTAAAAAAAAACCTGCGCGACTGACATAAAGATCATAAAATATTTCCATACACCAAATATAGATGACCTATGGCATATAGTATTAGATAACAAGAGGCTCTCAAGAGCCTGAATCGCTCACCTTGATTCTTTTGGTTAAATCTCTCATCAATGATTATTTTGGCTTTTCAATTTATTTAAATGTTTTTTGGATCATCCTATTTTCTTCAAAAGCCAAAAAAAATAATCATTTTCTCCTATGTTCTATTTTAGCCATAGGAGCTATGTTTCTTGACATACAAGGAAATAAAATATAAAATTTATACTAGATACTCTGAAACTCATTTAGCCTAAGTTTGGCTGAAATTGATACAGCAGTTTCAAAGGAAAAGATTTTTTAAAGTAAGTCAACATGATGAACAAATTGTGAAAAAAGTCTTTAAATGGCAATAACTCCTTAAGTGGTCAATTGACAATTTTGGTCAATTTGACTTAATTGACGATCTTACTTTGCTGAACATTATTCCTGTTTACAGTTTATCTCTATCTATAATAATATTCAAGATAATAACCAAAAACAGCAAAATTTCTTTAAAATTACCAATTCAGGGGCAGTAACCCAACAACAGGTTGTCTGATTCATCTGAAAATTTCAGGGCAGATAGATCTTGACCTGATAAACAATATTATCCCATGTCAGATTTGCTCTAAATGCTTTGGTTTTTGAGTTATAAGCCAAAAACTGCATTTGACCCCTATGTTCTATTTTTAGCAATGGCGACCATGTTTGTTGATAGATCACAACTTCGGATACAATTTACAAACTAGATACCCTAAGGAACATTCAGTTAAAGTTTGGAAGTATTTGGCCCAGTAGTTTCAGAGGAGAAGATTTTTGTAAAAGATTACTAAGATTTACGAAAAATGGTTAAAAATTGACTATAAAGGGCAATAACTCCTAAAGGGGTCAGCTGACCATTTCCGTTATGTTGACTTATTTGTAAATCTTACTTTGCTGAACATTATTCCTGTTTACAGTTTATCTCTATCTATAATAATATTCAAGATAATAACCAAAAACAGCAAAATTTCCTTAAAATTACCAATTCAGGGGCAGCAACCCAACAACAGGTTGTCTGATTCATCTGAAAATTTCAGGGCAGATAGATCTTGACCTGATAAACAATATTACCCCTTGTCAGATTTGCTCTAAATGCTTTGGTTTTTGAGTTATAAGCCAAAAACTGCATTTGACCCCTATGTTCTATTTTTAGCAATGGCGACCATGTTTGTTGATAGATCATAACTTCGGATACAATTTACAAACTAGATACCCTAAGGAACATTCAATTAAAGTTTGGAAGTATTTGGCCCAGTAGTTTCAGAGGAGAAGATTTTTGTAAAAGATTACTAAGATTTACGAAAAATGGTTAAAAATTGACTATAAAGGGCAATAACTCCTAAAGGGGTCAACTGACCATTTCCGTCATGTTGACTTATTTGTAAATCTTACTTTGCTGAACATTATTCCTGTTTACAGTTTATCTCTATCTATAATAATATTCAAGATAATAACCAAAAACAGCAAAATTTCCTTAAAATTACCAATTCAGGGGGCAAGCCCAACAACGGGTTGTCTGATTCATCTGAAAATTTCAGGGCAGATAGATCTGGACCTGATAAACAATATTACCCCATGTCATATTTGCTCTAAATGCTTTGGTTTTTGAGTTATAAGCCAAAAACTGCATTTGACCCCTATGTTCTATTTTTAGCAATGGCGACCATGTTTGTTGATAGATCAAAACTTCGGATACAATTTATAAATTAGATACCCTAAGGAACATTCAGTTAAAGTTTGAAAGTATTTGGCCCAGTAGTTTCAGAGGAGAAGATTCTTGAAATAGTTTACGACGACGACAGACGACGGACGACGGACGCCAAGTGATGGCATAAGCTCACTTGTCCCTTCGGGACAGGTGAGCTAAAAAGACCAAAACCAAAAACTTTGACCACTGAACCATGAAAATGAGGTAAAGGTCACATAACATCTGCCCGCTAGACAGGTACACCTTACAATCATTCCATACAACAAATATAGTAGACCTATTGAATATAGTATGAGAAAAACAGACCAAAACACAAAAAATTAACTATAACCACTGAACCATGAAAACGAAGTCAAGGTCAAATGACAACTGCCAGTTGGACATGTACACCTTAGTCCTTCCATACACCGAATATACTAGCCCTACTGCTTATAGTATCTGAGATATGGACTTGACCACCAAAACTTAACCTTGTTCACTGATCCATGAAATGAGGTCGAGGTCAAGTGAAAACTGTCCGACAGACATGAGGACCTTGCAAGGTACGCACATATCAAATATAGTTATCCTATTACTTATAATAAGAGAGAATTCAACATTATAAAAAATTTGAACTTTTTTTTCAAGTGGTCACTGAACCATAAAAATGAGGTCAAGGACATTGGACATGTGACCGACGGAAACTTCGTAATATGAGGCATCTATATTCAAAGTATGAAGCATCCAGGTCTTACAGCTTCTAAAATATAAAGCTTTTAAGAAGTTAGCTAACGCCGCCGCCGGATCACTGTACCTATGTCGAGCTTTCTGCAACAAAAGTTGCAGGCTCGACAAAAATGCAGTAAAATTATCCAAAGTATCTACCCTGGATATTAAACATACATTTGTTTGCACCTGATGTTTAGTGCATGTGGCTGTCGTTTGTTGATGTGGTTCACAAGGGTTTCTCATTTTTCTGCTTTTCCACTGGTCATTTTTGGGATCCTTCATGGCTTGCTGTGTAGTGTGAGCAAAGGGCGTGTTGAAGACCGTACATGTAATGGTTTATTTTTACAAATTGTGACTTGATGGAGAGTTGTCTTGTACCACATCTTCTTATATCTATTTATGGAACAACCCGAAGGGGAAAACTCTTAACAGTATCCCAACAGCATGAACAACGAGTTAGAACTTGCTCTTCATTTTAAAATAAGTTGCAAGGATGACTCTTCTACAGAGCTAGATATAGTTTCACCTGGAAACTCTTTGAATGAGAAATTAATCAAACCAGTGACTACAATCTCATTTAGGACAATTCAAAGAACCACTTGCAATTGTAAATAAATTGGGAATGTGTTCATGGGACAAAGATTAAACCACCTTTGTGTACAACGTTATAATGGTACACAGCTACTGAAGAACGGTCAAAGTGCCTCTATCCAAACTTGTAGTTGATCCAAGTTTTGTGCACAAGTTTCACATTTGGTTGAGGCAAACAACGAAAACCAATTTTGGGATGAAGGTAGACAGACATGGGTAATTCTAAAAGCTCCCTCCACTACGGTAAACAGTTACATTAATGACAAATAATTGAGACATCACAAACTATGAACTTCATAAAATTGACTGTATACATCCAATATTTAATAGCTTGGTAATTCTAGAGCCAAAACACCCGAAATATTGAATCGAAACTCCATTGTTGTTGACCGATCTATTTGGGATATTAATTTTTCCACTATAAACTTGATAACAAAAATTCACAAACTTTTTCCCCAATCTTTAACAATAAAATGGAAAATTATTAGTTTCCCTGATGACAACCTTCAGAATTATGACTTCTGAGCATAAGCAACACAACAGGTGCCACATGGAGCAGGACCTGCTTACTTCTCCACTGAGATAACTCCTGGGTTTTCGATGGGGTTGGTGTTGATGGTGATGTCAGTTATCACTTTTAACAGAGAGCAACCTTAAACAATAAGTTGGGCCTTGTTATACTGGATTGAAGTATTAAGTATAGAATCCCTAAAATCAAGAATGAAATTTAAATCATCTACAAACGAACAATTTTTTTAGTATTTTAATAACATTTTTTTCATATAAAAGGATGAAAACCACAATGAAAAATGAAGATCACAGACAAAAATGAGTTTTTTCTTAACTGAAACAAAATACATAAATCTTTATCACTAACAAATATTGATTTCAGTGGTCTCGGCTGATATTTTAGCGACTTGAATTGTCTTTTCATGCACATGATTTTTGTATATCAATAACATGATGATATATGATGTAAGAATGGCGGGTCTCATTAGAAAACAGTTCTTTTGTTTAGTCGACTTCTTCCATCCGTGATGCATCATCTTCGTCTCCTTCTAATGGTGGCATTTCTTCTGTTGTTGTTTGTTCTACTGGTACATCTTCCTCATCAATTCCTATAACATAAATATAATCCAATTTATATGAATTGCATTAAAGAAGTTCTCATGCAAAAGTAATGAATCTTAAAGTGGAATCATTTTTTTTATCCTTTTTCTTACCAACTTTTAAACATTTAATTTAATCTTGTGATTGGTTGTTTTATTAAATTATAAGTGATCAATATTTATGAATATTCTGCATTTGGTTTCCCTTGATTGTCTTGTCATATTTAATGATACATGTATATTAACAGGTCAAGTCAACAGTACAGAAGGTAGAACAGAGCGTAAACTATTCCAGAACACTAGACAAGTATGTATTATATATATAAAGAAATACTTATGGCTTTCCTCATTTCATTTTTGATCTGACATTTTGCATGATTAGTATGCTGATGTATGAACAATTTTCATATATCATATCATACAGGTAAAGAGGGAATTCTGAAATACCAATTTGAATCTATAATTAACAGTAAAAGACGATCTTTCCTAATTATTTCAGATAGCATCAAATTATCAATTTCATAAAAGGCCCTGATAAGAACACTTTATTTCTGGGTAATAAACTTACCTAAACCAAGTTTGATCATTCTGTGAATTCTATTGGCATGACTCTGTGGTTCCTCCAGTGAGAATCCTGATGCTAACAAAGAGGTTTCATACAACAACACAACTAAGTCTTTTACAGCTTTGTCATTCTTATCGGCATCTGATTTTTCCTTCAGAGATTTGACAATTGCATGCTCTGGATTAATTTCTAAATGTTTCTTGGCTGCCATGTAACCCATGGTGCTGGTATCTCTCAGAGCTTGGGCTTTCATGATCCTTTCCATGTTAGCTGACCACCCATATTGACTTGTTACAATGCAACAAGGGGAAGTTACCAGTCTGTTGGAAACTGTAACCTGTAAGAAAAATAGAGAATAATAATATTTTTGATACTTGAAACATTTTTTCAAAAGTGTGTCAACATTATTTTATATCAGTTAAAATTCATATAGTACTGATACTTACACAGGTCTGCAGCAACAAGACCATCATTTAATTTCTGCAACAGCATACTGTGGAATTTCATTATGGTAGATGTGATATTTTGCCAAGGTTTAAAATTTTTAGTTATATATTGCATGGGTCTTCTTGGGGCCCCTTTCCTTAAACACTAAAAAAATCACTTATTTACTTTTGTTTCATATGTGCTTGTATGAATACAGATGTTTAGACAAAAAAAACAACTCAGAAGTTTTTCAACTTTTATCATCAATACAATTTACAAATGTTCTTAACCTCATCTAATCCTCTATAAATCAATAGCTAAATCTTTCTTACCTTCTCTACTTTCTTGTCCAGGATGTCCTTCATTACTTTACACAAGCCTTCGTAGGCAGCTTTGTCCTCCTCAAACTTTTTCTTTTCCTCCTCATCTTCTGGGAGTTCTAGACCCCCTTTGGTTACACTGACCAGATTTTTGCCATCATACTCTTTCAATTGCTGTACGGCATACTCATCAATGGGGTCTATCATGTAAATAACTTCAAGTCCTCGCTTCCTCAATCTCTCAACAAAGGCAGAGTTCTGAACAACATCTTTGGATTCACCTGTTAATAAATAATCATGCTTGAAAACATCTCATACATACAATATAGGAAAGCATAGAAATAACACCCACTCAGTGTATCAAAGGACTTTTTGCCTATAAATAGTGGATATTTGTATTTCTAAAAATATTGTTCCAACTACAATGTAGGCGGCAAGTTTTCTGTTTGAATTGTTTCACATTTTTCATGCAAGGGGCCTTTTGATAGACTTTTTTTTTTTATGTTGAAATACAACATGTAGGCTGTTAGTTTTCTCATTTTTCATGTTGGTAGCTTTTAGATAGATGACTTTTTATCTTTGTTGAATGTTGAATACAGTGCCCTATAATTGCTTTTATCTTTAATTTTTTTTATCTCGTCAGAAAGTTGTCTCGTTGGCAATCATGCCCCATCTCCTTTAATAATTATAGGTTATCGTTGATCATCTCAGCGAGATTTTTCTTGCTTGAGCCGGGACGGCGAAAGCGAGAAAGGCAATCGAGTTGAGATGACCAATGATAATCTGTTTATCGCTATTTTACCTATGAAGACGTTGTCAATTTCATGTCAATTTCGTTAGCAAAGCCACGTGCCTGCTTAGTTTCTAGCAATAATTTTTCCATCTCAAGCGAGTAGCATGATATGAAAATTATCACAAAAAAGACTAAACGAAAAATGCACAAAATAGCGATAATAGACTTAATTACAAGAAGGACAGTCATATACAGTTCTGATTCCTTAAATTTTCAACTTGTACTATTAGAAAATAATTAGCAATTGTATATACTAGAATTCAATGTGCCTGGTTTTTTTCTTCTTTCATATTGTGCTTTTTCCTTAAGTCAATATAATCAATATCTATTCACCAACAATAACCAATCTCTACCTGTGATGTAATAAATCATTTTCTGGTTTTCTTTCATTCTGGAAACATATTCTTTAAATGATGTCATTTCTTCTCCGGAACTGGAGGTGAAATATCTTAAATAATCAGCAATCTTCTTTCTGTTTGTGGAATCTTCATGAATTCCAAGCTGAAAATAAAAGTTATAGAAAGCATTAAAACCATGGTCTGACACGAGAAACAAGTATGCATTCACAGAACATAATTTTATGGTCATTACCAATACAATTGCATTTTACTTGGCACAACTAATCACAAAATTAGAATTTCGACCTGCCCCTTCACTACAATGTAAGCACTGAAGGGTTAATAATGCTTTAATTATCAGTTGGGGGTAAAATAAAATATTGCATGGTAGTAGCTGATTTAATAATCCTTGAAAAAGGAAGAACCTCAATTTTATGTTGAGATTTAACAATGACATCATTGATATTTTCAGAACAGATATTAAGATTCCTGCACCTTACAAAAGTTGTGCAATTTTCTTGACAAGTATTACATCATTTTCTAACTTGAATATCTGATCATTAAATTCTTAGATCAATTTCTAGAAATATGTGAAAAAAGCTGGCATTTGATCATAGGTAAAGCTTTTCACAGGCCAAGCAACGTATAAACCAGGTGCTCCGCAGGGCGCAGCTTTATACGACCGCAGAGGTCGAACCCTGAACAGTTGGGGCAAGTATGGACAAAACATTCAAGCATGATACAGCTCTGAATTTGGATTGTGATCAAATTTTTGACATTACATGGTTTTTTTTTACACAAAACAAATGCCAAGATTTTACAAATCAATTAAAGATTTCTTCTTCAAACTTTTTAAATCTAAAATTAAATAGTTGACACAGCATAGGTTTCTGACACAGAATGAATGTGGTCTAATGAACTTAAAAGGTTTTTTTTGCCTTTGAGCAAATCACTATGCTGTTGAATATTAATCCTTTCAAAAAAATGTTTGAAGAAATTTTCTTTTTATTTATGAAATCTGAAATGAGAAAAATTTAACCCCCCCCCCTTTTTTTTCACATCCCCGTTTCCCTTTTTCAAAACTGGTATCAATTCAAATTTCTAATGGAGTTTGCAACAATAACTACTCATTTAAATACATCATAAAATATTAAGATGTAAAAAAACTGCTTGTTATCACTGAATGGTAAAGATTATTTAAATTTATCAGTTGGTAGTAAAAAGTGTATATACATTGTATATTGTATATAACAAAGATTTAAGTTGATTCTGGACAAAGAAAGATAACTCCAATTAAAAAAAATTCTTGCTATTGCACAAATAGGATATTTCTTGCTTACTATTCTGGACAAAGAAAGATAACTCGAATTAAAAAAAAATTTGCTATTTCACAATATTGTGCAATTAGATATTTCTTGCCATTGCACAATACTGTGCAATTGAAAAGACTTGCTATTGCACAATACTTAATATAATAATTTTAGATCCTGATTTGGACCAACTTGAAAACTGGGCCCATAATCAAAAATCTAAGTACATGTTTAGATTCAGCATATCAAAGAGGCCCAAGAATTCAATTTTTGTTAAAATCAAACTTAGTTTAATTTTGGACCCTTTGGACTTTAATGTAGAATTTGAAATTTGAAAACAGGACCAAAAATGAAGAATCTACATACACAGTTAGATTTGGCATATCAAAGAACCCCAAGGATTCAATTTTTGATGAAATCAAACAAAGTTTAATTTTGGACCCTTTGGACCTTAATGTAGACCAATTTGAAAACTGGACCAAAAAAACTTCAATAATCAAGAATCTAAGTACATTTTTAGATTCAACATATCAAAGAACCCAACCGATTCATTTTTTGTCAAAATCAAACTAAGTTTAATTTTGGACCCTTTGGACCTTAATGTAGACCAATTTGAAAACGGGACCAAAAGTTGAGAATCTACATATACAGTTAGATTCGGCATATCAAAGAACCCCAATTATTCAATTTTGATGAAATCAAACAAAGTTTAATTTTGGACCCTTTGGGCCCCTTTTTCCTAAACTGTTGGGACCAAAACTCCCAAAATCAATACCAACCTTCCTTTTATGGTCATAAGCCTTGTGTTTAAATTTCATAGATTTGTATTTACTTATACTAACATTATAGTGCGAAAACCAAGAAAAATGCTTATTTGGGTCCCTTTTTGGCCCCTAATTCCTAATCTGTTGGGTCCTAAACTCCCAAAATAAATACCAACCTTCCTTTTGTGGTCATAAACATTGTGTTTAAATTTCATAGATTTCCATTTACTTAACCTAAGGTTATTGTGCAAAAACCAAGAAAAATGCTTATTTGGGCCCTTTATTGGCCCCTTATTCCTAAACTATTGAAACCAAAACTCCCAAAATCAATCCCAATCTTTCTTTTGTGGTCATAAACCTTGTGTCAAAATTTCATAGATTTCTATTAACTTAAACTAAAGTTATGGTGCGAAAACCAAGAAAATGCTTATTTGGGCCCTTTTTGGCCCCTTATTCCTAAAATGTTGGGACCAAAACTCCCAAAATCAATACCAACCTTCCTTTTATGGTCATAAACCTTGTGTTAAAATTTCATAGATTTCTATTCACTTTTACTAAAGTTAGAGTGCGAAAACTAAAAGTATTCGGACGCCGGACGACGACGACGCAGACGCCAACGTGATAGCAATATACGACGAAAATTTTTTCAAAATTTGCGGTCGTATAAAAACTGTTGCAGAATTACAATATAGAAATAAAATATCTACCTTCAGGTTTTTGCCAAAGTGTTCATAAAACTTTTTGTAGTTGTCTTTGTCTTCTGCGATGTCATCAAATAACTCAATACATTTTTTCACCAAGTTCTTTCTGATAACTTTTAGAATTTTACTTTGTTGTAACATTTCTCTGGAAATGTTGAGAGGCAAATCTTCCGAGTCGACGACACCTTTAACAAAATTGAGATATTCTGGGATGAGGTCTTCACAATTGTCCATGATAAATACTCTCCTTACATACAGCTTGATATTGTTCTTTTTCTTTTTGTTCTCAAACATGTCAAATGGGGCTCTCTTTGGAACAAACAGTAGAGCTCTGAATTCCAACTGTCCTTCTACTGAGAAATGCTGCAACAAGAAATAAAATCTAAAATGTCTGACCAAAATAATATGGGAGTCCAGTGCAAAATTGTTTAAAAATACCAAGTTCAAAGATTATAAATTATTCTCAGTTATGAATTTAAAGTACAACATGTGAGCTGAATACTTTAAACATTATAGCAATTTAATAAATAGCTTTGTAAATAAATAATATGAACAATACAACAAAAATTTAAAACCACGACAATATACATGTACTTACATGTAATAAATAGCAGTATAAATAGATTGGTAAATGTATGGGTTAGCTTTTCACCATAAATGAACTGTTGAATTCTATGGTTTCATCTACAGGATATTCTTGGAACATCTTTATTAACAATTCAATGAAATTATAAAATTTTTCATCAAGTAAGAGACTATTTCTACTGGCGATGTTAAACTGACGAGAGATAATACCAACCTTGACAGCCAAATGATCTTCCCAATCATTGGTCAGAGATTTGTAGAACTCTCCATACTCTTCTTGTGTAATGTCATCTGGGTTTCTGGTCCAGATTGGTTTCATTTTATTCAATTCTTCATCTTCAGTGTATTTTTCCTTGATTTTCTTCTTTTTCTTCTTATCCTTGTCTTTGTCCTCATCTTCATCATCTTCCTCAAGATCTTCTACTTTTGGTTTGTCATCCTGGAAAGAGGATTCATTTAAATGTTAAAGACTTTAATTAAAGAAATTCAAAAAAATTACAACAATAAACTATAGTATCTGTTCTTAATATATGCAATATAAATTAATAAACACATCAATTTTAATGTGATGGAATTTTACACAACTGTCATACAAGTGAAAGGTTAAGCTAACTAAAATCCAGGTTGAGTGCACCATTTTCTACACAAGAAAATGTCTGTGTCAAGTCAGGAATACGACAGTTGTTTTCCATTTGTTTTAGGCCATAAAAAAGAATAGGTTTGTTTGTCCAAATGCTACAATGTACCTACCCAGAAAATAGCTGCCTACACTGTACTCAAAACTATCTCAATGTTTGGTAGGGTTTGGGCAAACCAAAATATTTTAAGTGTGGCCTTACCTATTTAATCAAGCGTTTGATTGTCATTTGATAAAGGACTTTCCGATTAAAATTTTAATCAGTTTGGCCATTTTGTAAAATAAGTTTAGAATAAGGTGGAAGAACAGAGAATCATGACATTATATAATTTTGACAAGTGAAGATAAACATTTTTAATCGTTCTATTGATCTACTTCACTAGTTGTAAATCATTTTCCACATTTAATTACCTTTTTCTCCTCATCTTCATCTTCTTTCTTCTCCTCCTCTTCATCATCTGATACTTCTTTGTCACGTTCCTTCTCTACCAACAATTTGATTGGATAACCAATGAACTGACTGTGTTTCTTCACAACTTCTTTGATTCTTTTTTCATCCATATATTCAGTCTGGTCTTCTTTCATGTAAAGTGTAATCTTGGTACCTCTGCCGACAGACTCACCACCTAGTAATAATGTTAAATGATTATGAATACATGAATACAATGGCCAATTCGGATCAGGATATCAAGAGTAATTATATTATGACATGTAGCGTCTTTTTTTTTTCCGTTCAGGTATACTTCAGGGATCATTCAAATTGGGACACAAACAGAGTTTCTCCAAGTTAAAAATTCTGCAATCTTCATTATAGATGTGAATTCTTGAAACCGAATCAGTATCTATTTTCAAATTTTATGAAGCTATTCTTGCTACAATATTCATGGGGAAAATGTACTTTTTGGAGAAGTAGGTTATATAGATTCATCTAAATAAATTATAATTGTGGCTCAACAAGAGTGAAACTCTTAAACTTGTGAAAACATTTCCCCATCAATGTACCCTCATCTGATATCAACTCTCTTTACCTGATACTGTTTTAACTGTAAATGATCCTCCAGCTGCTGATTCCCAGATATATTCCTCATCATCGTTGTTCCTTGTCTGGACAACTACTTTATCAGAAACAAGGTAAGCGGAGTAGAAACCTACACCAAACTGTCCAATCATAGAAATATCAGCTCCAGCTTGAAGAGCCTCCATGAAAGCTTTAGTACCAGACTTGGCAATGGTACCCAGGTTATTGACCAGGTCAGCTTTGGTCATTCCAATACCAGTGTCAATGATGGTCAGTGTGTTGTTGTCCTTGTCTGGTATGATTCTGATTTCCAGATCTTTTCCAAGGTCCAGTTTTGAAGGATCGGTCAAACTTTCATATCTGATCTTATCCAAAGCATCAGACGAGTTGGAGATCAATTCTCTCAAGAAGATTTCTTTGTTAGAATAGAAAGTATTGATGATCAAGCTCATCAGCTGGGCAATTTCTGCCTGGAAAGCAAAAGTTTCAACCTCTCCTTCTTCCATCGTTTGTTCTGGTTCTGGCATCTGAAAATTTGAACAGTTGAATAATAAGATTTTTTTCTACACCATCAATCACACTAAACAAGTTTGCTTCAACTTCACTTTTTTTCTTGACTAAGATTTTTTAAGTAAAGAGCCAACCTCCCCTCCCCCTTTTTACCATCATGTATCATCCAAAGAACTGAAAATGAAAGGTTCTTTTGTATTTTAATTTTCTTATTTCCTAAACAATCAAGACAATAGTTTCTATTGTCAAAATTTTGTACATACTCAATTTGATTCATTATTTAAATGTGTTTAATTCCAGAAACTTCCATTTTATATCCATTTACATTCATTTTGCCCTGAATCATAATAATGGAAATTCATGTTTTTTTCCCCTATATTATTTATGGAAATGGAAGACAAAAATTAGAGGGTGTCCTCACTACTTATCTTTGAAAATTATTTTGCTTATTACCAAAAAAAATAATTCTACAGTAAATACTCAGTAAATAAAAAAAAAATCAAAGAATTAAACAATTTTGCATATTTCTTTTAAAGATATTATTAGAAATTCATATTACGACTCCAAATTCCTTTGTTATCTGTTATTGCATTATTTCATGTCCGGCTTGGACACATGCGATCATGTTTCCATTTTTTTTATTGTATCTCCCCCTTTTATGTTTTTTCTATTAATTGATCTTTTTTTTATGAAAAATATGCATACAGTAAATATATAAAATGCTTTTAAATTGAATGCTTTGCCTAATATATATTTCTACATGTCTAAACTTACCGTGGCGTTGTATGGTGTTCCTCTCTAGAAATTACTTGTACGCCGGTTTTTCTTGTGAAGTTCCTGGTGGCTTGACCACGCTTAAAAAGACAGATATTGTGTAGGAATATTGCGGTGTTAAAAAATTGATATTAATGTTCATGAATAATAATTTAACTCAGAAAGTAAATCAATGACGAAAATTTGTGGAATAAATGTTAATGTCAAGAGAAAACTATACTCTTAAGCGATTCTATTTAATATCATGCATGGACTAGTTCACCGGATAGCGTAATTTACCGTAGTTATTCGCCTTCTTCAAGAATTTTCTACGGAAGTGACGTCAAATTCCAGAATATTCGACCTCTTTTTGAAGACTCGGTAAAATCCGTTAGTCATTGATTAAATTCGTGACCAATAGAAAGGAACAAACATAACACGGAATTTTCCGATATTTTCTAGTAAATTGAAACCGAAAGTACATTTCTTATCATTTAAAACAAGAAATAGCTTTTCTAAAGAGCTTGCCTTTCATAGATTATTTTGTTGAAAATTGATTTATTTTTATTTTTATAGAGGAGAGACAAATCGGGAAAAGTCGCTTATTTAAAGAGTTTAATGGATCGAAATACCTCGATCACGGCTGAAAATTCACATGAAGATAGAGTAAATATAATACTTTCATTTTAGCTTTGTCGTAGAGTTTTCCCACGGTGCAGTTTTTTGTAAAATCGGTTCAAGTGTGATTTTCAGATTTTTTTCTTTTCAATTTCATCACGGGAACGCTTATCATTAATTCCCGAAACTAAATGGTATCAGACGAAAGAGTGAAATGTCAGCTTTAAATTTAATTGACATCACTGAACTTTTAGATTATATGAACATATTCCCGTTTGAATGGTTTTACACTAAAACATTTGGGGCCCTTTATAGCTTGTTTTTCGGTGTGCGCCAAGGCTCCGTGTTGAAGGCCGTACATTGACCTATAGTGGAATTTACTTTTATTAATTGTTATTTGGATGGAGAGTTGTCTCATTGGCACTCACACTACATCTTCCTATATCTATATAAATTGAGTGAATTTGACGATATTCAAATGTATATGTAACATTTTTTTTCAATCTTACCGTCTGTCAAAGTACATTACATTTCTTATGTATATCACCAATAGTAAATTTTCACAAAAAATAGTGGAACTACTTTTTATAAAACGCATCACATAGCAGTATAACTACTCAATTTTCACCGAAATAAGTCATGTAACACTCTCTTTTCCTATTTCCCCGTCATATGAAATGCAATGAAGTTTTATAAATAAGCCGAATATATATTCATTGGCGGATCCAGGGGCGGGTTCCGGGGGTTGGAACCCCCCCCCCCTTTTGTTTGGCCGATCAATGCATTTGAATGGGAGCATATAGTTGGAACCCCCCCCCCCTTTTTTTGCTCTGGGTTGGGACCCCCCTTTTTAAAATGGTTGGATCCGCGCCTGTATATTTGTATCAATAGTTGTGTCTATGTGCTTGAATAAGTACCGATTCTAAGGTTTAATAACTTTTGAGGTGCTTTTATTCTTGTTTTTCGAAAAGATCAATTTTAACCCACATTGGAACATATCCGAAATTCCGGAAAATTATTGTCAGTGCTAATTCCATTAAATAAGAACGAGTAAAGTAGCTTAGGTCGTGTTATTAAGCCTTTACATGTCCAAGAACATTTTGATGCATTTGAATTAGGGAAAAAAACCTTGCGTGTAATGATGAATCAACTTGCATTAAAACACCGGCGCTCCATGGCTTTACCATGACTGGTAAAAATATCTATTCTGAAGACAAAAGTCATACAACATCAACATGCTAAGCAATTAAGGCACATCGAGTCATTTGAGCGTGCCGATATTGTTTTCAGTTACATTTGTTTACAGAGATTTCAAATTGTGAAAATCTGTTTACGTCGGATCGTTCGAAATTTCAAACTATTTCTATCTCTACAATGTATTCCAACCTCTCTGATAAATATTGCCTGGTTATTAGATGACAATTATTTTCATATGGATAATGATTACAATACACTCTCATGTGATACTGAACGGAAATGTATACTTTAGCTGAGTGTGTGATATTCCTTTATGAAAAACCAGTACACCCCTGATCAGATAGATGGTATTGGTATTGGAATTGTCCAAAGTCTTAAGGTACAACAGTCATAGAGATTTGGCCAATGACTCATAAAATTGAGAATGGAAATGGGGAATGTGTCAAAGAGACAACAACCCGCCCAAATAAAAAACAACAGCAGAGGATCACCAACAGGTCTTCAATGTAGCGAGAAATTCCCGCACCCGGAGGCGTCCTTCAGCTGGCCCCTAAACAAATATATACTAGTCCAGTGATAATGAACGCCATACTAATTTCCAAATTGTACACAAGAAACTAAAATTAAAATAATACAAGACTAACAAAGGCCAGAGGCTCCTGACTTGGGACAGGCGCAAAAATGCGGCGGGGTTAAACATGTTTGTGAGATCTCAACCCTCCCCCTATACCTCTAACCAATGTAGTAAAGTAAACGCATAACAATACGCACATTAAAATTCAGTTCAAGAGAAATCCGAGTCTGATGTCAGAAGATGTAACCAAAGAAAATAAACAAAATGACAATAATACATAAATAACAACAGACTACTAGCAGTTAACTGACATGCCAGCTCCAGACTTCAACTAAACTTCAGTCTGCTTTAAAACCATAGTCCAAAAAATATGTGGTAAGATTGCCAACTATTAGACAAATCTCCACAAGAGACCAAAAATTACACAAACATACATTTACAACTATAGGTTACCGTACAGCCTTCAACAATAATCAAAGCCCATACCACATTGTCAGAAATAAAGGGCCTGAATTGAAAAATGTAAAACGAGAAATAAAACAGCCTAATTAATGTACAAAATAAACGAACAACAAAAATGTAACCCAGCAACAAATGACAATCACCGAATAACAGGCTCCTGACTTGGGACAGCCACATACAGAATATGGCGAGGTTAAACATGTCAGCGGGCGCCCAACCCTCCCCTTACATCGGATATTGGTGAATTTGGTGTATATAAAAAGAAGACGTGGTATGATTGCCAATGGGACAACTCTAAACAAGGGACCAAATGACACAGAAATTTACAACTTTAGGTTAC
The DNA here is from genome assembly GCA_019925275.1 of Mytilus edulis. Lineage (NCBI taxonomy): Eukaryota > Metazoa > Mollusca > Bivalvia > Mytilida > Mytilidae > Mytilus > Mytilus edulis. Next base: position 119,161,860 of record CM034350.1, on the reverse strand, counting down.
CGTAAAACCTTCAACAATGATCAAATCCCATACTGCATATTCAGCTATAAAAGGCGTCAAAGGAACAATAAGGTTTATTTCAAATGGTGGTCGATCTAAATTGTTCTTCAAGTCATTGAATGCAGTTCAACACACCAGAAAATAAACATGGGTGGATAAGATTTGTAGGTACATTGTAACTATGCACTATCGCACTACAATGATTTTGATTTGCAAGACCATGACCAAATATTTCTAACGGGATTTTTTCAAAATCTATAGACTGTGAAGCAACTGTGTACAGGATATATAAGTGAATGAAGAGGCAGATAGAAGAATTATTCTGCCGCCTCTGTTTGCCAATGAACAGATATTGAAAAGTTATTCCAGGGGTTGCATCATATTAAAATCAAGACAGTTATGTTTTATTTCTAATAAGGTCTTTTCCTCATATGTCAAACATGATGAATTGTGATTTCAGACTGGATACATTTCTTCAACCAAAGCCACAAGACAGATTTTACCTATTCACGACTAATGCAACTTTTAAAAAAAAAGTTATTGGACCCCTGATGTCTGGCACACCAACAGCAGCTCGCGCTCTTACAGGATGCGACACGTCTTCTCTAATCGAAATTGGCAAAGGAAGACAATTACAAGGGGTCGGAAAAAAACATGCATGTATAAACCTGTGTCATTCTAGCTGGTTCTTATATTGACACATATGTTCACCGTGGATCAAAATGACCCCAGAAGCAATGGTCAATCAGTACATGGTGATCTGAATAAACTCATGAGTATTGTCGGCGCCATACAATGACATCCACTTTGTTTTCTAATATTCCGTTACCTTTTCAAATTGATGTGCATATTGCTGTCTAGTGTTGGTGTATTATAATTACACAGCAACTTTTGAAGCGTAATATCTCTGTGAACCTTTGCTCACATATATATCGGGCTTTCAAGTCTACTATATATTCCATTGTTTATAGATATAAGAAGATGTGGTATGAGTTCCAATGTGACAACTCTCCATCCAGGTCATAATTTGTAAAAGTTAACCATTATTGGTCAACGTACGGTCTTCAACACGGAGCCTTGGCTCACACCGAACAGTAAGGTTAGTTAAGTTACTGCCCTTGTACTACATTGGCATGTAGGGTAGTAACAAAGATTTTCCACTTTTGTCGGTCGTTGGCAGTTTTCTGTAGTGTGCCCCATGTCTGTTGATATTAACTAGCCTCTGCCTCTACAGTTCTTCTCCATGTCATTTTGGGTCTTCCTCTCTTTCTTTTACCTTCTGGGGTCAAGTGGAATGCTGTCTTTGTGATATCCCCCTGGCCTTTCCGTAGGACATGCCCAATCCACCTCCAGCGTCTTCTCATTATAGTTGTGGCTATATCTTGTTGTTGGCATCTGATGAAAAGGTTCTCGTTTGAATTTTTTGTGGCCAAAAGATTCGCAGAATCCTTCTCAGACTTTTGGTATGGAATACAGACAGCTCACCGAACAGAAAGGGCCCCCCAAAAATGACTAATGTTAAACCATTTAAATGGAAAAAACCATTGCAACGGTCTAATCTATATAAAAAAACTACAAACGAGAAACATTTATGAACCACATCAACAAACGAAAACCATGTCTGTCGTTATTTTATATAAAAAAAAGGGGGGGGGGGTTCACATCTTCTCAATGTGCTATTGCTCTAGTACTAATTTATTTATTAACATAAAAACAAACTTCATATCCTATAGTGTCCTGAATTCGAACATGAAGATTATTTTTTATAGTTCTAACATACTTTTAAGTTTAAATATTCATGCCAAGAATTTCATCATTTTTTTCATTACATCATGGACCGGGTGTTAACTTTACAGTTCTTATTTCTACTCTGGCATTTTAACAAAACTTTCCAGTTTATTTTCTTCAAATTTACCTTATTTGTCACCGTACTATTTGTAGTATCATCCATTTAAAATATCTATCTATAGGTCTTCTTGTTAGTCTTTATTTTTTTAGCTTGGTGTCAACCCCTTTTAAACGGATTTTAGCTATAAGTTCTTACATAATAGAAAAGAAAGGATAAGGAATATCCATCCAGGACACGAAAGTCAGTTCCTGCACAGCAAAAACACAAAAGCAAAGGAATAGCGCTTTTATTGATGTATGTTCCGCTTTAACAACAAATTCAAGATTGGGCTCCCGCAAACATGCTTATGTATGTGCCTTTCCCAAGTCAGGAGCCTGTAATTCAGTTGTCGTCGTGTGTTGCTGTGTAATCTATGGAAGATGCTGATACAGAGGCGAATTAAGAGGGGTCAAGGGGACCTGGGCCTTTTTCTGCATGACCGGAGCGGGTCCCCTCTTAGGCAGTCAGTTGGCCCTCACTTATGAAAATTTCTGGATCCGCCACTGTGATATGAACATGTATGACACAAACTGTTAGGTTCATGTAGTAGAAAGCCAGGAATAGAAGATTTTAATTTTATTTTCTAACTGTGGAGTACTGACCTAATGTGTTTCCCTCGGTTTTATTTTGTAACCCGGATTTGTTTTGATTTGATTTATGACTTTTGGACAGCGGTATACTACTTTTGCCCTTATCTATAACATACGATTTCATTTGTTTTATATTACCTTTGAAGCTTTTATTTTGCTTGTGATGATAATAAAGCATTATGATTGATTACTGGGTGTTTCAATAAATCACGGCTTCATAGAGCTATACCAAGATGTTGTGTGTGTTGTTTTTTTTTAATGAAAACGATTGTGTGATGATACGCATCTTTGAGAAGAGAAAATCTGAAATCAAAATTGTATAGCGACACCAGTGAATCAACAAAGATTTTGTTTTATGTCATCATATAATTGGAAATGCCTAGCTAGCCCGGATGAAATTTTTAATTTGTGGATTTATTATGAACACATTAAACAATTAAATTAAATCAAAATTAATGTGAAGTCGTTCACATTTTGAATTCGTTGTATGGTCACATAACTAGTACTTATGCTATGATAAAGTGATATCAAATACTTATCGCGACAATTTATAACAAGCCGTCAAAGACTTTTTATGAAGTTCAGTCTGAGCAAATGAAAATGACCCTAGCTGATGCACTAAGTGCAAACCAAGATGTTTACACTCAACCAAATTGTTTTCATAAGACAATTTTTCACAAATGTGTCTGCCTGCCAGTGGCGTAGCCAGGGTTGAAATGATGTGGATGTTTCGCCGAGCGGAGCGAGGCGAAAAAAATTTTGGAGCTTTTTATGCAGAAATTTTTTATTTAAGCACATGTACTCCCCCAGAATCCGACACTAGTTAGATTTTTGTTTAAATTCAAAATACCCACCACTTCATATGTTTATATTTTTAACCAAATTTTATTGTTTCCTCGAAACTAGCATCATTCAATTCATAAATATTTGATGTAAAGTTTCCCACCCAATCTTATATTTGACATATCAAAAACGGACCCCATTACAGCGGCACTTCTGTATACTTTAGGAACTTCGGAATATAGGAACTGAAGTGATTACTCTTACCAGGAATTTGAGTCTACAACCTTGAGTTGTTGATTTTTGATTACTGAGCTAAACGTGTTGCAGGAGACATAAAAATTCCGGGCCTATCATACTGAGCAATCTTTTGACAATTTGGAAAATAAGTCGTTATCAAATATTTTTAACCAGTTATGACCCTTTGAAATATAAATTGTAATGGAAATCCCATTTCATTTGCTGTGAAGCTTTTATTTCTCTTAAGATATTGAAAAGAAAAAAGAAAAAGAACAAAAAAGTGCTTTTTTAGTTATTCCCTTGTTCCTTGCCCTTTGATAGATAAAATATGACATCTGATGTGCATGGCGGGGAACATTGGATCTTTGTTCTTTACTGATTGAAAATATAATTAGTATTTGAACCTAGATAGAAAAGGGAATTCATAAGCCTAGGACTTATCACGATCTATTACAAATTGATTTTTTTTTATCACGTCGTTTACCATGTCGCAAGAAACAATATCAGGATATGGTGTTTTAGTTGTTAGTTGCTATAGTCAAATGAGAAGCCATCACTCCACTAGGTTCAATTTCAGATGAAACATGTCCACGGGTCTGCGTATCAGTCTACTCCGCTTGTCTTAGCCGATGACGTAGACTTTTTTTTACGAACAAAAGTTAACTTGAAACACTATTCTGCGGCTTATCTTGTTTACATAAACTAAATTATCAAATGAAAGACCAGGCATACTGCTTCGTAAATGACTGGACGTTATCCTCATATCCTCAGCCTTGTGAAATTTGGATACTTCCGAGTTAAACTGCTGCTATTTTATTTTTTTTGGGTCAAAATGATGTGGATGCTTGAGCATCTGAGCATACATGCAAGCTACGCCACTGCCTGCTTTGTTGAATATCCGAACCTTTGGGTTTTTTATATTTATTTTTAAATGTGTATTTTTCCAGGATGTTAAGTCTTGTTTGCAGTCTATTAATTAGCAGATGTTGATCAAAGGACCAATTAATTAAGTCGTCTAGCTGCATACAATATCAATTCACTGGTTTATCGTTTAAAAGTATAGCAGGGTCTTCATGCACTTTCTTGTAAATACCGGCTCCGGCAAGTCATCTATGAATAAGTTAAACTTTAAACGACTGCAAACCGCGCAGAGGTCGAACGATAACTAGTAAAGGCAAGTATGGACACTACATTCAAGCTTAAAACATCCCTAAATATGATCAAATATATGATCCTCCTGAACATGCATGAAATATTTTCCACTGGACGTTACGCAATGAATACTGATCAAATATCAGACAATCAATCTCTGAATTTAGATTGTGATTAAATATTTGACACAGCATAGGTTTCCTGCACACCAAATGATGTGGTAAAAAAACTGAAAAATTTGAAATTGGACCTTTATTTTTTTTATTATGGTCCCAGGGGCGAATCCAGCCATCTAAAAAGGGGGGTTCCCAACACAGGACAAAAAAGGGGGTCCAACTATATGTTCCCATTCAAATGCATTGATCGTCCAAAAAAGGGGGTTTCACTTGAACCCCAGAACCCCCCCCCCCCCCCCCCCCCTTTTTGGATCCGCCACTGGGTCCAATGTCCAAAATTGGTACTTGGTTATAGATCGATTCATTATAAACAAGTACATACAAAATTTTATTCATTTCATTTATTTATTGAAGAACACAGTCTGAATCAGAAAATATACAACAAAAAAACAACTTTCAAAAAATCCGACATTGAAACAATATGTTTAGAAAATCTATAAACATACCTTTATTTCAGTACTCCTGACGCTACTATTTCTACAATTATCTTTATTCACAAATATAACTGCGCTTATTTATATATATACGATTCGAAAATCAAAAGAACATTCTAAATCTAGAAAAATCTATAAATAACGAGAACATTTCTATTTTAGTAACAAGGTGAATTCCACTTTTCTGAAACATAAATATAAACAATGACTTTCATTAGTCTGTCCATCTCATCTAGAATATTCTAGCACGATTCATTCACGTTACAGTTTAGGTTAAATAGACAATGTCAGATAAAAGTCAATTAATATCTTCATAATTGTGTACTGCTCTTTATGTCTTTTATGGACCCTATATCTGTTATTTTGAGGAAAACAATCTATAGTCTGTACTATTAGCAACTCTGACGAGGCCAACGAAAGTCTTTCATATTTCCAATTGTTAATTTATCTTCTTCATTGTACTTTAGGCCACGCTTCTTTGTTGTCTCTCTTTTAAAGCATTGTCATATATTAACTCAGTATCCTTTTCCGTAATCTGTTTTTGTCAAGTCGATCCTCATTAGGGGAAAGACCGTTTAACTTTAAAAAAAAAAAAAAAAGGGGGGGGGGGGGGGGGGGGGGGGTTATGGTTGTTTTCAAAACCAAAACAAAAATTGATCCTCAATTCGATGACAAAAATATATTGTGTGACAAATATAAAATATTCTTAGACAAAAAAAATCATAGACAAACATATCATGTAATAAACGGTCGCCCTAACCTCCTTTAGCATATTCTGAGCTCGGTTTAATGTTTTTTTTTGTAGGTAACATAACAATTTACCAGATCTTATTTGACCATCTAGGCTACTACTAACTGACATATACACCCATTTTTTTAACTTTGAAAGGTTGTTTTTTATCAGCACAATGTCCCCAACCTTACCTGGAGCAAGTGTTGCACTTAATTATTCCACTCCTTAGTTTGTTGACAGTCCTTTTATGTAATTGTAGAATAAGAAGATCCCATCGATCTTTCCATAAATATTAAGATGTTTCTGACATTTCTTCTATATCAATAACAATTGGTTAGCATTACTGATTTGATGTAACTATTCTGGATCTGGGAAATCATCTTCGTTAGGAAAGCCTGTTTTTGTGGTTCAGGGTTTAAAATGTGCTGGTGTTAGAGTTATATATATGAAATTCTGTTATATCCAACTTATACAAGTGATCTACCATTCATAACTGCTTCCAATTGATCATTCGGCTAAAAAGTAAAATCACAAAAATGCTGAAGTCCGAGGAAAATTAAAAAAGGAAAAGTTCCAAAGTAAAAGTCCCTAATAAAATGGCAATATCGAAAGCTCAAACACATCAAACGAATGGATAACAATTGCCATATTCCTGACTTGGTACATGCATTTTCTTATGTAGATTAGAGTGGATTAAACCTGGTTTGTAGCTAAACCTCTCACTTATATGACAGTCGCATCAAATTCCATTATATTGACAGCGAGGTGTGAACAAGACAAAGACATATTGAAATAAAATAGATAAAAATGTCAAAATGTCTAAGTTGGTTCTAAGAGAGTTCTACGTTGGTTATTTGTAAGACATAATTTTCCAATTGTTTTCTGTAAACATCGTTCATAAAAATCCACCCATCCCAGATGCTAACTCAACAATGAATTGACACTGAATTCCATCATTTGCCATGTAAGTTTGCATATTTGCCTCTTAATTCTTAGGTATTGTTAGCTTATTTAACTGGAACCGTTACCTGAAATTATTTGCTTTTGGTTCCCATAGCGACCTATGAATTTTTGAAAGTCTAGTAAAAACTGTTCTGCTCAAATATGTTGCAGTAATTCAAAATGGATGACACTTACCACTAGACTTATATAAAATTAAACTAACCCATACTTTTTTTTAATTCTTGAGTCTGATTTCACAATAATTGGCCCAAAATAGTCCACTCCTGTGTATGTTAATTGAGATATCCCGTTTCTTTGGTATATAGTGGAGGCATAAATGACATTTTATATGGTTTACTTTCACACCGTTTGCAGATTGTACATTTTCTAAAAACTCTTTTCACTTGCAATTAGGAAAGGATTTGATTTAAATGAGGGGCGAAAGATATCAGAAAGACAGCAAAACTCATAGATAAAAAAATAAACCGTGACAACGCCATGGCTAACATAGAAAAAGACATACAGACAGATAATAGTACACAAGACACAACATAGAAAACTAAAGACTTAGCAACACGAACCCCACCAAGAACTGAAGATGCCGGATCTCAGGTGCTCCGGAAGGGTAAGCAGATCCTGCTCCACATATGGAACCCGTCGTGTTGCTCATGTTATTACAAATCCGGTAAATAGTCTAATTTGGTAGGTCACATTCGTGAAAAGGGCAGGGGTTTGTAGTTACGACATAATGAACATATCCGATATCATCTGTGAAACGCTTATTCTATAACGGTCAACCATCTCGTGATGACGTCTGTAAAATTTACGAAGGGATGATTTCAACTTCATCATTTTGAACTTTGGTTTAATAGCTTCCTTGTGAACAGCAACACTCTATCAAGGAAATCATGATAGGAAATACAAGCCGGGAATATCAAATCAATTGGAAGATATATAGTCCCGTATGCAGGCACTGCTGGAATGTTGCTACATAGATATGGAATGTATACAATTGTGAAGCTGAAATCATCTCTATTGTCGTTAAGTTTTGTTTTCAACCGACCCTCATTGTAAATTTCTAGATGCAAGTCAAGATATGAGGCAGACTTAACTGTTGTATCCTTTATCTCTAGTTCGATGGGATAGATGCATTCGTAATAGTCACCAGATTTAGAATTACTTAATGAGAGAACATCATCTATATAGCGGAAAGTAGTTATAGGATATTGCTAACTTCTTATCTTTCTTCCTAAGAAGTTCCCGTATGAAGTCGGCCTCATAATAATATTTATCTTCCCTCCTATACATTTCCAGGAATATGATTGGTTAAAAGCGTCCGCGTGCAAACCGTGTATATTTGATATTAGGTTAGTAGGGAGGCGGGGCTTATCTCATACACGGTTAGTAGTGGAGTTACGTCCCTTTATATACCTTATTAGGTAAGAGGGGGCGGAGCTTATTTCATACACGGTTAGTAATGGTGTTATGTCCCTTTATAAAAAACAAACTTGCCGGTACTGAGAAAAAATCTTAAAAGATCCAACAGACGAAGAAATTGATGATTAAGATTGAAACAAATTCATAAAACACATTTAAACCTTACAAGTTGTTATAGGCGAGTGTAATATTTGAAAAAGACGTCTAGTTAAGGACTTTAATGCACCCACCTAACACACGGCTAATTTCTTTTTTAAATGAAAGAATAATGATTTAACTTTGATTTTTGCCCGGTCGTCACAAAATCGTACGGTGCAGTTTTTGTAAAATTGACGTTTATTTCAGAAATTAGTTGAAAATTATAAAATTACGACATGTTTTTCAAGCAAAAGAAATTAGTCGTATCTCTTCTTTTATACAGAATAATTAAGTGAATTAGATTCTTAAAATAATGAAAAACAATATTTACAACTAAAACTCCGCATGCTTTTGCATTCCTTCTAAATATTTGACATTTTGTACGAAAATTTTCATAATCCTGACCTTTTCGGATCTAAAATTATTTTTTTTATTAAATGCTTTTGCACTCTATCCATTTTAGAACACACCAAATCACTCATCAGTTATCGCTTTTTCATTCAAGATCAAGACTTTATCTCAACATTTCTTAAAATCACAAATTTCTGTAATTTTATGATGTTGGGTAAAATCACTATAGTTTCCGGAATCCTTTATCTATTTCGTTATCGTTTTTTTACTGAATATATTAGTCGATTTCCGTGTACTTAATAGTGCTATTAGAGTACGATAAATCATATTTAAACGGTTCTATTTCTATCTTGACCTTCAGTGTAGCTTAAATAGATATAAAATCGTCCGAAATTAAGATCAAATCAAAGTAAAACATAGTTTTTGAGTTCTGTAGAATTCACCCATTTCTAAAAAAGGAATCGTATCGGAAAATTGTAGAAAATCTTCCGAGTCGTGTCAAATTTTCACAGTCCAGTTCACAATGAAACCCTTCCTATGCTAAAGAGCAAAAACTATCTATTGATTGACACAGATGCATAGTCTGTCATGTATTTACTACATAGAAACTATGTAGTTAAACACTTAAATGAAGATACAGTTGTATTGCCGCAGTGGGAAAACGAAAAGATGAAGTTTACAGAAGACTGGTCGCTGAATATGAAAAAAATGAAAACATCCCATTTGAAAATACAAAATATCATAAAAGTTGCTATGAATATTTCGTAAGCACAACCTATCATCTTCTGTTTTGTCTGTACAAAGACTTTGTACTACATGTACCAATTCTACCGACCAGTCTCTTCTCATATATATCAACGAGGGCAATAGATCTACAACTCATTCTGATTTGTCTGTTTGTATATTTTGCAAATGTATAAAGCCTATAAGCAAGTTACAGAACTTCATAAGGTATCCTCTGAGTAGCAAACTCAAGTTGTATTGAGTGTTAAAATACATATATCTCCTACAATATATCGAAAAAAGAAGCTGTGGTATGATTGCCATAGAGACAACTATCCACAAAAGACCAAAATGACACAAACATTAGCAACTATAGGTCACCGTACGGCCTTCAACAATGAGCAAAGGCCATACCGCATAGTCAGCTATAAAAGGCCCCGATAAGACAATGTAAAACAATTCAAACGAGAAAACTAACGGCCTTATTTATGTAAAAAAAAAAAGAACGAAAAACAAATATGTAACACATAAACACGACAACCACTGAATTACAGGCTCCTGACTTGGGACAGGCACATACATAAATAATGTGGCGGGGTTAAACATGTTAGCGGGATCCCAACCCTCCCCCTAACCTGGGACAGTGGTATAACAGTACAACATAAGAACGAACAATAAAAATCAGTTGAAAAAGGCTTAACTCATCAGATGGACAAAAATACAAATGGACGTAATGATCTGATTTACAAAATAACTCATGATAATTTTACTATTAAATCTTTATACCATCGAGCTTGCATCGCTAAATATTTGCTACAAAATTTGAAGTCAGAAAGTAAAGAGCTATTTTATTCTGAACATAAAACAACTTTTACTAACATTTCGACGATTAAAAATGACGTGCCTGTACACAAGGAAGTATTCTGGTTAACAACTTTAATTACTTGATCAGTTAACCGGCCTTAATTTATGCCCGAGGATCGCCGCCGAGAAAACTACATAACATATTATCAGCTTCAACAAATACTAAAAATACATGTATATGGTCAATTTATAGTTACAATGTACATGTATACAGCCTCAACAAGACCAAGGTACATCCAATATTGTATACAGCAGCTCTATAATTTTGTCTTATTCTTTTTAACTGTTTTTCATTTAGATTTATCATTACAAATGCACCGTATTTATGGACACCCCTTTGATAACTATTAACAAGTTTGACTGATCAACAGATTAGAAAAATTGAAAATGGGGCATACATTCTACATGGCATTATTTTTCTTCTGGGGGTTAAAATTTTATCCAAGACAATGTCGACCTAAGTACAGAAACAATAAAAGTTCTCCATATGACTTTGGTTGGTTAAAAGGCAACATCGGTCCGGTATGGTGTTATCCAACTTTCTACAAGATTTGATCTGTTCACGCAGGGGGAGGGTTGAGATTGCAAAAACATGTTTAACCCCGCCGCAATTTTGCGCCTGTCCCAAGTCAGGAGCCTCTGGCCTTTCTTATTTTTGTATGATTTTTTGTTTTAATTTCTTGAGTATATTTCGAAGCTTAGTATGACGTCCACTATCATTTCAAACTAGTACATTTTTGTTTAGGGGCCAGCTGAAGAACGCCTCCGGGTTTGGAAGTTTCTTGCTGCATTGATGACCCATTGGTGGTCTTCGGCCGTCGCCTGCTTTTTGATCGGGTTGGTGTCTCTTTGACAAATCCCTCATGTCCATTTCCAATTTTTAATTCAATCTGTATATAGTAGATCTTGTGTCCGCTTTGAGCAAAACCTCTGCTGTACTGGTATATGCCCATGCCAAGGGAGTTGTCTTTGTATGCATATTTTGACCGATATGAATGATTAGATTACAAGTTAAAATGAAGCTATTATATTCCGATATTGCAATATTCCGACACCTAAATGGTACTACATCCCATTGGTCCGACGTTTCGATCATTTAGGTTATACGCTAACGGGATTTTAACATAAGAAAGCCAAATAAAAGGTTCAATATTAGGATAACCTTGTCCTCCGTTTGAATCGGTGAAACAAGATATAAAAAAGTATTACGTAGTGCCAAAATAGCCGAAGGTCATCACTAGCGTAATTTCAAAAAAGAACAAACTCCTTTGTCAATTGTTGTTTAATTAATAAGATATCTCAAGATACACGGCGGCCGACTAAAGTAAAATCAAACACAGTTTGACGTACAATGAGTGGTCATTTTTTCCTTGTGATGTTTTATATTAAAATTGTCAATTTGTTGATATAAATATACTAGTAGCACTTTACTCATTTTAGTAATGTTAGTTAATAGAACTCTTATCATATCTGATTTAGTGATGTAAATGAAATTCCGGTATGATCCAGACTCAACATATTGCACTACAATAATAACAAAAAATCCGCCCTATGGTTGTCTGATCTTGAAGCGGTTCGTAGGCTTTCAAACTAACAGGAGACCATACGCTTCCTCAATTTTAATGTACAGCTCATCATGGGACTTTCTAAACAATTTAAAATACGTCATATGTTAAATTTCCCCTTGCTTCAAATATTTTGTTTCGGATTATTTATATCAAATTTGCAGATATATGTTTGTAAATACGTGCAATCAAATGATACGGAGGTATTATAAGATTTAGATAATACAACGTTAATACAAGGGCGACTGCAGATACATTTGTGTGACTTAATGGTTGATTTTCAAAGACTCCGAGAGAAAACGTTACGTAACATGCGTTACCGTTAAAATCAACCAAAATTAATTAACTTTATGATAGAAATATATTTTCCCAACAGTTATACAGCATTCCTATAAAATTGTTTCATTTTTGCATTTGTTTTGATTCGATTTTTCTACTGGAAGTATCCATGAATTGAAATTGCACCCATGACCTTTGACCACGAGTTAAAAAAAAAATGCACCATAATTTCTTTTGACGACCGGGATATTTAGAAAGTACACATTCTTAGCTTTCCAGTGATATATAATTTAGCCGTGTGTTAGGTAGGTGCATTAAAAATGTAAATTTGGCTCTCATATCACTCGCCTATTATTGTTGGCATCTGTTTTTGTAGGATCAATGGAAGTATTTTCTTAGTGCTATTACTCAAGTTATTTCACTTGACTGGGCGGAGTCTAGCCGGTTCGCTCATAATAAACCAGTCCATCTTAACATAGGTGTTTTAGGATAAACTCATCAATAAAGTGTGCAATCATTGTTTTGTAAATTCATTTGATGACACTGATAGGTGATTAGAAATCAGTAATAATTATAACGGCAATCATCCTTATCACACACATCTTCAAATAGACTGTACTTATGCAAATTAAAACATAAACTCCGCCCGATCAGTTGAAATAACATTGGTAATAACAGTATTGAAGACTTGCTCATTTTGAGAATCACTAGTCTTAATTTCACACGTTAAGATAGTCGGTAAGATAAATTCGTTACATAATGTGCTAGTGACGTAATACGTTATATATGGGGTCAGTACATTGCATAATAATAATAATAATAATAATAATAATAAATTCTTTATTTAAAGAGGGTAACTCAATTAGAAAAATTCTAATTTTCATTGAGGCCCTCAAACAAAATACATGCATACAGTTAACATTGATACATTAAATTACAATATATATTACTAGTATCTACAACAATTCAATCACTAAAATATACAAAGGGTAATAAATGACAATATTTGATATAGTTTTGTTAGAGAAAAACAAAATTATTTGACTTGCATATAATTTTCAAGAAAATGATTATAACTATGTTTCTTGAATAATTCCACATTAGGACATTTTTTTTATTTCGAGTGGTAAATTATTCCATACTTTGGTTGCAGAGTAATGAAAAGATTTTTTATAAAAATTTGTATTTGGCCTTGGAACAAAAAGATCATTATTAGAGACAGATCGTAGGTTGTGGCGTTGCACATCATCTATATTTAGAATTGCTAAGTAATCAGGTGTTAGCCCATTTACAATTTTATACATTAAAATTGATTGTTGGTATTTTATTCTTTTGGTAAAAGATAGCCATTTTAAAGAAGAAAACATGAAATTAGATGGAATAGAAATATCGCATTCCAGTATAATTCTTGCTACTCTTTTTTGAAGTTTTATGATTCTATCTGAATCTTTTTGTAATAAATTTCCCCAAACTGAACTACAATAGTCTATATATGGTAGAATATATGCATTATAAAATAGTTGCCTTGTGTGTATTGGCAAATATACTTTAATTTTATATAAAAGTGATACTTTAGAAGAGATTATTTTACATACACGATCAACATGATCTTCCCAGCTTAAATTTTCATCAATGTCAATTCCAAGTAATTTGAAAGAATGGACATTCTCAATACATATTTCGTTGACGGTAATGCATAATTCTGATAGTTGTTTAAGTTTTGGTTTTGAACCCAATTTCATACACTTAGTTTTTTGTGCATTGATTTTCATACTGTTATTGTTACACCAAGATTGTATAGCATTTAAATCATTTTGCAATATGCTGTTTATTTTTTCAATGTTTTTATCATGAAAATGCAATGTTGAATCATCAGCATATAAATCCATATTGGATTGTTTAACATGAAGTGGTAAATCATTTATATATATTAAAAATAACAGCGGACCTAAAATAGAACCTTGAGGCACTCCATACTTTACAAACGATTTATCAGATTTAATGTTAGCGTATTGGACTTCTTGTTGTCTGTCAGACAAATATGATTTTATCCAATCTATTATATGTTTTCCGATATGATAAAATTTTAACTTTTCTAAAAGTATGGCATGGTTAATAAGGTCAAAAGCCTTACTGAAATCTAAAAACACTGTACCAACTATTTCTCCATTATCTAAATATTTTAACCATTCGTCAATTAGTTTAGTTAGCGCTGTTTGGCAGGAATGACCTTGTCTGAAACCTGACTGGGCGATATGTAACAATTTATTATTGTTTAGGAATTCATATAACTGTGTACATACATGTCTTTCGAAAATTTTAGATATGGTATTCAAAATAGAAATTGGACGATAGTTTGAGGGAATATCTCTTGGTCCTCCTTTATGTATAGCAGTTACTCTTGCAAGTTTTAATTTTTGCGGAAAACGATTTGAAGTTATACTTTTGTTTATTAAAAAAGTTAATGATGGGGATATTATTTCTGCACTTAGCTTTAAAAATTTGGGACCAATTCCATCTAAACCTGCGGATTTATTAATATTAAGATGTTTTAGTTGAGAACACACCTCTCCAACGGAAATGAGTTTTAAATGAAAATTTTCAGTTTTCTTTAATTTTTCACTAGTAAAATTTTGTAGCATAGAAAAATCCATATCTGAAGTATTATTTCCAATAAGTTTTTCAGCTACGGATGAAAAATGAACATTAAGAGTATTCACAATATCTTGGTTGTTATAAACCGTTTGATTTTCATACTGCTTCGCTCTCACCCCATATGGAATGTACTGACCCCATATATACCGTATTAGGTCACTAGCACACTATGTAACTAATATTTTATATGCTGTCAATCAAGAAATCAGAATCCTGATAATGTCAGTTGCAGAGAATTTTTTGTTTGATTCAGAGTGATTCTTTACAAAATAGGTTGTATCCCTCCCTAAGACAAGATACTTGAATCTACGTTAGTCATTCTTTTTTATGAAACAAACCAATACCAACTCTTTCAATATTTCTTTTAGTTTGAAATGGGGAATACTTGTGTAAAGTGTAGAAAAGTCAAATGTTTTAATACTATTGCAAGATGAAAGAGTCTTAGATTGTATGTACTCTAAAAGATTTTTGGATTTGTTTTTAGTATACATGCACATCTAATTCACGCCACCTCTAAAAAAGGCTTTTCGATTGCTGATAAAATAGATGTTAATAATTTAAAATGATACAAAATGATAATATAAACGTCTAGGAAAGTAAACTATAGAAAAGGTGGTTTTTTTTGTTATTCAGGACCCATGTGTTCAGTTTGCTCCTACGATACTGTTCAAAGTTTACGAGGACCAAGATTTAGGACATATTCATGAGACAGGCCTGACTAAGTATAAGATAAGATAAGAATTTTATTAATCTAATCAAGAACCCATACAGGGCATCATTTTATAACAATATTATGACAATATGATTGGAAAAAGCAAAACAGAAAACTAATACCATACTATAACGTTAAGGACAGGATCAGAGCCTAACACAACATGTGTCTTATATAACTATTATATTAACTTATAACAATAAAATATTATTTCATGTATTTTGTTTACATCTGAATCTTATTTCTAAACCTTTAATAATGTAATTTCCTAGGCACATGAGAGTTGGTAAATGCTCATTTGTGAACAGCCAGAAATATTTCTTATCCTATAGGTAGTTCTTTAAAATTAGTACAAAAAGTGTTAACATTATCAGATAATAAATTCCTATGTTCATTAATATTTATATAAAGGAAAATTTACTGTTAAATGGGTCTCATCTTCAAGAGTTTGATCCATGTGATAAGCAGTGATGACATAGACGTTGAGTTCTCTCTATGTATTTTTTTACTATATCTATCTTTCTCAATTCTAAGATCATGAGGAATTATTCTCATTTTACATAAAGCTCTTCTTATATTAAAATCGTTAATTGATAAATAAGTCTCCTTTACAAAGTCAGTCTTGAGGTTGAAATAATTTTCCTCTAATTTGCTATTACCTTGTGATAAGGTTTCAGATCTTTTGACCAACCAAAATGTTTTAAAACTGTTACAAAGTTTACAATTGATTTATTGATCTTTGTATTTAAATTTTGTATATCAAGTGATTGAAGTACATATTTCATAGATGAATACCAACAATTAATGATTCCTGCATCATTATGAGTGAAGTCTGCATAATCAACTTCAATACACTGACAGTTTACACCTGCACATGGGATATATATTTCCCAACGTATTCGGTATTCAAAAGCTTGCAGCTGATATACTCCTAAAACGTCACCTGGGTCCGAGTAGAAAGTTGATGAACCAGGTATGTTAACGAACGCCTTTTTTCTAAAATAGCGCCTTTTTTCTAAAATAGTTCATTGGAAGGTAGCAAGACCCTTACATTGAAGAAATTGCAACAGAAGATTTTCAATAAGAAATTAAAAATGCTGATTTTGAGTTTTCCTCAAGTTAGATTTTATGGGACTTTTTTCTGTGTATATTTAATGCTACAGATTAGAACTAAAACATTTCTTGTTGCAATTAGTTTTGAGGTTCAAACTTAGATTGACTGGACTAACAATTGTCTTTTAAGTATAGATTCAGGGTACCTTTTTTTTTCAACTTCATATCGTGTAGTATTCTTTTATTTGTTTATTTATGAGGTTCAAACTTAGATTGACTGGACTAACAATTGTCTTTTAAGTATAGATTCAGGGTACTGGCGTTTTTTTATCATCTTAATATCGTGTAGTATTCTTTTATTTGTTTATTTATGAATTTAACTTACCTTAACTTTTACTGTTTAGTCAGTTTTCGGTGAAATCCATTTGACCAATCTCCCATACAGACAGAGTTATCGTCCTTTCCTCCTCAATCGATAACTCTGTCTGTATGGGAGATTGCCATTTGCCCCGACTCTTTACTTATACATCCTCTATGTGCAATTGTGTTATGGTAAATTTTTATATTCTTATCTTTCATTTTTACTTATGTGCTTTGTCTGTATGCATTTTTGTGTTACTTCGGTACATATGATGTGCTTTTGTACTTATACATCCCCTCATTATGTTATTGTGCTATTGAAAATTTTGTCTTTCATTGTTGATCATGTGCTTTTGTCTATATTATACGTTTCTTTGTTACACATTAGTTTGCAAATGTAAGTGACTAAGATTATAACACAATGTTGACTGGTGTACTGCTATTTTTTTTTATTTTTTTTGTATCTATTATGTCTGTTATGTTTAAACATCATTGTCAATATAATGAATGTCATACAAAAGAGAGGATTAGCTAGTTATAAAACCAGGTTCAATCCAGCATTTTATACATAAGAAATACCTGTACCAAGTCAGGAATATGACAATTGTTATCCATTCGTTTGATGTGTTTGAGCTTTTGATATTGTCATTTGACTATGGACTTTTCCTGTGTTCGGTATTTTTTTTCCCCAAAATTTAATTTTTAGGGAGTTGGCACTTCTCATTAAGATAAGAGAAGACTGTGTCTAATAACAGGAATGCCCCCACTCAAGCTTTGCAATTGCCCAAGTTAAAAGGGTCATAACTCTAGATCAGTAAATGAGTCACAACCCAAACCCTTTGCTAGTTGGTTTTTAGCATTGTGTATGAATTTCATTAGTTTTTGGTGCAAAAAACTGAAGTTAAAGGGAAATAAAACTGCAATATTCCAAATTGAAGTTAAAAAGGGGCATAACTCTAAAACATTCAGTGTCTCACTGCCCAAATTCGAAATCAATCTGCTAGTTCTGGTTTGAAGCATTGTATATGAGTTCATAGAATTTGCATGATGCAGACTTAGGTTAAAAGAGTGCAAAAACAAAAATGGACAATCAAGGGTTACCCTTAATGCCCATATTGTCCAATCTTTGCTAGCCAAGAGAAAGCGGGAGTGGATCATAACCATTGCGAAGATGATATTGCCCACGGCTGGTTCATATAAGAGATTATAAATATGAATAATAAGAAATGTGTGGTATATATGAATGACCACAACCTAACAAAACAAAAAGCATAACACAAGTAGGTTTTAAAAGTGTTTTATAATATAAACTATTACAAGCCTTTCAAAATACAAAGTTAAGTATTCAAGGCATGCATCTCATACATACATAGTCTTCAACAATCTCAACAAAAAATAAAAAAATCTTTCTTCATTAAAAACAGCTTATCTTTTGGTCTATGATCAATATGAAAATCATGAATTGATTAAAAGGAGTAATTCCTCCTATTGTTAAGTTATTTATTATTGGGGTGAAAAATAAGATGGGATGTGTATTTGTATATTGATCGAAGAGAGCATCTTACATTCTGAATTGTTTGAAACAAAATTTCTTTTGATCGCATTAATGATCTTAAACCACAATAGAAATATTTGCATACATTAATTTCAGAATATACAGTTATAGTTATAATTATCGTCCTTCCCTCCGCCTATATCACCCTGCTCTGTTGCTCCGTAATTTTCGTATCAAGACTTCAAAACGAGACCAGACATTATCAGCAACGTCACAATGTGAGAGGAGAAGTTATCAGCGACGTCACAATGCGAGAGGAGACGTTATCAAGCTTGCTTTTGTCAAGCGTAAAATTGTCTTAGGGAGAAAGAAACGACCAGTAATAGAACGATAAAAAGATAATCAGGTTTTCTTCGTATAGATATCGTAAAATATGAGCCGCTCGACACAATGTGAAACTTTTTAGCTCGTTCGCTACGCTCACTTGCCAAAAAGGTTCACATTGTGGCTCACGGCTGATATTTTACGATATCAATGTGTAGAAAACCCGATAATCTATACATATTGGACAAATTAACATGCACTACCGTAAAGCCTTACTATTTGACATAATGCCCATAATTCACTGTACTGTTGAATAGCATAAGTAACTTTTGAAAATGTATAACCTTGTAGTATTAACTTTGACTGTGTTCATGTTTTTACAACAGTTTCAATGACTGGACTTTGTCATTGTGGAACTTAAAAATAACAACTTGCCATTAAATATAAATAATACCAAATGTAATTTCAAAATTCGAAAAAAAACTCAATTCTTCGAAAAATCAATCCCTAGGTTATAATTGTTTTCAAATATAGCAGAAATTAGGTCGACTAGAAAATTTGCAGAACTTCATTCAGGGAATAACATTTTATGATGTCAAATAATTATGTCAACTCCAAAGGTTGACTTTAGAGAAAGTCATGTGTGTGAATTTACTTGATTTTCAAGGAGGCTCTATAAAATATAAATGAATGTCAAAGCTGTTTATATTTGTGTCTTCCAAAATTTCAAAAGTCTTTGAGTTTTATAACACATCTTTGGCATAAGAAAGACATTTATAATACCCAATTTAAGTATCTGCTATTATTTCTCAAAATAACTAACTTTCCAAAATGCAATAGGAAATACAAGAGAGTTATTTACCCTGATAAAAAGTTATTACAATGACAAAGTTAAAACTAAAAAGCTTTTTTTTTCTAATCCAATGGCTTTAAAGGGAGACAATCTAAATTATCTCCCCTGTTATACTTTGATAACCATTTTTTTTACCTTTCACTGACTTTCTGTTCATAATTATTATCCAATATTTTTTGTTTGTAAATACATTGAATTAAATCTAATATAATTTTCTCAGAAAAAAAACCACTTGAATGTTATTCATCTATAACAAGTTTTTACTTGGTTTACAATTTGATAGACCATGTGTCAGTAAATCCTGTCTTACATATATACCCCTCTCAAATTCACTGTGATACATTCATGCACCATACACAAAAATGCAATAGTGTGTTTCAAAGGGAGATGAAATTAAAAGACAACACTAAAACATGTTTTGGGTTGAGAATTATTCGTATTAAAAAAGTCATTTTCTAGTGGTTCTTAGTGTGTAAACCTTGCCCCACAGTGGCGGATCCAGAACTTTTCCTAAGGGGGGCCCCACTCCAGTCATGCTTCAATGATTCCCTATATAATCAACCAAATTTTTCCCACGAAAGGGGCCCCCTGGATCCGCCTATGCCCCAAACTAATATAAACAAAACAAATAAGTACAGTTTATAAGCTATCGAAGTTTACAAATTAAATTTAAGTCTTAGAAAAAATAGGTTTTATACTGTGATAATGAATATCATGCTATGAAAATGGAAATATTATGTCTTTACTTATCCTCTACCTAGATGAGGAGAAAATGCTTCTGTTTATAAAACTAATGTGAACAATCTAAGATAAATAAAAATGTATCAGATCTAATGTAGCTTTCTATATTATTATTGTCTTTTTTGATAGAACACCAACTCTAATTAGCCAATTCAAAACATTCTTATTAATATTTAATATTGTCAAATATAAAGCTAATTAGTCCTGTAAAAGAGATTTACTACTTCTTTTAAAGGATCATATTTTAACTAAATTCTCATGGATCATGCACTTTTACTGTACAATGTATTAATATTATATTTTCCCTTCTTGGATTTTAATTTTAAATTCTGGACATTCTGAATATAACATTTATGTATATTTGGGAAACTGATCTGTGACTACCAAGTAAAATCAAGCAGGCATCATATTTAAGTGTGGTCCCATTTTTATTCACGTTAAGAAACTGGTTCATGTCTGGTCTCTTATATAATAACAGTATGAAATTGCAACAGACAGGAGAGAAAATTAGTAGTAAATTCTGAAATCTGATTTATCCAGATTCCACTCTTGAATGAAAATTTTGTTTCAAAATCTTATTTTTTTTACTTAAAAGGTAAGCCTTCTTCTTTATACTTGGGTATTTTTTAGACAATTGCAGAAAACATTTTGCAGTGGTGAATGCAAGTGGATTCCAAAAAATTCAATATTACAATGATTTAAATAATATTTTGTCTCTCTGTGGGCCAAAAACTTTACATCAATGGTTCGTCTATAGTGAATGGAATTTGAACATGTGACTACTGCACACATATTTATAAAACTCAAAGTGGTTAAACTGGGCATTGCCAATATCACCAACTAAAATTTATATTCTATCTTGCAATAGATGTCTGACAACATTTCTGGTTCAGAAAAAAAATCATACAGAATTTAAAAGTTTGATACATGAATCAACTACATGAATCAAGAGCTTTATAAGTACAGAAAGGTCAAAATAAAAAAATAAATATATATTGTTCATCAATTTATGGCTCTGTTTTCTAAATCAAATAAACTATCATACATGTGGATGGACCCTAGGCTAACTGCTGAATAAACAAATAAAATAAATCTAAGTTAGGAAGGCTTATCAAATGACTTATGCTTATGATGAACAATGCAATCTAACATAACTTTATCAATAATTAAACTTACATGAAAGAACTATTAAGAAAAAAAAAGTATGATGCATATCCAGTAAGAGAATAGGGGGCTATATCCAAGTGTTTTGAAACAGGCAACAAAATTTAAGATGCTTTTGATTTTTCATGCAAAAAAAGTTTCTATGCTGGCTACAATTCTTTTAGACCAGTGCAGCCCCTGCATGAAATGACATGTCCAGTAAAAAAAAGTACACACCCTCACAAAATTTTATCAAACTGCTGAGAAATGACATGTAAGCACTTTTGGATGGCCACAGATGAAATATAAAGATAGTATATTATATATATCTAAACCATTAATTGCTCGTTATTTATATTGGAAGTGCATGGGAACATGACCAAATTGGACTTCAACAAAGGGAATATACTTAACAATTATATTTAGATTTAGAAATATAACTTTTCCGTAAATAAATATTTTCAACTGAAAGCTCTTTTAGGGCTTTGAACATAATTCTGTAACCCATAATAGGCAATTCTTAATATAAACATAAAACATTGTTAATTATACTCATAGCAAATATGCCCTTTGACGCATAAGCATCCATTCTCACACAAAGCTCATTTACAATACACACTCATACACTTATACACACAAACAATAGGTGACAAATAATCAGCTGTAACAAGGTAGCACAAGATCACAGTTAAATCACATCAAGAAGGGACATAACCCATGTATCACAGTCAGATAGATTGTCTCCCCTCTTAGCACTTATTCCATTGGTTTGTGGAGAAACATTGCACATTTTGTAGGGTTCGACTCGGGGTCCACAGGAGGCATCTTCTCTGTGTTAAAACTGCATTTGGTAAACTTCTGAAAATTAATATTGAAATCATTAGAAAATTTTGTTTAAATCCATAAACAATGTACAATAGCTTGCTTTTCATGATAATAAAATATGCACTACTTTTCCAGAAAAACTATATGGTTATAAAAACTTCTTAAATTTAATAACGAAATACTTTTTAATATTACCTTAGATTCCTCATTTGTTGGTTCGTACTCATTTTCATTGATTTCATGGGTAAAGGCTGAGCCATGAATTAAGAATTTCATACCGTTTGTTAAGTTTCATTCAAATTCCAAGATGGACTGTTAATTTTTATTTTCAAAAACTTATGTGATGCAATTAAGATATATATACAATGATTATGATTTTCTCCTCAAGGGTAAGACATACTATATTTATCCTGATCAGCTTTGAAGAGGGATGATGACGATGGATGGCTATTCAACATCCAGCGTTTAATAAATGCATATTCAGGATGCAAACATGTTAATGAGAAATGAATACTTATCCTGCTTTAAACTAGAATGACACGTTGAGCAGGATTTTCAACATACTAGTTCATAATTTGAAAGTTGAAGAACAAGTCCATCAGGACTTAGATAAAATATGATTTACAATTAAACAACAGTACCTCCAACTTGTGGACTAACAACTGTGTGCTGCATTGTATTCTGAAAAAAAATAAAAAATATATATAGCTATCTAGTCTTTAATGAACATATATATGTATTGATTAATGTATTATATATATTTAACATGTTTAAAAGGGTAGAGAAGCTTTTTTAACCAAATTAAAAATAATTTGCAACTCTTTTTTTTCATGGCAATTGTTAGCAATTAAATGTTAACATTCATTAAACAATACATGTAGTTATTATGGTTATATTTGAATGTGATGTATGTATCTTTTAAAGCATATACAACACCTGTTTTTTATGTTTTTAATCCTTACATTAATATTTTTATTTATATAATTGTATCAATGAAAAGTCAGTTTTCAGGCTCTGTCACATGTAATGTTGCATGATCAGTAATGAACATCTAACAATTTGTAAAAATGTAATTTGATAAATTTTTTAATAACTTTTTGTCGTTTTAATTCAAAAGGCCACTAAAAAGGCCTTAAACATGTTATAAATGAACCTTCTCCTTTATTTATTCCAGAACCTATTGTGCACATCTAACTCGGTATTTATATTTATGTACGACAGTGCAAATGTATAAATGTTCTTTACATACATGTAGTAAACAATGTTTCTGCAATGATATTGAATGGAAATTAGAGTGTGGTACCTACCGCATACCCTTGTGGACACGTCCAACCAGGTCGAGCCCATGTATAAACTAATCCTTCTTGACAAGCAGTCACTATACATTCTTCCCGAAATATAAGTTCAGTTAATCTTTCTGATGCTATTCGTTTACACACTAAAGGTTCTAAGATGGGTGATTCCTCTAATCGAGGACAAGCTGATGTGCCTAACAGTTTAATTGAATCGTCTACAGGTTTTACATGGTTAGATCTTAATATACTGTTTTTGTCTACACTTCGACTTGCTAAACTAAAATTTCTTTTATGTTCCTTCCTTTCTTGGCTTTCTTTTCTATCTGCTAAAGTTAATGTTGCAAATTTTGTACTTAAACTAGATGTATGATTAGTCACAGGATGGGCATTCCCATCTAAACTAAGGTCACTTGCTACTGAATTGGATTTTTGGGACTGCGGTAAACTATTACATCTAGGTAATGTATGTGAAGCGTTTGGTGTGACCAGAATACTTGTCCGTGAGCGTCCATATGGTTGTTTGATAATGTCTTCTGTAATATCCCATAAACATAGCATTGTATCTTGTCCCACTGACCCAAATCGATATGTAGTGATATTCGATGATGATGATGTTGACGGACATTCTAATGAATTTCTATTGGATTGTAGGCTACCATTTACAACATTTTCATGATTACCGGACCCAGTCTTTTTGTCTGAAGAGTCACTCTCTTCTTCACTAAACACTGATGTATAAGGGTCAAATGCAACGACCCCTATCCATGATCGATGTCCTTGACCTCTACAAACAACTCGTTTTTCAATAAAAGACCAAACTGTTACTAAATCGTCTTCACCTCCTACTACAATGTATTTACTATCGGGTGACCAGCACACACATAATAAACCACCAAAGTAACTTTTCATTGATCCTACTAATTCCATGGAATTGTAATTAAAAACACGCAGGTAGCCATCTTGTCCCACGACAGCCAGATACTGAGCACATGGGGAGAATGCAAATTCATTAATTGGTCCATGCCCAACCATCCATCTGTACAATGGATTTCTGGTACTTTTTGTTTTACATGTGAACACTGAGAAACTGTCTCCTTGTTTAAACGGTTGATAATGAGGAGGGGTGGGGCCACACGGCAGTTCTTCATTATAAATATACATCTGGCCACTAGAATGTGATACTATGAATTGATTGGTTGATCCAGGGATCCATTTTATACATGTGACTTTGGTTTTGTCTATTAATCTCTGAAGAAAAAAAAAAATTATATCATAGACACTAAATGCAATTTAAAAGCATATTCTTGATGAAACATATTAATGCTATATGATAATGAACCCAATTGTACAAGACCAACATGATTAGTCTGATTTTTAATGTCTTAGTTCACTTTTAGTAACAAGAATACAGACCTAGGTATGTTATAATTATGTCAATGAATTTGATAACATGTACACCTGCCAATGATCATGGCGACAAATTCAATTATTTATTTTTAATTTCACAAAGTACATTGTTGTAAGTGGACGGTTTATGGACATGATGCCATTGATGGAAATAAAACTCCTTTTACATTATGTCCCCTTTTACATTACACCTGTCCCCTTTTCCCTAATGTGACCTACAAAACTAGCTTTATTACCGGGTTTGTTTTAACATGAGCAACATGACAGGTGCCACTTGTTTAGTTTAAACATATTTTATTGTTCAAAATGACAAATGGATTAGACACAGGTTTTACAACTTAGTAACGTCTTCTCCAAGTTGCCACTTGTGGAGTAGGATCTCTTTACCCGTCAGGAGCACCTTAGATCGCCTCCAGATTTTGTTGGTGTTCCTTTCGATCAGTCTTCAGTTTTCTATGTTATGTTATATTTTGTGTACTATTGTTAGCTGTTGGTCTTTTTACTTTTTTGGCATTGTCAGTTAGTTTTGGACTTACAAATGAGCTGCGTCGGATAGAAATTGACCTTAAGCAAAAGAAAATCAATACCTCTGTTAACCTATATTTTGGGTTAAAATAATTTCTACGGAAAGCCTGTATATGTTCCAAAGTAGGTTTTCATAAGAACACAACCCTTTTAAACGTACCAAAATGCAGCTTTTACATCTTAGTTATTCCAAAATCGATCAAAGTTTTAGATATGTATATGTGTACATGCACTTGCATAAGGTCGATTTCTATCCGACGCAGCTCAAATGTATGAGTTTGAATGTCCCTCTGGTATACTTCGCCTCTCTTATACAGGAAGGTTTAGTTTCACCTAATAAAAGCTACATAAACCTGGAGTAAATTAAATAAGGAATCTAATGATCCTAATGATATATGAGACAAAAATTCCTTGTTTTGAACATAACTGCACTCTTCACTTTGACTGTCCCGGCAAGTGGCAGCAATTCCTAAACTAGGTCTCAGCTTGATACATTATAAATATATTCAACAAGGGCCAATCTTCAACATTTATATTGAAAGACTAGAATATAATTCATGATTTAGATATCTTGTTTTTTTATATTGTATTGCTGATCTTTTTTCTTCTTTTTCAGTTTCTCTCCGTCTTTAAGAGTTTTTGCCTAAATTACATAACTAGGTAAGAGGGTACATGTACATCAGGGCCAATAACTAAGAAGTGGACTGACAATGCAATTATCAGCACTTTTGACCAACATGTAATATATGTACAATGGTTATATGCAGATCTTGTCTAGCTAATACATTTTGTTCTTCATTTAAGGGCAATGATAACATAATTTATAGATCTTGTCTTATTATTTTATTTATAAAAACGAAAAATTAGGTAAAAATCATAATCAACAGATTATTGTACAGTAACTACTACCATTTTAGATTTAAAGATTAAAGGCAGAAATGAAATCGTA
Source organism: Mytilus edulis (assembly GCA_019925275.1). NCBI lineage: Eukaryota > Metazoa > Mollusca > Bivalvia > Mytilida > Mytilidae > Mytilus > Mytilus edulis. Next base: position 119,135,231 of record CM034350.1, on the reverse strand, counting down.
AAAAAATGTCTAAAAAAATTGTATATATATATATATATATATATATACATACATGTATGCTTATATGCTTATATATATATATGCTTTATAAGTTTTTTTAATACAAATTGCATTGTGTAGGAATTTTGAATGAACTGCAAAAGGTGGATAGAAACACTTATAATCAAGTCGTAGTAAAAGCAAGGAGGTACAAAACATGGGGCATAATATGTATCCCTCCCTTCCCCCTCTTTCAGAGTAGACATTTAAATACTTAATAATACAAACTTCTTCATTGTAAAGTTTTCCCAGCTCTTTCTTTATAGGATCAATAAGCTGTAGCTGTCCTGCAGTAAAGCCTACTAACAATCTAACACTCTCACTGGATATAATCATTCTATTAAAATCATGACATGTAGGAAATGTCCCTTTGTATAATCTCTTGTCTATTGGTTTTGTCAAATCTGCAGCCTGAAGAATAAATACAAAATCTTATAGGTTTGTTCATATTTTTCACGATTCGACTGCATAGCAATACACAATATTTTTTCCAATTACAACTCGATGAGTTTGACCTACATTTGTACTTAAAAGATTTTATAGGTGTATGTTGATCATGTTGATGTTTTATGAGTTTTAGGTGTATATATACATTGTATGTTGAACTCTTGATCATGCTGATACAATACAATACAGAGTTTTTTATTGTCAATTATGACAATTATGTTGATGTTTTAAGAGTATTTTTGGGGTTGCTGTTTTATTGATGACTGACATTTTCCTACCCCTCATTTTTGTTGAGCCTGCAAACTTTTGTTGCAAAAAGCTAGACATAGGGATAGTGATCTGGCGGCAGCATTAGCTCACTTCTTAAAAGCTTTATATTTTAGAAGGTGGAAGACCTGGATGCTTCATACTTTGTATATAGATGCTTCATGTTACGAAGTTTCTGTCAGTCACATGTCCAATGTCCTTGACCTCATTTTCATGGTTCAGTGACCACTTGAAAAAAAAGTTCAAATTTATTGTAATGTTGAATTCTCTCTTATTATAAGTAATAGGATAACTGTATTTGATATGTGTGTACCTTGCAAGGTCCTCGTGTCTGTCAGACAGTTTTCACTTGACCTCGACCTCATTTCATGGATCAGTGAACAAGGTTAAGTTTTGGTGGTCAAGTCCATATCTCAGATCTATACTATAAGCAATAGGGCTAGTATATTCGGTGTATGGAAGGACTGTAAGGTGTACATGTCCAACTGGCAGGTGTCATCTGACCTTGACCTCATTTTCATGGTTCAGTGGTTATAGTTAAATTTTTGTGTTTTGGTGTTTTTCTCATACCATATGCAATACATGTAGGTCTACTATATTTGTTGTATGGAATGATTGTTAAGTGTACATGTCTAGCGGGCAGATGTCATGTGACCTTGACCTCATTTTCATGGTTCAGTGGTCAAAGTTAAGTTTTTGAGTTTTGGTCTTTTAATCTAATGTTATATGCCATAGGTCAACTATATTTGGTGTATGGAAATATTTTATGATCTTTATGTCAGTCGAGCAGGTTTTATTTAACCGTGACCTCATTTTCACGGTTCATTGCACAGTGTTAAGTTTTTGTGTTTTGGTCTATTTTTCTTAAACTATAAGTAATGTGTCAACTATATATGTTGTATAGAAGCATTGTTAGCTGTACCTGTCTGCCTGGCATTATTCATCTGACCTGGACCTCTTTTTCAAGGTTCATTGGTCTTTGTTTAGTTATCTTGGTTAATGTTAAGTTTATGTGACAGTTGTAATAAAGTAATAAAGCTTAGCTTTATACTTAGGACTATCAACATAATATCAATGATTAGTATAGAAGGGGAGACATTTCAGCGTGTGCACTCTTGTTTACTTAATAATATACGATATTCCTTAACAAACATGGCTACACTTTGATCTTTGTTTACTTTTTACAAATTGTGACTTGGATGGAGAATTGTCTGATTGGCACTCTTACCACATCTTCTTACTTCTACATAGTAGAATTTTTGGAATGTCTTTCAGGTGTAAAAAATACAATGTAGAAGCGTAAGACAGTTTTCTTTGTTTATCATGTTCTTCGCCTCATGTACCCAATACCAAGGTCGTTATTTTCCTTGTTTACAATGAACATGATGCATGTTAAATGTTTCAGTGTAAAAAAAAGTTTCATGCAATAAAAGTAATATTTTTTATCAACAATAATTGTCTGTTCTACGACTTTTTATAGAAAATAATAATAATAATTTTACTCCTAAAACATAGAATATCTGCAGCTGTTAATTAAAACCATGTTCACATCCATTAACAAATTAAATGCAAATTCTGCAAAAAAATATGAACATTTATATGAACCCTGCATTCTTCTATACCAATACACGTTTACTGTGTGTTGTCAAATGTTTCCTGCTGGCATTCTAAGCACTACAGGAAAACATTTATTTCCTTCTATGGCAGACAAACCTGAAATTGGTCTATTCATCATAGACATAATAAAACATGACAATGCATCCTCTGCAATGATATTTGTTTGAATGCAAATATTGGTTAATAAATTAATCATTAGTATTTCAAAAGAAAAAAAATGCCAGTAAAAGCCATAATATTCAAACCTCAACGGACTTCAATTTTAAATACCGGTTTTATCATAAATTTTATGTGTATTTATTCCAAGTCTGGTGCAAAATTGACAATACCTGGAGTGGTGTTTTGTGATTGTGAAGTACATATATATTTTATGCAAGTTGTTTTTATATTCTGTAACATAACTTTGCAAAATATACCTTTTTTACGCCCTTATAAACATAAAAATACAATTCCCTGCCAACGTTGAAACATATCCTATCTGGCGACGGAGTACCATCGTTTACATTAATGAATGACACTCTGGATGGAGTGTTAGTTTGACCATTATAGGGAACTCGGGTAGGTTTTGAATATTCTGACAATGGCATCAATTTGTACGTCCCTTCCCGGGTAACAAAGTGAGTTTTAATGTCATCTTTTCCTCCGCCCTCACTTTGGGACGCCATATTGAAATTGAGTTTTCGACAGGTGCCCGGATAAGATAAGTACGCATGCGTCATGTAAACTTCCGTGAAATAGGTAAACAATAACACGTGTGTTTGTTTACATGTTCACTTGATAACTAAACAAGCTTATTTTCAGATGACCGGTCAAATTCATTCACAAATTATCAACTTTTCTTACCATATCTTTAGCTGATATAAATCCTTCGTGTGAGATCTTGACTGAATGTTATATTATGACCTCAGCTAAATATTTTAAAATCTCTTTAAGAACTTTTTAGTATATAATTTATGTATCAATGCTTATTAAAGGGACATTAGCTGTCAAATCCATAACCACCGATTTGACTCACAAATTTTAATATTTGATTTATAGCATACTAAGACGTATGTATGCAAATAAAGGACAAAATAAAAAATTATCAAAGCATGGACATATATATAGAGATACCTATATACAAAATATTAATAAAAATCTTAATTTCAATTTTATTAAATTGCAGTCCGCTATAACACTGAAGCATTTGACTGCACTTTAAGTAGCAGTCTACCAGTCATTATAAAAAATCACCTTAAAGTATGATTGTTTTTTTTATTGAGAACATCTGTATAACCAAGGATTTGTATAGTAAGTTTACTATACAAATCCTTGGTATAACTTGTATTTCTTTTAATATGCAACCGAATTTTTTGTTAAACTTTGTGTTCTTTTTTCAATTGTTTATGAACATTAATAACGTGTTAAAGAATACCACTGTCACGCTAATATAATTATAATCAAATTAACTATTGTCAGTTTATTGTCTTAATTTTGTATGCCATAACCATTTTAACTCGAATAATTCAGCGCCCTCTATCCACTACTTTTCTCGAGGATGGATCGAGTGATCGAAGTGATCGTAATATAACTTATATTAACGACTGGATTATTGGGGTTATAACCATTTAATGTAAATGTGTTTGTGCTAATAAATATTGTCTATATATATTAATTAGTTTCAACATTTCGTGTCGGTATATTTGTATATATATATATATATATAACTCGTCTAAACATCAACCCAACAATGTTAGATCTGTAAATTTGCTTTCGCAAATTTTTGGTTCTTCCCTCGCCGGGATTCGAACCCATGCTACTGTGATATCGTGACACCAAATCGCCTGCACTGCAGCCGTCCCGCTAGACCACACGACCACCTGGGCTCTTAAAAAAAGAGCTTTCGCTGGCCGTGTGTTACCTTTCCACGTCAGTTTTAATCTAGCGGCGTACTGCAGTACATGATATATAAGGCATGAAGATGTTATATATATATATATATATATAACTCGTCTAAACATCAACCCAACAATGTTAGATCTGTAAATTTGCTTTATATATATATAGACGTACTTATGAATATAATTATTTTCTGTGACTGTATCTTACATTAATTTGTAGGATCCTTTACTATAGATAATTTAGCTGATCTGTAAACAATAACATCTTCATGCCTAATATATCATGTACTGTAGTACGCCGCTAGATTAAAACTGACGTGGAAAGGTAACACATGCCCACCGAAAGCTCTTTTTTTGAGAGCCCAGGTGGTCGTGTGGTCTAGCGGGACGGCTGCAGTGCAGGCGATTTGGTGTCACGATATCACAGTAGCATGGGTTCGAATCCCGGCGAGGGAAGAACCAAAAATTTGCGAAAGCAAATTTACAGATCTAACATTGTTGGGTTGATGTTTAGACGAGTTGTATATATATATATATATATGAGGGTTTGGATGGGGTTAAATGATTAGAGAATAATGCCCTTAAAAAATGAAGATTAGAGAATAACGGGCAAAAAAAATAAAGATTAGAGAAATGCGTGGTCTAAAAATATAATGAATATTGAATGATTAATAAAAGAAAACGCTAAAAATTAACTGCTAACAGAATTTTCCCTTCTTAAAATTTAAAGAAAATTATCAAAATTAGCATTGTAAAAATATGATTAAAGTGAAAACAAACTTGGTAAACCTTTTTTGGTTTCGTGATAACAGACTATAGGATTCAGTCAATGTGAACTGGTTTCCGATACTTCAACTCGGACTTTTAATTCAGTTGCGGATCCAGAGGGGGGCGTAGAGGGCGAATAAAACATCTCTTAGTCATTTTGAAATTCAAATTACAGTAACACATTGCGTAGGCTGAGGATGACAATCGTGACACCTTCAAAGCGACACAGGATTTAGCAAGAACATATTGACTTCTATTTCACTATTCCACCAAACAGAAAGTAATGCTCTATAGACTATTACACTCTCATGAAAAAAAAGTTCCACAGCAATAGTATCTAACTACGGAAACATGTTTAACCCCAAACGCCCCAGCCTATTTTAAAATAATATAGCTGAATAATGATCCCCAGTCAGCATAAGCTCTATATAGATTTAAAGTCGTAAGTACGAACCATTTGATTTGAGGAGACAGTCTTAGATATTTGAGAGAAAAAAAATTAACTCTGATTTTTGCCTTAAACAAAAATTCTAGACGCAAAACAAAAATCTTGTCCACTTTTTTGCTATTAGAAACGAAAATTCCCAACAGAATTATTTAGCATTAAATGAACATGATGAATAAAAGCGGGCATATTTTTTTGTGGCAGGGGTTTTCATGTCTGACCGGAATGTCTGTTTCGCCGAACTGATATATAGAATACTTTTTTTAAGACCAGACTGCAACCTGCCTGCTGGGTGTGGCCTTTATGTCTTCATTTGTCGGCCGGCATTTATAAATTCGTTGTCATTTCAGACTCATTCTTAGCCTTTGATTGATTTGGAACCCTTTATTTCCCTTAATGTTGTTGGGTGAAACATATCAACCAAACATTTGGATAAAAATTGCTTCTTTGTCTTTCTTAACTCTTGTCGGTCGTATTTCAAATTCAATCGAATAGCCCAGCGTATATCTTGTTAACAACAAGAACTCTGTGAGTTTATTCTAACTTAACTTACAACAAACGTGCGAGAATTTTCCATGCCTATGTTTTACTGACAAATCACACATTAAATGTATCAGTACATGCATAGCTCTTGGATCCAAAGGGAGATACAGCATCTAAAATGGTCAACCCTTACACCTTACCAGCAACTACAAAATATGCATGCCCCACACCAGGAACCGTTCAAAAAGTGCATATTTCACTTATTTAATGTTTTTAGTCCTAAAAAGGGGCCAAAAAAAAATTTCGCCTCGCTCCGCTCGGCGATCTTTACAAACTACGACCCCTCTTTCAATAAACCTGAATTCGGTCCTGTTTATAGCTGACTATGCGGTTGGCTTTTATTCATTGTTAAATGCCGTAAAGTGACCTATAGTTGTTAATTTATGTGTCATTTGGTCTCTTTGAAGAGTTGTCTCATTGGCAATTACACCACATCTTCTTATATGTAGTCAAAATCACTGGAAAGAACTGATGAGAATTTGGACTTGTTACTTCAAAGAACTAGCCACAGGCACTTGTTTCTATCCATAGGAAGGTCGACTATCCATATAATTAGATCTATTTATATGGATAGTCGACCTTCCTATGGATAGAAACAAGTGCCTGTGGCTAGTTCTTTGAAGTAACAAGTCTAAATTCTCATCAACACGTCATTGTTGAGAAACAAATGAAAGCCTTGCTGTTGTTTGGAAATAACCGTTCTCATTCATTTAAAAGAATATTTTTTTACTTTTTTTTAAAGATTAAAGAAAATTGGGGAAAAAATTAGAGAATAATGCATAAAAAATCACTTTTAAAGAATAGACTTATTTTTTGAAGATTAGAGAAAAAAGGGGTGAAAATTAAATGTTTACAGAATAACAGACCCCCCCATTCAGACCCTCATATATACAAGTCTAAATTGAAAACTACGTTCAAACCTATGATTGCGTTGGATAAAAACCGCAATTTTTATACGTGTGCATGTAAAACAAATTTCGTTGTAGAAGGGTCTAAAAACAGCACAAACAACATTTTCCAAAAGACCAAAAAAAGTGAAAAAGTATATTTAAACAAAACGCATTTGACTAACAGGTCGAACAACTGATGTTCTTAAACCCTGCTGACTGCCATTGGCGATTGCCAAATAAAATTGATCACAAGATGTAACAAAATGGATCTTAATATAAGTTTAATACTAAACAGAAAACCGAATAAACTTGTGGCCAAGATGTTATGCCACAAACACAAGGTGTCTAGATTTCGACAATATATGTCTCTTCAGTGATGTTAGGGATCGGAACGGTATTTGGAAGTCCATATAATTTACCCTCAATTTCAGATAAACTCTTAAATTTTAAGAGTCAATATAGGATGAACGGATCATATAAACCGGAGGGAAAATATGATACAAGCCCAAACGAAAAAATATAAACAAGTCTAAATTGAAAACTACGTTCAAACCTATGATTGCGTTGGATAAAAACCGCAATTTTTATACGTGTGCATGTAAAACAAATTTCGTTGTAGAAGGGTCTAAAAACAGCACAAACAACATTTTCCAAAAGACCAAAAAAGTGAAAAAGTGTATTTAAACAAAACGCATTTGATTAACAGGTCGAACAACTGATGTTCTTTAACCCTGCTGACTTCCATTGGCGATTGCCAAATACAATTTATCACAAGATGTAACAAAATATATATATAGTGTTGTCGTAGAAATTAGAAAAAAGTACAGGTTCCAGCCCCGGCGCCGGGGAGGAAGTTACGAATAAAATCTACTCTAACATCGTTGGGTTGATTTTCTAGGCACTTAAATTTATATATGAGCTGATCTGTAACAATCTCCATGCCTTATATATCATGTACTGTAGTACGCCGCTAGATTAAAACTGACGAGGAAAGGTAACACACGGCCACCGAAAGCTTTATTATTTGTGAAGCCAAGGTGGTCGTGTGGTCTAGCAGGACGGCTACAGTGCAGGCGATTTGGTGTCACGATATCTCAGTAACATGGGTTCGAATCCCGGCGATGAAAGAACAAAAAATTTGCGAAAGCAAATTTACAGATCTAACATTGTTGGGTTGATGTTTAGACGAGTTGTATATACATAATGTACACAGCCATATATCACCATCATTGCTGGTGATCCGATGGATAGAGCTGTTTTAGAGTTGTCACTGACACAGACGTACTTATTAATATAATTATGTTCTGTAACTGTATCTTGCATTAATTTGTAGGATCCTTTACTATAGATAATTGAGCTGATCTGTAACAATAACATCCCCATGCCTTATATATCATATACTGCAGTACGCCGCTAGATTAAAACTGACGAGGAAAGGTAACACACGGCCACCGAAAGCTTTACTGATTATAATTTGTGAAGTCCAGGTGGTCGTGTTGTCTAGCGGGACGGCTACAGTACAGCTAGGCGATTTGATGTTACGATATCCCAGTAGCATGCATGGGTTCGAATCCCGGCGAGGGAAGATCAAAAAATTTGCGATAGCAAATTTACAGATTTAACTTTGTTGAGTGGTATATATATTAAATGACTGAATAAATAGTCAACGATAAATCTTACGGGGCGACGGATCATATAATTATGATTCAGTACACTACAAAATATAATATATAACAAGTCTAAAAGGGTACAACATCACCAAAAACACAATAAAACGAACAATATGTTAGATATTTCGGATAACAGATATCCTTCCATGGTAATAGCACGATGACAAATGAATCATGTCAATTCAAATTAAGACTCTATCAAAATCTTGAAATCAATACAATTTAAGCGAACGCTGGAACAATGTTAAAATTTTCAAACACGGCGCAAAGACTACAGAGATATGCCAAAATAAAATTAGTTATTTACGATGTGAACTGGCACAACTCTGAATTCCCAAAGGTGGTGATAGTTGAGATGCTAAACAACTGGGTGGGAATACAGTCCCAATAAAAAGTCCTGACCGATTTACGCTGATATACTATTTAAACTATGACAGCGGTAGAAAAATTGCAACAGAGACTGCGTATTTAAACATTTCAAATATATAGTAATTAGATAAAAAGAAAAATTAGTAATAAATTTTTACTAAGGTTAAGTAATAGAACGTGGCTGTGTATTTACACATCCCTGCCAACTGTAATTAAAACTAGTATAATTAAAAAATTCCTGAAAAGTGTAAGTGTCCAGTACGGAAGCCGGAGTTACTGGACACGGGTGATGGCAGGAAGTTAGTGATGGTAGGGAAAATGAGTGACTCTTCTATGTTTTTTCATTAATGCCCTCTGGGGAAACTGTCCTCAGCTTTCTTATCCAAAAACTTTCCCGAGCAAGTCTGTCGGCCTTTGACCAATCCTCGTTGTGATCTATGATGGTGATGGTAAGTTTTTTTTAGATCAGCTTGGTCGTGCCCATGTGATCTTAAATGACGGTTTACGGGGAGGTCGGGCTTGCAGGTGTAGTCACTACGATGACCATTCATGCGTTTGTTGAATGGCTGTTCTTTCTCGCCAACATACTGCATGCCACATCGACACTGAAGAATGTATACAACATTCTGGGTTTTGCAAGTTACATTACAGCAGTATGTTGGCGAGACAGAACAGACATTCAACACACGCATGAATGGTCACGTAAACTTGTAACGTAACATATACATATATATATATATAAATGTTTTGTTCTTCCCTCGCCGGGATTCGAACCCATGCTACTGAGATATCGTGACACAAAATCGCCTGCACTGTAGCCGTCCCGCTAGACCACACGACCACCTGGGCTTCACAAAAATAATAAAGCTTTCGGTGGCCGCGTGTTACCTTTCCTCGTCAGTTTTTAATCTAGCGTCGTACTACAGTACATGATATATAAGGCATGGAGATGTTATTGTTACAGATCAGCTCTATTATCTATAGCAAAGGATCCTACAAATTAATGCAAGATACACAGTTACAGAAAATAATTATATAAATAAGTACGTCTGTGTCAGTGACAACTCTACAACAGATTTATCCATCGGATCACCAGTAATGATGGTGATACATGGCTGTGTACATTATGTATATACAACTCGTCTAAACATCAACCCAACAATGTTAGATCTGTAAATTTGCTTTCGCAAATTTTTTGTTCTTCCCTCGCCAGGATTCAAACCCATGCTACTGAGATATCGTGACACCAAATCGCCTGCACTGTAGCCGTCCCGCTAGACCACCTGGGCTTCATAAAAATAAAGCTTTCGGTGGCCGGGTGTTACCTTTCCACGTCAGTTTTAATCTATCTATATATATATATACATCAGCTAATTATAATCTTCAAGATGACTTCCGAAGACTGACGACGGTCATTGAACACACAATGAATATAAAAATAAAACAGATAGTGACCACGTTCAGTTAGATTTTTCTAGTTCTGTTTGATATAATTTCGTAGATTCAAATTTGTTTATTTATCGATCTTACCTGTATGAGAAGTTGATCGTTTTAGTCAAACAAATTGTTCATTTTTTTTCAATTATTTAAATGTTGACATCCTTTTCTTTTTAAAGCTGGATACATGCGTAACACATATCCAGCTAAGAGGGTAAATTTGATGTAATGCACATGAACACGGATTGAATAAGGTCAAATTAGTGAATAATTCATCAGCGATGTTTCTTAGCTTATTTTGACAAAATTTAACTGTCAAAAGCGAATTATTATTTAACTTATCACTTTTGTTTGTACAAAAATAAATCATACTTTGTTTTTGACATCTAGAAGCTAAAACTATTTGCCTTTTTAATAAAAAAAAAAATTTGTTTCAGCTACTGAAGGTTATTTTCTTTAGCTGAGACTATTCAGTATACCATAGTGTTTTAGTCGTCGTTTTTAACAAGCGTTTTTTTTCTTTTTAAGTATCATTGCCAGATGTGTAGAGTATGAGCCTAGGAGGCATGGTAACAACCATTATTCAGTGTCCATGGAATTGCAAAATGAACAGGTTAATTTACTAATTTAATAATCAAAGAAGCCAGATTATTTAATTTCACTTTCAGATAATTATATTGATGATGTTCTTTCCATAAACAATCCGAACTTTTCTGATTGGGTTCCATTAATATACCCCCCAGAACTAGAGATTAAAGAAACAACAGACACGGCTTCCTCCGCCTCATTTTTAGACTTATATCTCGAATTTGACTTACACAGTCATCTCAGTACCAGAATCTATGATAAACGAGACGATTTTAATTTTGAAATCATAAATTTCCCCCACCTTAGTAGCAATATATCAACTTCACCTGCATATGGGATATATATTTCCCAACTTATTCGATATTCAAGAGCTTGCAGCTCCTACTCAGACTTTGTAATACGTCATCAGTGTCTGAGTAGAAAGTTGATGAAACAGGGGTATGTCAAAGAACGTCTCGTTCTTTTTCTAAAAAAGTTCATCGGAAGGTACCAAGACCTTGTTGATAAAGATTCCGTATCAACTTCTCAAATAATACACGATGGTCTTGATGTATAGATTCTTCGTACTGATGTTGTTTTTCATCTTAACAACGTGTTTTATAGTTCTTTCATTTGTCTTTATTAATATTACTTTTACTGTTGAATGGTTTCATGTAATATCCGTTTCACGTGGCTCGGTACTTATACATCTCGTCAATGTGTTTGTATTGGCTTTCATTTTTTTGTGGTTTGTTTTGTATTTGCGACTTTTTGTATTTCTTTTGTTCTTATAACGTGACTCTGTACTTTAAAAGATCCCGCCAGTATGATATTGTTCTATTATATGTCATTATGATATATTTCTATTATGAATTACAATATACGTTGAACCACAAACGTCAAAATCATTCAATCGCGTAGTGGTATTAACTATTTTTGGATTCTTATAAATTCTATATATAACTTTTGGACTAGTTTAAATCTCGGTCTATTTCTTAAATTTATTCTTACATACTTTTGATTTTTTAACAGTATGCTAACATTCCCATGAAAATTTTAAAATTGTTTGTACGCACATTGAACGACAAATTTATGTGACGTATAAAATTTTCTGACGTCAGACACTCAATAAATGTGTTCGTAGATAGTAGATAGTTTTTGTGATCTGTTAAATTGTTCCTTTTAAAATTGTTAAACGATGATGACTGATGTACCCATATTTTGACTATTATATTTATTGTGTCTGTTTATTTAACGCATCAATGTAAAAATATCGGAAATTGATGAGACTGTCATTAAAGTGAGAGGGTTAGCGCTATAGAACCAGGTTTAATCCACCATTTTCTACATTTGAAAATGCCTGTACCAAGTCAGGAATATGACAGTTTTTGTCCATTCGTTTTTGATGCGTTTTGTTATTTGATTTTGCCATGTGATTATGGACTTTCCCAATTGATCTTCCTCTAAGTTCAGTATTTTTGTGATTTTACTTTTTACTCTGCAATACTAAAGGACAGAAAGATCAATTATGATGTCACAACGTTTCAATTAGTTACATGATCTTACAAACTAAACAAACACAATACCAATAAACCAATCATAGATACAAACACAACATCATAAACTCATCATAGATACCAGAATTACAATGGTTAGGAATACTTATAAAGAGTATCAACGATGTTTTATTACCGGCATAGCATTATAAATCGCTTTCAAAGGCAGAATTATGGGTTGGGGTCAAATTTGGTTGATCATATAGGGCACCTCTTATGAAAATTGAGTAAGTAAATAGGTAAGTAAGTAAGTAATGAGAAAGTAAATAAGTAATAAAGTAAGTAAATAAATGAGTAAACGAGTAACTAAAGGAGTAAGCGAGTTAGTAAAGGAGTAAGTCAATTAGTAAAATTCATTTGGAATTTCAACCAAAGAAGAAATCCTGGATAATCATAGGTTTGTTCTATATATATATATGTTCATTTGGAATTTCAACCAAAAATGAAAAACTTGATTTTCCATCACTGTATTGGATACCTAAACTACATATTATAAACAACGGTATATTGCTGGGTCTTCTTAGTGCTCCACGGAACCTCTTTCTAAATTATTAAGATCTATTTTATAGCAATCGAAACCGGGCTCAGTCAAAGTTATTATATTCTACGGGTGGCGTGAATCAGATGTGGATACTTAAAATTCCAAAGATCTTTTAGATTACATACAATATAAGACTCTTTCATCTTGCAATAGAATATAGCATTTGACTTTTCTACACTTTACACCAGTATTCCCTAGCTATACCAAAATAAAAGAAAAACAAATTGAAAGAGTAAACTTGGTATTGCTTTGTTTCATAACAAAAATGACGAACTTAGATACAGGTATCTTGTCTTAATTAGGGAGGGACAAATCCTACATTGTTAAGAATCACTCTGATTCAAACAAAAATTTCTTGATTGACAACATTATGTTAAGTTTGGAGGACTTGTTTTTCAACAAACTATCGGCATTCCCATGGGAACGAACTGTGTCCCTCTTCTTGCGGATTTGTTCCTTTATTTATATGAGGTGTACTTTATACAAAAACTTCTCAGTTAGTAAGAAAGAAACGAAGCTCGAAATATCCTTTAACTTTACTCTCCGCTATAAAGATGATGTTTTCTCACTAAATAATTCAAGATTTGGTGACTATGTTGAACTCCGATCTATCCCATCAAATTGGAGATAAAGGATAAAACAGATTCAGTAAAGTCAGCCTCATATCTTGACTTACATCTAGCAATTGATAATAAGAGTTGGGGAAAAACCAAACTTTAGAACAAAAGAGATGATTTCAGCTTTCCAATTGTGAACTTTCCATTTCTATGTAGTAACATTCCAGCAGCGCCTGCATACGGAGTATATACCTCACAATTGATACGATATTCTAGGACTTGTATTTCCTATCATGATTTCCTTGATGGAAGATTGCTGCTAAAAAAGAAGAGTTCCAAATCGTGAAGTTGAAATCATCCCTTCGTAAATTTTACAGACGCCATCACGAGTTGGTTGACCGTTACGGAATATCTGTTTCACATATGATATCGGATATGTCCCTAATGTCGTAACTACATTCCTGTCCCCTTTCCACGAATGTGTCGGAAATACCGAAATAGACTATTTACCGGGTTTGTAATAACATGAGCAAAACGACGGGTGCCACATATGGAGCAGAATCTGCTTACCCTTCCGGAGCTCCTGAGATCACTCCTAGTTTTTGATGGGGTTCGTGTTGCTTAGTCTTTAGTTTTTTTTTTATGTTGTGTCAATTGTACTATTATTTGTCTGCTTGTCTTTTCTTTTTATGCCATGGCGTTGTCAATTTATTTTGGATCTATGAGTTTGAATGTCCCTCTGGTATCTTTCGCCCCTCTTTTAAAATTCTTTAGGACATACAAAGTGCACAGGAGTTGTTTTTACTGTAAAACAAGGGTCTCACTGATTAACGACAAGAAGCGTCATAAAGCGACAAGAAGAATAAATTTAGCGACAAGACGACTATTTAGCGACAAGAAAACATTTTTTTAATTAGATATAAAGAAATTTGTATTTAATTGTTTTTTTTTAATATACGAGCAGATATTTTTTATATTATATAGATAGACGAAGAAATTAAACATTTGTGAGGAAGATAGATATTGTGAAATTTATATTATTACATTGGTAGATGAAGAAATTAAACATTTGTGAGGAAGAAAGAGATTGAGCTTTTTTTTTTAAATTATTGAATATGAAGAATATGTATAAGATAATGTATGTATCTGTTTTCAGCAAAGTCAAAGTATGAATAAATGAATGGAGATATATATGGAGTGGGCATAATAGAACATAATCTTTTGATTCATTTGCTTAATGCTATGCTATAACTGTAATCTTGTTATGTCAATCCGAACTTTATTTGTAGAACTCTCAGCCACGCTTTGCCATCTTTATTATTTAAGCGTGTTTCCAGACCCCACGGCGAGGACGTGGTTCTACCTTGGGCTCCATATGGGATTGTCAGTCCACCATCTGTTGAAGTGGTGGACTCTGGGTTTGCGTTTAACTTTCTCCCATGAGTCAAGAATTTTTGCAATGCAAAAGCCTTTTCTTTCTCCGATTTAATCTGCCATAGAGCTTTTGTGCATTGAAAATGGCTTACTGAGGAGCTTAGCTCAAAGTCCAAAATTTACACCATCCATCAAACAAATTTTTACTTGCATAAGCTACGTAACAGAGTAAACGTAACCGGTCTGGCTGTTATACATAATAAATTATAAAATATTATGTAAATAAATGCTTCCTTTTTTTCTATCAATATTAACTTTCTTGTCGCTAAAATTGTTTTCTTTTGAATATTCTTTTAATATTTTTTTTGAAATAAGTAATTTTAATAAAAAAAAATGTGTTCTTGTCGCTTAATAGTTTCTTGTCGCTTCTTGTCTCTTCTTGTCGCTTCTTGTCGCTTCTTGTCGCTAATTAGTGAGACCGTAAAACAACAACAACACACGGAAGTTTATAACGGCCTTGACTGGCTATACATATATCTTTTATCAATAATTTATTTTAACAATAGTAATTAAATGTTGATTTTACAACATTCCATTTTAAAGGGAAGTAATAATGTTCCAAAACATTGGTTCGCCGTTACAACAGCAATACTAAGCTACTCTGCTCATTTAAACATGCCAAAACTAAAGCATAACTAAAATTAAAGCACAACTTCTGACACACAAACACTGAAAATATGTTATGTGTACGATTATTTTTGTCCGTTGTTATCGACTATTTGTAAAACATTTATTTGGTTAATAGTTAGATTGTTTGGGGGAAATCGCGGGAATCCATTCGGATTTCTTGGAAAGTTATACCCGGAACTCTGCAAATGAAAACAATTAATATTCATCAATGTTTTTATGTTTGTAAATAATTTGTACCAGTGACATTCACAGACAAACAACTATGTAACGTACGTGGCTACATTGTAGAACCGGATTTCACATTTAAAAGATCTTAATACTGAGGAAAAGAATGGCCGATGACATCGAAGATGTATCATTTTTGCCAGGTAAATGAAAAAAGCTGACAAGCTGGACTAGCACACTGTCGACTAGTCTTATCTTTATTAAATGACATAACCCTTTGCGGTATTTACACCTTAAATTCTACACTCACTACAGACAAGCACCTGGATGATTTTTAAGGCAATTGTCTTAATATTACACATTATTTATACATGCACAATTTAAATCAATAATTTTAATCTCAGAATATTAAAAAAGGCAGTGAGTCTCGGTTCTGTTCACCTAATTTGTGTTCGACCTGATTTGTGTTCAACCTGAGGCTGATTCATGTTAGCCCTAGTTCCTGTGGCCCTGATACCTGTTCTCCCAGGGTCCATTTGCCCTAATTTTTATTTTTTTCTAATTGTTGTCTAAGTACTAAGTTGTATCAATATTAAGTATTTGAACAAAATATGTTAAAGTTTGTTGAAAAATTGGCAGAATATTAATGTTGTCGCAACCAATTTATTATTTTCCCTTTTATTTGCAGAGTAATATACTGGAATACAATGTATTTATCTTTATTGATATTTGTTAACAAAATAATTGTATTCAGTCAATTATGGTGGATATGACAGTATAATGAAATAAGAAAACTGTGTCCTAATATCTACAAAATTGGCTGTAAAAAAGCTGTTTTGAAAACCACATGACTAAAATTTAGATGGGTATAACATTGGAATACAGTACACAGATATATTTGTACACCATTATCACACTTAAGCATTGTGATTGACTATCTTTTGAAAGTAAAATTACATTTACCTGTACAAGTAAATTGGGGGAGAATTTGAATCAGATTTACTCTAACATTGCTAGGTTCATTTTCTAGGCACTTTATCCAAATAAACAACAAACAAACAAATATTCTATAATTTGCCAATCACAGCTCCCAAAATGCATATATATATACCAGAGATCTCCTGCCCTTATATTTGGTCTGAATATAGGCCCCATTCCCAATTAGAAAAAACATATTTTTTCCCAAATGAACTCTGAAAATTCCCAATTTATTATTTTTATGAAAAACCCTGATGATATATATATATATATTAAAATGAACCAAGAAAAAAAAATGATATGTTGAAATTTGGTCATGATAGAAAATTGGAATTTTTAGAAATAAGCTCATTAAAACTAGGATGAAAACAATGGTTTATTTTTTCCCAATTCACACATTATGTGACACATTTTCCCAATTACCTAAGGCCCAGGCCCCATTTGAAAAAAAGTAGAAAAATCACTGTATATTTATATACATTTACATATTCATATACTTTTACATGAACATGTTTATACATATTTATTGAAGGTGAGAATTTAAACAGGAAGTCAGTTTACGAACCTTCAGTCAAACAGCGATGTAAACAACTTGTGTGTTCCAAAGGGAGAGCAACAGCTATAGTTGTATTCTGTGCAGTCTTTATTCTTATTATAGCTATCATTGCTGCATTTGCTCGTTCTGGATCTTCCTCCTGTGGAAAACTAAACACTGTTCTGGCTACCCCCACACCTAATATAACCAAAGAAGACATCTATGCCACTAATGGCGACATTTTCCCTTGGCAAGATATCCGGTTACCAGACACTGTTGAACCAATTAGTTATGATGTATTTTTAGAACCAGACATGAAAGCATTGAAATTTTCTGGAACAGTGAAAATTAAAGCAAAAATTAAGGCAACCACATCTTTAATTGTTTTGCATACAAAAAATTTGACATTGACAACGGTACTTGTGAAGCCAATTACGTTGACGGGACCAAGTACCAAAACATCACCAATAGTTGTTGAAAAACACTTAGAGTTTTTTAAGAACGAACAACTGGCTATTCTAACTGATAGAAAAATGTACCCATCAGCTAGGACAGGGATCGAGATTATCATTAAGTTCAACGCTAACATTGTCAGTAAACTTGCTGGATTCTATTTAAGTAGTTATAAGACAAAGAGTGGAGAAATTAGGTAAGTGTGGGTAAAAAAGTAATAAGTTGCAATTAACGAAAATTGTAATGCAAATTTTAATTTCAACAACAATTTTAAGTGGACAATGTTGTGGATGTTATATATATATACACATATTTTTTTTAGAGGATGAAATCTAATGCATGACAAATTTAGGAAATTTCTTAATATAGACTTTTATTCTTTTGATTTATCAATTTTAAAACATGTAGAAGGTATACGTACTCTGATATTTAATGAAACACCAAGTTTTAAATTGTTCTTGTAAAGGTATACTTATAATATACATGTATATAAAAGAAGATACTTAGAATATAAAAAAGAAGTTATGGTATGATTGCCAGAGACATTGACTCTCCACAAGAGACCAAATGACACAGAAATTTACAACTATAGGTCACCATACTGCCTTCAACAATGAGCAAATCGTATACCACATAGCTTTAAAAGGAGTTCACTTGTACTTAAGTTGAAAAAGGAACTGTTTTATGGAGACATTGAAGTTTTCCATGTTCGTATATAATGTTGTTCGGCTTTCCCTTGGAAATTGATAGAAAATTTAATAATTTTGTTTATTTTGATTAAGTAAACAGTTTTGTTGGTTCAGATGATTATCATGATGTACAATGTAATTATTTTGAAAGATTGGAACTTGTTCTAAATCTTTCATTAGCCACTGGCCTCCCTAACAACATGACAGGTTAGCTACTATTACTGCATGTATTCACACTGAAATATAGTTCCCTACAGTTCTCATGAATATGCACATAATACACATAAAAACAGTGAAAAATGGGTATATTTTGGAGCAGTTCATTCAAGAATGTATGTAATTAAGGTGTGTTGATGTGCAGGCTTTTTTAAAGACAAATTTATAAGGTAATTGAGTATTGATACAATACTAGTATGATTGACAACTGTCATTATCACCAAACGATCAGGGACAAGGTAGACCTTAAATTACAATGCCCCACCTCCTAAACTGTCAATCAAATTGACCACATTACTTGTCAACCTCAGTGTTACATAATTATACAAACCCAATATACATCTCAATACACAAATATTTGACCTCATAATTGAATACACAAAAGTTTATATTAGATGTCTGATATATAAGGATGATAGATTTATTTATTGCCTAATACTTTTGATCTATATTACATAAAGTGATTCTGTAAATTATGTCTGAAAGATAAATGATAAATTAAGGATTAACATGATCTTTAAAAAAATGAAATATAATATCCACAGGTGCTATCCAGTACTTTGATTATAAATTTTCATTGATTTATTTCCAAATCAAAACTATCACCTTTTCTGACAAATAATTATTTTCCCACATATATACATCACATAGGCATGATAGGTGTACATGTATATATATTCATTTTGAACATCCAAGAGGCTAGCAATCTTGCAATTGGTTATCTTTGTTTTTCTAAACTTTCAGATTTTCTTTAACCTGATTAATTACTTTTACAAATTGTGACTTGGATTATTTGTGGATGGAGAGTTGTCACATTGGCACTCATACTACATCTTCTTATATCTATTAACTTGATTAGGAGGATATGTGTCATTTTTTTCAGACATATTGGTACAACACAATTTCAGCCAACCGGTGCCAGACAAGCGTTCCCTTGTTTTGATGAACCAGGATTAAAGGCCACATTTAAAATGTCAATTGTACGAGACAAGAAGCATATTGCTTTATTTAACATGCCCCTAAACAAAACAGAAGATTATAAGAATGGGCGAGTGATAGATAGATTCCAGGAAAGTGTCAAGATGTCAACTTATCTCGTAGCTTTTGTTGTTTGTGATTATAAATCAAAGAAAGGAAAGACAAAATCAGGAGTTGATGTAAGTACATCATACACAATGTACACTGCCGATTCATTTATTTACATAGATACCATTTTTCATTGTTTTATTGAAGTCTGTGTACAAGCCTATATAAAATGTGTAATTTATACTTATGCTACCGCAGTAAATTTAAACTTTCTTTCCCAATAGTGGAATCATGAATATATTGAAAGCTGGACTTAATATTAAAGGGAAATTCCGCGATTTTTTACTTATCATCTAATTATGTTCATCTTAACATAAAAAACACATTTGCAAAGTTTTAAATTTATATTCCTTCTAATAACGGAGAAAATCAAGTATTTGTAACTTTTTTGGTTGAATTCTCGAGTGGGTCGTGACGTATTAGCCCGATTTATTGAATTCTGGGAAAAAATAAAATCTGTTTAACTCTTATAGCTTATCGACAATATACGTAATTAAAAGCGCACAGCTGACGAATGGTCGTAGTTATTAACCACAATATAATAATGAACGAAAATGAATATGCATATACCGTTTTGTATTCATTGAATTAAACTCCTATAAAATTATATGTCTCTGTCTCTAGTAAATGTTTTTGAATAAATTTAATTAATTATTGTTGAGATTTTATTCATAAAATATTTATTGAACATTTTTACTATTTACTTGTCTATTTACCGTTATTGTTTTGATAATCATTTCAATGCAACTAATGTGTGAGCAGAGTGTGTATATTATTTTGTAAAGGTCACTGTATATTTCTCGGCTTGAGGTCAATTCGTTTACCTTGTAGCTATTTAGCCGCAGGTGTGAGTTCAAGCGTACACAGGTATAAATGTTGTTATTTGGAAAGGATATACAGAAAGGATTAGAAAGAGTATGATGTCAAGATGTTAATACACTAAGATTTAATACACGATGAGAATAAAGATTCAATAATTAAATTGTGTAAATTAATTGAAAATAAAATTCAGATTCGTAAATCCGAAAATGTATAAAAATAAAAGGAAACAATTTTTGATTACTTTCTTAGCGGCAATTGGCGTAAAGATTCAAATATGAAGTAAAAAATAGTAGTTTTAATCTTTAATAAAAACTAAATGCAATATTACCCAATTTGATATACCATTGTACATCTGTTTGATATCATTGACTTTACCGGAATTTCTTAACTTGTATTCAAATCTGGCTGTGTTTAAATGCTAATAAAACTATTGCAATTTTAAAGTTTTTAATTGACAAAAAAATACAACATACATGATTTTTTTTTTAGTTTCTTTTTAACATTTTATTCTTACATAATTAAATTCATTTGACAATCATTTACACGAACTTTTTGTGAAAAAATACCAATTATCTAAGCTAAGGCATTATTTTTTTTTATTGAATTTTGAGGATTTTTTTTTCAATTCTATGATAATAGTTGTGCAATGTTGAACATGATAGCCGTCATTAATCCAAATAAGTAATACAGTAGTTGTAATAAAAGTTATATTTTAGTCATGCATAACTGATATTGACGAATTTAGAATAGTTCGACCATACATCGTTGTTCTTGAAACAATCATTATTAGTATACATGTAAGTTTCCTGACGTATAAGAGCCATTGAGGATGAGCTCCAGAGAAAGCAGACTAGTAGAGTTTCGTTCGTTTGTTTGTTGGGAAAGGAGAGGAAATGCAACCGCTTGTACAGATAAACAACAGAATTACCATACAAGCATTTATAGTCAACACAATCAGAAACAGTTCCCATCGTTAGACGGGGAATATGAAGGCTTTCAAGAATGAACAAGTGACATGTCTAACTCGAACAGTTAGAAAACGGACTATCGACATCGACCGCTTGTTCTTGATATTTGAAATTGTATGCATATATACGTATACGTTTATGATAGTGATGAGTTCTTGTGTCTGACAAAAACTAAGTTCCTTCATGGTTATATCTTGCCATACGTTTATATTGGTTTGTAAGGTGATTACTCAAAATCGTTATTTGAAAATCCTGTTTGTGAGATGTATATTCATTTCAATACAGAAATTTTGTCTATATATTTCACAAGTGTATAACACGGAGAAGCTCTGAAGGTCCATTACTCCCATTTTGTTTGGGTGTGAACCATCGATGTTGACAGCAATATCAAAGAATAAGATGATGATGGTAGAAAGAACTATGGGCGTCATGTGGCAAATATTACATGCATATCGGACAATGAGTTGTCAATCTGTATGAAAAGATTTCCAATACAACCATATTATTGAGAAGGAATGTTTACATGCTATACTCTCGTACTAGTATTACAGGGTTCTTGTGGCGTTCACCTTAGACACACATCTTTTTAACGATGTTTAAAAAAAAGACAGAACCAATTTAATGTCATATTTCCCTATTTTTTTTTAAATATAACTAAAAGTCTTTCATCTGACAAGAATACCCCTATTTAGCGGACAAGTAATTTATTCTTTTTTCTGTTATTGAATACCAAGAAAAAAAAAATCCCGAAATTAATTTGAAACTTTGATACTCAAAAGTTTCCCAGCAAAATATTCACATCCCTTCGGGATAATTAGTGTTCGTCCAGTGGCACATATAACAATTGTGATGACGAATTCCTTCCTTTGTTCGAGAACAATCTTATTGAAATATAAATCTGTGATTTTACTATGTCCACAACTTCAATGAACCAAAGCAAAAGTTATACATCGACCTGTATTTAAATCAAATTGGTTCTCTTCTTCTTCTGGTATACAATAGTCTATCGACATTCGATGATTACATACTGTTGGCATACGTGGACTAGTCTATGTACAACACTTTTACCCCTATTTATTCAAAATATATGTTTTTTTCTTATGTTCAATGTATACATGTATATATTTTAAATTGCGCTATAGTTCCGTAACTTTCTATCCAGTCGTATAAACGAATCGTCGGCAAGTGCGTACATTTTTTTAGTCAATATTTCTGGTATGTTCCAATCTGTCCTTCACTTTTGACAATGAGTATATATTACATTTTCCCAAATTCACCCTTGGAAAAAATATTTAAATAGATTTTAATTTCATCAAATCTTATTTTTTGGGTATTATTTATATTTTTATGAATAATATTCTTTACACCAGAAATGTTATTTATAAACAAGCGTATGAGTTTGGTAATGACAAGTAAGACAGAGTTGTATATTATACATCTGATAGTTCAAAATGGAAAGTTAAATGTTATCAGCCGTTTACACTGATCAATACCTGCAGAAGTGAAACGATGCGTGAACTTGCAAGCCCGACAGGAAATCGCTTGAATACCTGGACGTGTCACCTCACACCCCTCGCAATACCTTTGGAAGTAATACCTTTAGCCATGCTGGTGATCAGAAGAGGGAAGATCAAAATTTATTTGAAAACAGTTTATTACTTTAAAGAATTATGAACAAATTAGATTTTCGAAAACAATTTTCACGGAACACTTATTTATGATTTCAACTTTGACTTTTCACCTAATTCCAATATCAAGTTTAAAAACAACAGACCATGGTTAGTTAGTCGGATAAAACAACCGTACGATTGACAAGATATCGACACGCAATTACGACAACATCAGTTACTGTAGTTTTGTTTCTTTGTGGTTTATAGACATATCATTTCATTAATCGGGAAAGAAGGACAAAATGGCGGAACACAGAGAATTAATACTCTAAATTTAAAATCGATGGTGATCGCTTATCTAGCGGAATAAAACTTTAATATCTATGAATTTGAGCATTTTTATACAGAATGAACATAATATCAATTTTTGATTTTTTTGCGAAGTTTCCCTTTAACACACACTTTGAATAAACAGATTTTTAACTTTTACCTCAAGTGTTATTTAACTATCAGACCAAATGTTTTACATTTGATTAGAAAAAAAAAAATTGAAAAAAATTGTTCTCACAAAAATGTTCATCACATGTGCAAGAATTTATGAATTACCCCTGGTACATCTATATTGAGTATTATATATATATATATATATATTACCATGATTACATAGGTAGCAGTTTATGCAGCAGAAGACCAAATAGACCAGGTAGATTTTGCTTTGAAGGTGGCAATTACAGTTTTAGAGTATTACGATGATTTATATAAGATAAAATACCCTCTACCAAAGCTAGGTAAGTATTATACACTATTTATGTGGCAATCACAGTTTTAGAGTATTACAATGATTTATATAAGATAAAATACCCTCTACCAAAGCTAGGTAAGTATTATACACTATTTATCGATATTAGTTGCATCTTACAACACATGTTTTCTTAAATTCAATATCTCATTATCAAGACAAATGTGTCATTGAAATAACATGAGCCTGACCTTGATTACATTTCGGTGGACTTATTACCATTGTTATGTTGTATTCAACTTTGATGATTTGAAGGAGGACAATGTCAAATTAGTGCTTGTAATTAATGAAAAAAAGTATATATATATTTTTTTTTTAAATCACAAAAACATGCAAATCTAAACATTAACATGATTAAGCTGATTCTTCTGATTGTTTTAAACATTAATATTGTATAATCAAATTTGTAATTCATTTTTGTAAAAAATACACATTTAAAACTAATGTCTATATAGAACATGTAGAATATGAAAATATCATATTTCTTGATGTTGTAATTATATTATTCCAGATTTAATAGCTATACCAGATTTTAGTGCAGGAGCTATGGAGAACTGGGGTTTAGTTACATACAGGGAATCAGCAGTGTTATATCACCCAGGAGAGTCTTCAGACTCAGACAAACAGTGGGTAGCAGTTGTTATTGCTCATGAGTTAGCTCATCAGGTAAAGTTTATAGTTCATTTTACTTAGGTGTTACACAAGCCACACTAGTTGTGACTTTGTAATATTTATAAGAAAGAAGATGTGGTATCATTGCCAATGAGACAACTCTTCACAAGATACCAAATGACACAGAAATCAACAACTATAGGTCACCATGTGACCTTCAAAAATGAGCAAAGTAATATTTGTCTGTTTGAAAGTTTATTTCAATTTAGAAACTCTTTTAATGTCTATGACTGCATTCAAACAATGGAATACAAAAATAAGAAGATTTGGTTTTGATTGTCATTAAGACAACTGTCCACCAGAGATGTAGAATTTTGCAACTCAAGTTTACTGAAAATAGAAACCAAGAGATAATGTTTCTGCCATCAAAGATGATATTAGCACCAAGGCTTTGGGACAAGATTAATATAAGATAAAGAGGATTTTTATTGTAAAGATATGCCATAAAATTTAAATATTTTTCAAGGAGTGCAGTTAATAGAAAATATTATTTTAGGATAAAATGTGGTATGATTGCCAAAGAGATAACTCTCCACAAGAGACTAAATGACACAGAAATTAACAACTATAGGTCATCATAAGACCTTCAATGATTAGCCAAACTCATACTGCATGGTCATCTAAAGGCCCGAAATGACAAATGTAAATAATTTTGTTTACTTAAATGTGACGTTATGTTGTTGTAGTGGTTTGGTAACTTAGTAACACCAAAATGGTGGGATGATACGTGGCTGAATGAAGGGTTTGCCTCCTATGTAGAGTACCTTGGTACAGATAAAGTGGATCCCACATTAAAAATGGTAAATATATCCGTTCAAGTTCAAAAGTCTTGTTTCGTTTCATTATTTAGTTTTCTTTAAAGTCCTTTGAAAGTAGTATTATATATATCTAGTTTTATAAGTATTGAAAATATAATGCATATACACATGGCAAATATTTCAAGAATTATTGCAAAATTGCAGGTTAAAGTTTTTGGTCAAGGTAGTTTTGGATGAAGCTGAAGTCCAATCAACTTGAAACTTAGGACACATGTTCCTTATGTTATGATCTTTCTAATTTTAAAGCCAAATTAGATTTTTGACCCCAATTTCACGGTCCACTGAACATAGAAAATGAAAGTACGAGTTTCAGGTTAAAGTTTTTGGTCAAGGTAGTTTTTGATGAAGCTGAAGTCCAATTAACTTGAAACTTAGTATGCATGTTCCT
This sequence comes from Mytilus edulis, assembly GCA_019925275.1. Taxonomy (NCBI): domain Eukaryota; kingdom Metazoa; phylum Mollusca; class Bivalvia; order Mytilida; family Mytilidae; genus Mytilus; species Mytilus edulis. The sequence continues at coordinate 119,109,375 of CM034350.1, read as the reverse complement.
TATGATATGATCTTTCTAATTTTAAAGCAAAATAAGACTTTTGACCCCAATTCCATGGTCCATTGAACATAGAAAATGAAAGTGCAAGTTTCAGGTTAAAGTTTTTGGTCAAGGTAGTTTTTGATGAAGTTAAAGTCCAATCAACTTGAAACTTAGTACACATGTTCCCTATTGTATGATCTTTCTACTTTTAATGCCAAATTAGATTTTTACCCAATTTCACACTACATTGAACATGGAAAATGATAATGGAAGTGGGGCACCTGTGTACTTTGGACACCTTCTTGTTTATAACTAAATGGTTAGTTTTTACTATAAAACTTATGGACATATGCCCTTTCTCAAGAAAATTATATATTTTGTCCAAATTTAGAAGAAGTTTACTTTTTAGCTCACCTGGCCCGAAGGGCCAAGTGAGCTTTTCTCATCACTTGGCGTCTGGCGTCCGTCGTCTGTCGTCGTTCGGCGTCGTTAACTTTTACAAAAATCTTCTCCTCTGAAACTACTGGGCCAAATTTAACCAAACTTGGCCATAATCATCATTGGGGTATCTAGTTTAAAAAATGTGTCCGGTGACCTGGCCAACCAACCAAGATGGCCGCCATGGCTAAAAATAGAACATAGGGGTAAAATGCAGTTTTTGGCTTATAACTCAAAAACCAAAGCATTTAGAGCAAATCTGACATGGGGGTAATATTGTTCATCAGGTCAAGATCTATCTGCCCTGAAATTTTCAGATGAATCGGACATTCTGTTGTTGGGTTGCTGCCCCTGAAATTGTAATTTTAAGGAAATTTTGCTGTTTTTGGTTATTATCTTGAATATTATTATAGATAGAGATACACTTTAAACAGCAATAATGTTCAGCAAAGTAAGATGTACAAATAAGTCAACATGACCAAAATGGTCAGTTGACCACTTTAGGAGTTATTGCCCTTTATAGTCAATTTTTAACCATTTTTCGTAAATCTTAGTAATCTTTTAGAAAAATCTTCTCCTCTGAAACTACTGGGCCAAATTTAACCAAACTTAGCCATAATCATCAGTGGGGTATCTAGTTAAAAAAATGTGTCCGGTAACTCGACCAACAAACCAAGATGGCCGCCATGGCTAAAAATAGAACATGGGGTAAAATGCAGTTTTTGGCTTATAACTCAAAAACCAAAGCATTAAGAGCAAATCTGACAGGAAGTAAAATTGTTGATCAGGTCACAATCTATCTGCCCTGGAATTTTCAGATGAATCGGATAATCGGTTGTTAGGTTGCTGCCCCTGAATTGGTAATTTTGAGGAAATTTTGCGTTTTTTTTGTTATTATCTTGAATATTATTATAGATAGAGATAAACTGTAAACAGCAATAATGTACAGCAAAGTAAGAACTAAAAATAAGTCAGTAAACCAAAATAATCAATTGACCCCCTAAGGAGTTATTGCCCTTCATAGTCAATTTTTAACAATTTTCTTAAAATTTGAAGATTTTCAATAACATTTTCCACAGAAAGTACTGTTATAGATAGAGATAATTGTAAGCAGCAACAATGTTTAGTAAAGTAAGATCTACAAACACATCACCCTCACCAAAACACAATTTTGTCATGAATCCATTTGTGTCCATTGTTTAATATTCACATAGACCAAGGTGAGCGACACAGGCTCTTTAGAGCCTCTAGTTTTGAATTGCTTGCTTCCAGCAAACAATTCGCCCATATGTTTTCTGTATTCAGCGTGACCTTTCTCGTAAAAACCCGGTGATTTCAATATGCAAGTGCGAATGGAAAACCAAACGCCACTCTGTCATCAAGATATCTTATTGTACCTATTATACATGTGCTTACCTGAATATCCATGCTTATTTGTTGATTGTTTACAAACGGGTGACAATTATTAAACTTCGGCTTCAAAACACTACCATTAATTAGCTGCCATATTTTCTAAACAACACTGACCGATTGAAATTTTCTTTAACGATTATTCGAAATTTATGCGAAAAAATTTATAAAATCGTGCATAGAAGACTAAGTATGATATATGTATGCATTGGTTCTAGAATTGGATAAACATTATTTTTGAACCGTCACTCGTTTCATATGACTTTAAGTATATAAGTGAAAATCATTTCATGTAGAATTGGGTCTCAACTCAAATTATTGGTATATTCATTTATGATTGTGACCTGTTTTAATTTACTCCCTAAAGAGATGTGAATGGAGTGTGATGAGAATAAGTGCTTCCTAATACCATTTTAATTGTTTGATGCTGGAAGCTAACTTATGAGGTCAAACTGTTTGGATGCAAAAGACAAACAAAATATTTTGTTCAATTTTAATTATATGACACAAGATAATTTTTACCATATTTAAAGAAATCGGTTTAACATCAACTCAAGTTATTTCATTTTGATATACTAAAACTTATTTTCTCGCACATTATGAAACCTATAATTATCTACTGGTATATATTTATTATCAATTTGATTTTTTCCTGTTTCAGGGTGAACAGTTTATATGTAAGGCTCTACAGCGAGCTTTAAGTCGTGACAGTCAGAAAACATCACATCCAATACAAGTACCTGTTCACAATCCAGATGATATCAATGAGATATTTGATACGATATCATATGATAAGGTATATTATGATAAATTATTATATTTTAAGAATAAAACTTAAAAGACTACATCCCTATTTATTGCTAGCCTCATCCATGTGATGTTTTTAAAAGAAAAAATAAAGATAAATTTGTACCTAGATTTACTGAAGTTTTCTGCTCATTGGTTTTTGGTGTAAAAATTGCAAAAGAGAGTCAGTATTTTAATGATAATTTCCCCTTCAGACTTCTGTATCAATTGGGGTTGGGCACCTCATATTTTTATGTTTATATCAAATTTTTTTTTTAGGTTTCCTGTACCAAAAATATAGGCGTTGCCATGAGCATCAAAGGGAAAGAAATCTTATTTATCTGCAACTCCTCTTTAAGCAATTGAAATTTAAAAGATTTTTTTTATCCAATGCTGTTGTGCTACTTTATTTTTCAATACATATAATTTTAGAAACACAAATTTTTATTTCATATTTAAATGATAGGTGTGTGCTTTCAGGAGCTCTGTTTATTTTAATATTCTATTTTATCTGAATTATAAAGGGAGCCTCAGTGATAAGAATGTTGAGAGAATTCCTGGGAAAAGAAAAATTTATGGATGGCATTACATCCTACCTCCAGCAGTACAAGTATGGCAATGCTGTCACTGTAGATTTATGGAGTGCTTTATCAAAGGTATGGTTATCATCTCTATATTACAGAGCAACCAAATCTTCATGAAATTTCTATAATAACAGTTATTGGCAGAAAACAAAAAAAATATCAACACAATATATTTCTACATAGTTTAATGTGATTTTTGAAGTTCGCTTTAAATATTTCAATATATTCCATACAAATTATTGTTGAAAGAAATCTCTATAAATATTTAAAAAAACAACTTTGATCGCTGGAATTTTATTTCAATACCACACAGTATAAGTAAGCAACAAGGAAAAAAAGAAATACATAAAGCAATCATTATTTGAACGATAGACTATAATTCTCGGCATGTCAATGTTATTCCAATGATATGATATAGATTAATTTATTTGATAAACAGAAAAGTGGAAATACAGTTGATGTGAAGGCTGTAATGGACACATGGACGTTACAGATGGGCTACCCAGTGGTCAGTGTTAAACAGAGTGGAAACAAGTTTATACTGACACAGGAAAGATTTCTATCCGATGGGTCAGCGACTACAAATTTGGATGAATCTCCTTTTGGGTAAGTACACTGGGATTGGACAAAAGGTACACAGGGATGGGATCCAAGGACCTATTTAAAAAAAGTGGTACTTAGATCTCAGTGGTCCATATCTCATGGAGAGGGTGGGGATACACAGGAATTGGACAAAAGGATCTAGCAGATGCGAGATATTTAGATATCTTGGGGAGGATGGAGGTACACAGGGATGAGACACAATGAAGTAGATCTCAGGGGTACAGTTCTCATGAGGAGGTTACACCAGGATGGTACATAAGATCTCAGGGGGTACATATCTCATTGGGAAGAAGGGGGTTTAATGAATAAAGTCAAATATTAAGAACTTTACTGTTATTCAGTTTTACCTCATATGCAGTTGTAGTTTTTATAGCAAAAAATAATTTCCATCAAGTGACAAGTACATTAAGTTTATAGTTGTAGAAACTATATATCTATATCTTAAAACAATTTTCTTTTGGAGTATAAACTTATAAAAAAAAAAAAATCTGCTGTAAGCTAGTCCAATATTAGAAAGTAAAACTACAAGAGGTAACACACTGATACCTCCCACTCCTACATCTGTTTCTATATATTTGAATATGTTCTTTTTGTAAAAAGACTGTGGTAAGATTGATTTCTTTATATTTTTCAGATATAAATGGCACATTCCATTTAGATACACTGTCCTTTATAAAGATGGTTCAAATAGTACTGGTATGGTCTGGCTTCACAAAGGTTCTGGTAAGTTGTGTGATAATGTCAAACAATCTTCTACTAAACTAATCACTCTTCAATTAGAAGGTACAAATAGTACTGGTATGATCTGGCTTCACAAAGGTTCTGGTAAGTTGTTAAATAGTTCAGTTACTGTAAATGACAAACTTATAACTGATACATCATCTAGAAGTGTACCTTTACACTAATACACTTATGTTTATCCTGCTTGCTGTTACCTTTTCATCTAACACTAAAAAATCCTACTCACCATATCATCTGGTAAATAACATAGTTTCTTCCATATTGCTAAAATTTTAATAGGTATTTCTATATGAATGGGATTTTGAATAAATAAGCATACCCACCTGCGGAAAAAGTATATTCAACACCCAAAACATTGAGAGCTTTTATGTGTATAATTTTGGTAAAAAAAACTTTGAGGTACACATGGATTTGGTAAATAATTTCCATTAGATACATTTCTCTCGGAATATGGAATAAAACAATTACTGTCTTTTGTTTCGGTAAATATGTGGTATAACCGTTGGCCTCAGTGAATATCAGTTTTTCAAAAGTCTATAAAACCACATATTTACCTCATCAGAAGACATTAACTCTAATTGATCATTATATTGACCAATCACAATCACTTATCATTTCACTGCAGATAAATTGATTATTTCCTCTTTATTTTCAGCTGAAATCAGTGTGACAAAAGATGTGACGTTGATTAAAGGGAATTATGGGATGTATGGGTTTTACAGAGTAAACTATGAAGAGGTCATGTGGAATACCATTATACAACAGTTACAGACGAATCATACAGTAAGATAAAAATAATATTCCTTCTGCTTTAATGCCATTTTCTAATATAAGTTTAAGTACATACAAGTTTTCATTCAATTTAAATATTAAAGGGAATACATCTTCCTTCACCACAGAAGTTAAAAGGCTATGGTTTTCAGCCTTATCCAGTTTGCACCAAAATCAGTTTATGTTAGCATTTAACTGTTATGCATGAAATTAAGCAATTATTTCAAATACTTTGCATCTTGTATTAACACCAAAATGTTGTTAAATGAAATTGAATACCCTACATTTATCATAGTTTTTCAATGACATATGGTAAAATGGCTAAAAGACCCCCCTCCTAAATTATTTAAAATTATCATTCTGCATTGACAATAATATCTTGATGTCAATTAGATACAACAATTTGGGCCTTTAAGCTGTATCTATACAAGCATGGCTGATACTTCAACATTTTAAAAAAGACTTTGTTTTATCTGTAGGTTTTCTCACCAGGTGATAGATCAGGGCTGATAGATGATGTTTTCAACTTAGCAAGGTTTGTAATATATTAGAATATAGATTGCAAATTGACAAAAAATAATAGAGAAATTTGTTAGTGTAAAATGTTATATTTTGGTAAAAAGTTCATTATGTATCAATCTGTTCCTCTTTCTTTATTCCAAAATTCAGTTATTACTCTAACTTAAGTTTGCCTAATTCAAGTTTCATCAAAACTCAATCAAAATGCTTAAAACGACATCACACTGACAGAGTTGGAGTTTGGGTTTTAAGTCAATAACTGATCTAGAGTTATGCCCCTTTTTAACATGAAAAATTGCAAAGCTTTTAGCAAGTGCATTTGTGTCATCAGACACAGTCTTCTTTTATTTTCCAGACTGTTTTAAATCAGGTTGAATTTTATGAACAATTTAAAATCATCTTTACAACCTAACCCTTAAATGAAATAAAAAATGCATGTAGCTATCAGCTGTCTTTCTTATTTACCTGTTCAAAAAGATTTATTTAACTGTTCAAAAAGATTTATTTACCTGTTCAAAAAGATTTATTTACCTGTTCAAAAAGATTTAGAACATTTTGTAACCTGTTTTACAGAGCTGGTTTAGTAAAACACACAACAGCATTGGATATGACGAAGTATCTGATGAAAGAAGAGGATTATGCCCCTTGGTACAGTGCATTAGGAGGTCTCGGTTTCATCAGGAAAATGCTTCAAAAGAGTCCAGCTTATGAACAGTTTAAGGTATGCATGATAAATGATAAACAACACAGTTATTATAAAAACTGAAGAAGTGGCGTTATTGCCAATGAGACAATGCTCCACAAAAGACTTGATGATGATGTCAGCAACTATGTATAAGTCACTGTACAGCCTTCAACAATGAGTAAAACCCATACCACATTGTAAGCTATACAATGGCCAGAAATGACAAATGTAAAACAATTCGAATGAGAAATTCGGGTGGGGTTAATGTTTGCTGATGCCAAACCCCCTCCATGTTATTATAAATTTGAGTAGTTAAAGCACCAAAAACAACACCCTTTCCATTTTAAATAAGATTATTGGATTGATGCTTATGAGACAACAAAATATAGTAATGTAAATAAAAATTATTATTGCAATTTTTCTTGTAAGTGCGATTTTACTTACTGTAAATTCATAAATTATTGCATGCAATTATTATTGTGATTTTGTCATTTTAGACTAATATGCGCTTTTAATTTTTGCGATATTGAGAAAAATCCTATTAAAGTTATATACTATATTTTAAAATGCGATTTTAAATTATTTTGATTTTAACCCTGTCACAATTTTCGCAATAATAAAAACATCGCAATATTTTCTGAATTTACAGTAATTGTGCATACAAATTGCTATCAAATTTTAAAATGCATTTTTTGTTTGTAATACCTCTTAGAATGCATTTCTCACAACAATTAAAATATCAAAAAAACTATTTAAAAAAAACCCAGAATACTGGATATCTTTTGGAAAAGATTGATTTAGGTTCAGAGATAATTATTAAAATTGTTTACAGAATATTCAGTCTTTCAAAAAAAGAGTTGCATTTAGAAATGATTTAAGTTTATTGAGGATGTTGATAAGACAAGTATAACTGGGCAAAGTTAATCTTGATTTTAAAGTATAACAAAGAATAAAAACTGTTGTCATGAAGGTATCTTGTAGCCTTTAACCAAGATATCTTTACATTACAGACATATACATTAAACTTGGTTAAACCAATACAGACCAGTTTAACATGGAACGACAGTGGGGAACCTTTACAAAAGTAAGTAACGTGATATACAGACCAGTTTAACATGGAACGACAGTGGGGAACCTCTACAAAAGTAAGTAACGTGATATACAGACCAGTTTAACATGGAACGACAGTGGGGAACCTTTACAAAAGTAAGTAACGTGATATACAGACCAGTTTAACATGGAACAACAGTGGGGAACCTCTACAAAAGTAAGTAACGTGATATACAGACCAGTTTAACATGGAACGACAGTGGGGAACCTCTTCAAAAGTAAGTCATGTGCTAAATAAGGAATAACATGATTACCTTTAAAAAAAATTGTGAACATTTAAAATGATTTATGAATATTTTATACTAACAATTAAGGAATGACTAATATTTTTTCTGTCTAGGAAGAAATAATATAAAAAATGTAGTCACACTGAATAATGTGCTTAGCAGGTTATTTAACAGTGTACACAACATTTTCTATGTTATTTTGAGTAGACAGAAAAAATATTACAGTCTTTCTTATAAGTTAATTCTAAATTTCATTTTAAACCAAAGAAAACCATGAAAAAACGTTGATGACGTCATGGTCACATGACTAAATTATGTCTATGGGCTGATAACAAAATAACGTCATCCAATCAGAAAACGCATTACAACCAAAATTATATTATAAGCACTTACAAAACATTTTATGTTTGGAAAATTCATTGTTGTATTAATGCAGTGATAACTTCAGAATTAATTGATTATTCATTGAATTACTTGTAATTATTGTTTATTTAATGAAAAAATAGGAAAAAATCCTTCAACATACTGAATCTAGCATTAAAAAAAGACTTATTTACAGTACATTGTGAAAGAAGTCATTACTTTAGTAGGAAAATGGGAGAAATGCATCCCTTTGAAATGATAAATAAAAATGAGTAAAATTGTTAAAACATGTTGTCTATTGTAGATATCTCCGTTCTAACCTTCTGTCAGAGGTCATAATGCTAGGAGACAGCGATGCAACAGAGAAGGGTAGACAACTCTATGATAATTGGATGATAAAAAACACCAGGTAAGGTGATTAGGTCTATTCCATTAAAATGTATGTGGGAGAGTAGGTATGGACTTAGAAAATATTCCTACAACCAAGAACCATTTTTTTTAGATGATTTTGCATAATGGTAAAAGACGCATACTGAAAAAAAGTCCCATGACCCACATTCAATAATAAAACTTCGCTTCCTACCATCCCATATACATTTTAATGGAATAGCCCTAAAAGAGGGACGAAAGATACCAGAGGGACAGTCAAACTCATATATCGAAAATTAACTGACAACACCATGGCTAAAAATGGTTTATATTCGTTTTTCTCAAACAGTAGGTGTTTGGTCTTACACTACAAAATCATTGATGCATTACGTAAACAACACGAGGCAAAACAGTGAATACAAACAAGAAACAAGAAATGAAAACAATATTTTTATTATCAACAGAATAAATAATCAGGATGAACATCAATTCTATGTACACATTTAAAGAAACAAACATGCATTCAATGCATGAATCTCAATTTAATTTCTTGATTTTACCGATGATCAGTTACTGTCTGCTGCAAAAAAAAAAAAAAAACGACTTATAGGCGGGTCAAGACTGAATCCTTAGATTTTAAAGCTGAAAAGGGCATCCGACTTATAAGCTGATCGACTTATACTCGAGTACCTACGGTATACTTTATCGTAACAAAAAAGGTATCATATAAAATATTCATTATTATAATGACACAAATTTGTTTCTATTACAGTATTCCTCCCAATCTGAAGACAGCAGTGTACACAGCTGGGATTAAGTATGGAGAATGGTCAGAATGGAAATATATGTTGAAGAAATATAATACGTCCATCACTCCCTCCAACAAAGATAGATATCTATCCACACTGGGAGAGACAAGAGATTCTATAGTCATCAACAGGTATGGGGGTGCTAAAGGGTGATTTTCATGCAGTTCCCAAGAGAAAATAAATCTGGGATTCCACTGGGATTCCAGCTGGAATTCTGATGGGATTGCAATTGGGATCCCACCTAATTCCACCGGGATAAAATTTCGGGAATCCCGTAAAAGAAGCGGGATTCTGATGTAAATCCCAGTGGAAATATACTGGGATCCCACTGGGATACTGTGGGATATCAATTGGGATCCCACCTAATTCCACTGGGATAAAATTTCGGGATTCCTGCAAAAGAAGTGGGATCCCGATGTAAATCCCAGTGGAAATATGCTGGGATAAAATTTCAGGATTCCCGCAAAAGAAGTGGGATATCTATGTAAATCCCAGTGGAAATATACTGGGATAAAATTTTAGGATTCACGCAAAAGAAGCGAGATCCCTATGTAAATCCCAGTGGAAATATACTGGGATTTTGTTTGGAATATACTGGGATTCCCAGAAAAAAAGCGGGATCCCAAAAATAATTCCCCAGCAGGATAGACATGCACCAATTCAAGACTACTCTGCCACTTTGATTCCTGGGTTGTTTATGCAAAAGGATACATGTAAAGTTCTCCTCCTTTCTGTAAATTAATTTGCTGTCTCTGTACTTCCAACTATGTAAATGCTGAGTAAATGTAACTGGAATATCTGCATACAATCTGTTGGCAGCTTCATTTTAATAATATTATTAAATCCCCTAAAAGTATCAAAAAAATCCACAAAGAATCATTTGTTCAATACGTTTTGAAGCAACAAATTCAATAGAAATATTATTGCATGTTTATACAGTAGATTGGAAGCCATTTCGATTTGGAATCAAATTAATTACCCTCCCCTTTTTAGCTCACCTGGCCCAAAGGGCCAAGTGAGCTTTTCTCATCACTTGGCGTCCGGCGTCCGGCGTCGTCCGTCGTCCGTCGTCCGTCGTCGTCGTCGTCCGTCGTCGTTAGCTTTTACAAAAATCTTCTCCTCTGAAACTACTGGGCCAAATTAAACCAAACTTGGCTACAATCATCATTGGGGTATCTAGTTTAAAAAATGTGTGGCGTGACCCGGTCAACCAACCAAGATGGCCGCCACGGCTAAAAATAGAACATAGGGGTAAAATGCAGTTTTTGGCTTATAACTCAAAAACCAAAGCATTTAGAGCAAATCTGACATGGGGTATAATTGTTTATCAGGTCAAGATCTATCTGCCCTGAAATTTTCAGATGAATCGGACAACCCGTTGTTGGGTTGCTGCCCCTGAATTGGTAATTTTAAGGAAATTTTGCTGTTTTTGGTTATTATTTTGAATATTATTATAGATAGAGATAAACTGTAAACAGCAATAATGTTCAGCAAAGTAAGATTTACAAATAAGTCAACATGATCGAAATGGTCAGTTGACCCCTTTAGGAGTTATTGCCCTTTATAGTCAATTTTTAACAATTTTTCGTAAATCTTAGTTATCTTTTACAAAAATCTTCTCCTCTGAAACTACTGGACAAATTAATCCAAACTTGGCAACAATCATCTTTGGGGTATCTAGTTTTAAAAATGTGTGGCGTGACCCGTTCAACCAACCAAGATGGCCATGGGCTATAAATAGAACATAGGGGTAAAATGCAGTTTTTGGCTTATAACTCAAAAACCAAAGCATTTAGAGCAAATCTGACATGGGGTTATATTGTTTAGCAGATCAATATCTATCTGCCCTACAATTTTAAGATGAATCTGACAACCCGTTGTTGGTTTGCTGCCCGTGAATAGGTAATTTTAAGGAAATTTTGCTGTTTTTGGTTATTGTCTTGAATATTATTATAGATAAAGATAAACTGTAAACAGCAATAATGTTCAGCAAAGTAAGATTTACAAATAAGTCAACATGACTGAAATGGTCAATTGACCCCCTAAGGAGTTATTTTCCTTTATAGTCAATTTTTAACAATTTTCATAAAATTTGTAAATTTTCATTAACATTTCCACTGATACTACTGGGCCAATTCATTATAGATAGAGATAATTGTAAGCAGCAAGACTGTTTAGTAAAGTAAGATTTACAAACACATCACCATCATCAAAACACAATTTTGTCATGAATCCATCTGCTTCCTTTGTTTAATATTCACATATACCAAGGTGAGCGACACAGGCTCTTTAGAGCCTCTAGTTTTATCCCCTGGACTGAAAAAAAAAAACCTGGACTTATTATTTTCACCAAATAACCATTCACAACAACTCAATTAAATTTTTACATAACTACCAGTTATGCCTGTTATGCGTCAACAAGATTATTCATTGTATGTTAAAAATAAATATATTTTCACTGTTTATGCTTTCAGACTTTCTGGTGGTGATTTGCTCAAATAAAAACCATAAAAATCATAGTTCCTCATTAAATTATATTTATAGTCATTATGTACATATATACACATGTCAAATTAAATTATTAATGCACTTATCTGAAAACATCTGCATCGGATTTATCTTGATCCTCCATAAATCAGCGTAATCAGATTTTGATGACGTATTTACCAGGACACTAACATCGAAGTGTCAATCTCGCCCCCATATTATATTGGCCAGAAGCTGATCTGTCTCCATAACGGTATTATAAAAATAAATCAAGGGTATCGCATAAAAATATTTATTACTGGCCAGTTTTTAAATATAAGAAAAGAAAACTTTATTTAATCGGGACAGGGTGTGTGCGGATGATATGGTGGCCGCATTATCTAGGACGGTATTTTCTAGGATCGGACTGTTCAGTACAATTACAAAAAAAACCATACGTCATGACTTTATTTACATTTTACATAAGTTGAGAAACCAACGTTTTACGATGTCTATTATTATCTTATCATTGATGCCGGACGACAACTCATAGAAACACACTTATGTGAAAGTGGGGAAAATCAGAAACGCCACAGCTTGTCTGGTAAAACAGCCGTTGAGATTTCTCGGATGCCCTGCCATTTTTATCGCGAAAATCTCTGCATTTTTCTGACTAAGTAATATCTGTCAAACTTAAAATTAAGTGACCCATTAAGTGATTGACTTCACCTGACAGCTTTGGTGTCCTTCACATTGTTAATTAACACCAATAACCTGTACGTGATGTCATCAGAGACTTATATACACAAATCAAACACTTGCATATTTTCAACAACATAATTATGGTTCATACGTTTTCCTGTTTCAACTAGAACATGTAGAATGGGATCCCAGCTTCAGACAGTAATCCCGATTGGGATCCCAGCTTTAGACAGTCCCGATTGGGATCACAGCTTCAGACAGTTATCCAGATTGGGATCCCAGTGTCCGATATTTATCCGTTTCATCTAGACTGAAATCCTTGCTTAAGACAGTTATCCTGAATGGAATCCCAGTTTCAGATATTAATCCCGAATAGGATCCCCAATCCAGATGCTTATCCCAGCTTTTCCTGACAATTTCACCAGGATTTCATTGGGATCCTGATGGATCGGTTTTCGTTTTCTCTTGAGTTAATTTTCAATTTTTTGTTTCAGATGTTTTCATGCTTGAATCTCATTATCATGTTTTTATTTTGTGAAAATTAGTGAAAAAGCAACAAGCAAACTATTTTTCATTTTTAGCTCACCTGACCCGAATGGCCAAGTGAGCTTTTCCCATCACTTTGCGTCCGGCGTCCGGCGGCGTCCGTCGTCTTTGTTAACTTTTACAAAAATCTTCTCCTCTGAAACTACTGGGCCAAATTGAACCAAACTTGGCCACAATCATCATTGGGGTATCTAGTTTAAAAAATGTGTGGCGTGACCCGGTCAACCAAACAAGATGGCCGCCACGGCTAAAAATAGAACATAGGGGGAAAATGCAGTTTTTGGCATATAACTCAAAAACCAAAGCATTTAGAGGAAATCTGACATGGGATAAAAATGTTTATCAGGTCAAGATCTATCTGCCCTGAAATTTTCAGATGAATCGGTCAACCCGTTGTTGGGTTGCTGCCCCTGAATTGGTAATTTTGAGGAAATTTTGCTGTTTTTGGTTATTATCTTGAATATTATTATAGATAGAGATAAACTGTAAACAGCAATAATGTTCAGCAAAGTAAGATTTACAAATAAGTCAACATGACCGAAAGGGTCAGTTGACCCGGTCCCCTTTAGGAGTTATTGCCCTTTATAGTCAATTTTTAACCATTTTTCATAAATCTAAGTAATCTTTTACAAAAATCTTCTCCTCTGAAACTACTGGGCCAAATTGATCCAAACTTGGCCACAATCATCTTTGGGGTATTTAGTTTAAAAAATGTGTGGCGTGACCCGGTCAACCAACCAAGATGGCCGCCACGGCTAAAAATAGAACATAGGGGTAAAATGCAGTTTTTGGCTTATAACTCAAAAACCAAAGCATTAGAGGAAATCTGACGTGGGGTAAAAATGTTTATCAGGTCAAGATCTATCTGCCCTGAAATTTTCAGATAAATCGGACATTTCGTTGTTGGGTTGCTGCCCCTGAATTGGTAATTTTGAGGAAATTTTGCCGTTTTTGGTTATTATCTTGAATATTATTATAGATAGAGATAAACTGTAAACGGCAATAATGTTCAGCAAAGTTAGATTTACAAATAAGTCAACATGACCGAAATGGTCAGTTGACCCCTTTAGGAGTTATTGCCCTTTATAGTCAATTTTTAAACCATTTTTCATAAATCTAAGTAATCTTTTACAAAAATCTTCTCCTCTGAAACTACTGGGCCAAATTAATCCAAACTTGGCCACAATCATCTTTGGGGTATCTAGTTTAAAAAAATGTGTGGCGTGACCCGGTCAACCAACCAAGATGGCCGCCACGGCTAAAAATAGAACATAGGGGTAAAATGCAGTTTTTGGCTTATAACTCAAAAACCAAAACATTTAGAGGAAATCTGACGTGGGGTTAAAATGTTTATCAGGTCAAGATCTATCTGCCCTGTAATTTTCAGATGAATCGGTCAACCTGTTGTTGGGTTGCTGCCCCTGAATTGGTAATTTTGAGGAAATTTTGCTGTTTTTGGTTATTATCTTGAATATTATTATGGATAGAGATAAACTGTAAACAGCAATAATGTTCATCAAAGTTAGATTTACAAATAAGTCAACATGACCGAAATGGTCAGTTGACCCCTTTAGGAGTTATTTCCCTTTATAGTCAATTTTTAACCATTTTTCGTAAATCTTAGTATCTTTTACAAAAATCTTCTCCTCTGAAACTACTGGGCCAAATTAATTCAAACTTGGCCTCAATCATCTTTGAGGTACCTTGTTTGAAAAATGTGTCCGATGACCTGGCCATCCAACCAAGATGGCCACCACGGCTAAAAATAGAACAGGGGTAAAATGTAGTTTTTTGCTTATAACTCTGAAACCAAATCATTTAGAGCAAATCTGACAAGGAGTTAAATTGTTAATCAAGTCAATATATATCTGCCCTGAAATATTCAAATGAATTGGACAACCGGTTGTTGGGTTGCTGCCCTCCAATTGGTAATTTTTAAAGAAATTTTGCTGTTTTTGGTTATTATCTTGAATACTATTATAGATAGCGATAAACTGTAAACAGCGATAATGTTCATCAAAGTAAGATCTACAAATAAGTCAACATGACCTAAATGGTCAATTGACCCCTTAAGGAGTTATTGCCCTTTATAGTCAATTTTTAACAATTTTCATTAATTTGGTAAATTTATGTAAATTTTTACCGAATATTTTTCTCTGTTACTAATGGGCAAAGTTCATTATAGATAAAATTGTAAGAAGCAAGAACGTTCAGTAAAGTAAGAACTTCAAACACATCACCATCACCAAAATACAATTTTGTCATGAATCCATTTGTGTACTTTGTTTAATATGCACATAGACCAAGGTGAGCGACACAGGCTCTTTAGAGCCTCTAGTTCATTTTTCCTGAAAAGGCCCGTTTATTTTCCCTTCTTTTGAGCACCTAACCACCTTTTATGATTTCTATGTATAAATTAAATGGTATTTAGTATGTTTAATGAGTCATTGCCTATATCAAAACGCATATTATTTGGATGAAATTATTGCTATGTTTTTAAAATGGCGAAAAATGCGACAGGGTTATCAGGATTTTTCTGAATATCGCAAAAATTAAAATAGCATTTTAGTCTAAAATGACAGAATCGCAATAATAAATGCACGCAAAAATTTCTAAATTTACAGTATAACATAATTAAATTGTTTTCTTTTTAGGTTGCTACACATGGCTTTAAATGAAGATATGATCAAACACCAAGATTTGTATAAAGTTATGAGAGCAGTGACCAAGAACCCTTCAGGACAATTGTTGGCATGGAGATTTGTACAACAGAACTGGGAAAAATTACTACAATGGTTTATATATATTTTATCTTTTAATAGAAATAGGTCATGCCCTGCTTTCTTATATAATTTGTTAATATCTCAAAAACGGTTCAAATCCCCACCCCTTAACGATATACAATTCATCTCCTTAATTGCTGTGTTAAGACCATTCACCTCTGACATCTTAAATAGTAAAATATATTGATAACAGTCCAGATTCCCTACCCATTAACAATATATATATATATATTGTTTGCGTCATCAATCCAGTTTTAGTTTGAGAATATGTTTGTTGGGCACTTTATTTTACTGGACTTAGTTTTAGTCCAATACTCCATTCTCAACAAATATTCATAAGTTCCGCCTAAAAATTCAAATCGAGGCTAAGGTCAGTAAATCGAACAAAGATGGACGCCGAAAAAACATGCAAATCCAAAGGGAACAATAAGCACTGTTGTGTGACGTTATGTAATGGCAACGGTCGGAGGCACTTGGAATTATCGTTCCACAGGTTCCCCAAAACAGACAACATAAGAAATCTGTGGATACAAGCAATAAGAAGGGATCCAGGGCCCATGTTCAACGTAATAATTACCAAATTATCGGTGTCATATAAACATCGCATGTTGTCTTTGTTGATGTACATAAGTTATAAGTCAAGGTTCAGTTGAATGAAAATGATTGTCTCTACTGCATTCATCACTGATACTGTACATTTTAATTAAATTTTGAATATTTAACGGGAAAAGCATTATTGTTATGACAAGTCAGTTAGATAATGATAATACCATGTAGAAATGTGTAGTGAATTATCAGAATAATACAATAATACATACAATGTACGTACACTCATGCTTAAAATAAGGCCTCCATATACTTGACTGGAACTTGTACTTAAGACCTAAGTGTTTCAGATATCAATACATGTAGATAAATATATGTTCAGGCCACAATTAAAAATATTTTGATTTGCCCAAACCCTACCCAAAGGTTGAGACAGTGGGTAGGTAGGTAGGCATTTTTTTTTTTTTTTTCAAAAACAGAAATTGAAGTATCGGGTGTTTATTAGTCTTCATGCCTATCTGATTAAAAAAAATCTTTTTCAAATCAAGACAATAAAAGAATTTGAGTAGGCAGCTTTTTTCTGGGTAGGTAGCGTTTGGGCAAACAAACCTATTCTTTTTTATGGCCTCAGTTAATAGAACAGTCACAGGAATAAGAATTCAGGAAAGAATATATAACAATTAATGTACAAAATGTAAATATTGTTTTATTTCATTTCATTGAACATTCTTGAGTTTAATAGAAATGGAACCATGTTAACTATTCACTTGGTTCTCAACCAACCTGTACCCTATATTTACACACTCATACTTCTACCAACTTGTAACCTGTATTTATTATTATATTATTATATTATAAATATAATTAACGTGCATTATATATATACATATATATACAACTTCCACCTAGTTTTTATCCGACATTCTTTAACTTATGATTTTTATTGTACTCTGGCAATTCACATTTTAAGGGGGTTTAGCCTCTTTTTATATTTTTTTTTATCAAAGTATGTTATTAATAGAATTTATTATTAACTTGTAGGTATGGAGATGTATCCTTTATTTTACCAGAATTCGTCAAATCAACAACATCGTCATTTTCTACAGAATTTGATTACAAAGAGGTGAATCTTTACTAATTTACAAATATTCATTCAGATTGCTGCATTGCTTGTAAAAAGTATGTGAATGCATTGGTATAAAGGATAAACATCTGGTGCAGTAAAAATGAGTACTGTTAATGAATTTATAAGTTATACAAGCACAAACAACATTAAAACAATGAATGCTACAGTATATATAAATAAGGATTATTTAAAGTATACATCCAACAACAGAAAAAAATCAAACAAAAAAACAAGAAGCTAAAAGCCAATAAATGATCGGACATTAGACAAGTGTCTCAACAATAGTCTTAATCTATTTGGTGCACATGTACTGTGGAATCATTTATTTTCGTGGGTACCAATTTTTGATGGATTGAGGAAAACTTGCATTTTTTTGGATATATGATTTTCATGATTTCAAGTACATGTATCTGCATATAACCATACAGCAAATTAGTAATTTGTTGAACCTTTAATTTCGTGGTTTCCCTGTACCAATGATATCCATGAAAATTGGTATCCAAGGAATAATAATCTATCTACAGTATACATACTAGATAATTTCAAAGTTCCCTATCTTCTGTTTAAGGTAAATGTTTATTTACCAGTGGATAAGAGAAATAACAAAGGCTTTTTATTTTTCATCCAGGTGGAAGAATTTTTCAAGAAAGTAGATAGTGGCCCAGCCAAGAGAGCTGTGTCAACAGCATTAGAGAATATCAGAACAAATATAAACTGGTTAAAATCTCATGAGAATGAAGTCAAAACTTGGTTGCTGAAAAACGTATAGTAATCAATAATTTTTTTTACATAAAAATGCCACTACGCATAGCTGAAAATTGAATTAAATCCAAAAATTATGATTGAATGAAAGAAGACCTTCAGTTATTTGGGTTTTTAACACTTTTAAGGTTTTTTTGTGCATCCATCTTTGATTTAATTAAAATTTCAAATTTGTTTTGTGTAGAACTATATTGATATTTTATGAATAAAAAAATTATATGATTAAGTTGTCAGTTGGGGTAACCTGCTGTCAGGATTCATTTATTAATAAGTTATAAATCGGTGTTTAAGAAGTTTATACCGGTAGTCAAAGCAACTATATCAATTTATTTTTATGTTTGTGTCACAGTGTGTCCTTAAACTTCAATTTGTACATTTTTTAGTATATTTATTGGAAAATCACAAATTTAGAACTTATAAGAACTATTTTTTTCATGAGGGCATTATAAGAATTTTGTTATAATAAGTGACTTTACTCCAATTATAAGTTTTAAATATTTATGTGGGTTGTGTTTTTGACAGGGCTAACATTTTGTGTATGTTGTATCACAAACTAAATGCAAACAACACCATCATCTTTAACCTTTTAATTTCTTTTAACAATAATTTGTCACAAATAAATAGGGAAATACTGAAAAAAGAATCAAGTAAATAAATAAATACCCATGTGCTTAGAAATTTTTGATGAAATGCACCAAGAACATTGTCATCAAAGAATAAACAAAGTATTTCCACACTAACATATGGTTGTGCAATGTAAATAGATTTTTTTGTATGTTGAAATTTTCATTTTTTCATATTTATGTAATATAATAAGATACATTAGTAATTTATTTCCTTTAACCAAAATACCAAGGTGAAATTATAGATATTTTCTCCATATTGGTTATTATAGCTTAGAATGATTTAGTCTTTATGTGTGAATGGGCTACTTTTAGCAAATCCACCATTTAATTTTTTTTTTAGATTATCTCCTCTTAGTTGACTGGTTATGTCCCTTGTATTAATCTTTGTACCATTGCTTCCATAAACAGGTCTGTAGCCAAAGTGTCTCTGAGGGGGAAATTTGAGTGCCAGGAAGCTCTAGGTTTAATTTTGAGACCTCAAAATCAAAAGGGAACTTCTTCTAATTATAAGTTCTCATATAAGTAAGAAAAATAAATAACTTATGTTGCTACAGGAAAGTGACAGTGCATAATGGAAATATTATAATGCACTTGTTAAATTATGGTAAATGTATGTTATCAATGTTATTTGATGTCTGTATAACAATTAAGTTGTATTGTTTTAACACATTTATTTTTTATTAGCTTTGCACATATTTATATTAGCTTTGCATATATTTATATTAGTTTTGCATATTAAAATTATTAAGGGGGCTTTTCCCTTATTTTGCAAATTCATAAAAGATGGTATATTTTTGTGTAGATTGATTGTATTTATAATGTTTTTGTACCTATTCCTTAGGTACTTTGAGTATTTATTTGAATAAATAAAATATGGGTGTTTCTACATATCATTAAATAACTCAGTTGTAATATATACATGTATGTTAACATATATTTGTTCTTGAAAATATGTGATGTATTTTGTGGCTGTCATTATTTTGACATTAACATACTGCTCTTGTCATTTGGGATTTTTTTTAAAGCTTTGCATACATGTATGTTGTTTTCTTATGTATTTTATTTTTTGTGTGGATTTTCTGTGATTAGTATTTTAACACTTTTCAAAGAAAAATTGTTAGGAATTAGCAAAGGTTCAATATTTTTTATTTTAAGTAGAGAAAAATTCTTATCAGGCAGTTTTATTACAGTAGTAGTTCATATAACTGGATGAGATATCTTTTATGTTAATTTAGTTTACCAAACGCTTTACACAGATTAGTACATAAATTAAAGATCTATCATTAGTCTTAATTTTAGAAATAAAATCGATCTTTTAGTCTTTAATTACTTTTAGATACATATATGAAATATTTATTTTTCAAACACTCACATTTACTGTGAAGATTCGATATTCGGGTTAATATCATTAATAAATCCTGGTCTAAATACATTGCTCATTATTCTTTGGTAATTTTTTTCTTTAAAAAATTGATAAATAGGGTTTAGTGTTTTTTGTTTGTTTTTTTTTATATAGTTTTAGTATTTATTACTTAATTGATATTAAATGACCATGCATTCTTTTTACTCTTAAGATAAACTTTTAATTATTCACTTATTTTTAAGACTTCAGGCAACTTAAGTTTTTTACATATTGTATAAACACTAAGTCAATGTAATTCTTGTCTCTCATGTAACACTGTATGTTGCCCTCTAGATCTGTTTGGTTTAGTTTTTATTGGGTTGCTGTTTCATTTACAAGTACATCTACTTTTATTTCTGATTCAGCCATTTCAAGTCAGTTGGAATTAGTGAAGTAATATTTATATAAAAAGTAATAAAATAGAGCATGGAAAGTGTCTACCAATTAAGTAATGTTGTTTCAATAGCCAATAAGAACAACGTATAAGTAAAGGACTCATTTTTTTATGTGCAATTTCATAAATTTTCATTTTGTAATGATATATTGGTTTGTCAGAATCTCGTTAATGTAGAAATCACAATTACAATATATGATGTTAATTGAAGGCAACTTTTGTATAGACTTCTTCAATTGAATTCATGACAAAAACGACACAATAAAATATGCACATAAAACTTTAAAACAGGAAAAGATTCAAGGATTATAGATTCTTAACCTTTTAATATAGCAACTCATTTCACAAAAAAATCTAGCAAGAAAAAATACTCACGTGTGATGAACATTTCATCTTTAGATCAAGACCTATTTACATGTATATTGCAAGATTTTTTGTGAAGAGTATCTAGACTATTTGTATCAATGTGTTTATGGCCTCTGGCCTTTGTTAGTCTTGTATTATTTTAATTTTAGTTTCTTGTGTACAATTTGGAAATTAGTATGGCGTTCATTATCACTATACTAGTATATATTTGTTTAGGGGCCAGCTGAAGGACGCCTCCGGGTGCGGGAATTTCTCGCTACATTGAAGACCTGTTGGTGACCCTCTGCTGTTGTTTTTGATTTGGTCGGGTTGTTGTCGCTTTGACACATTCCCCATTTCCATTCTCAATTTTATATAACTATAAAGATAATTTGCTGTAGGTGTAGTACTGATTTCTTTTCCATTTTGCAAAATTGTTTTACAGAACTACAGCAAACTTACAAAATTATATGAATGTTTTTTAAAGCAACGTTAAGTAAGGAAAGTATACACAACTTATAAGAACTATCAGTATTGTCAATTGTAAAGTTTTGTAGATAAAAAAAAAAGGTGAACATGATTGCAAAATCTATTGTTTTGGAGTGCTGGCAAAAATCTACTAAATAAAATAGCATAATTTAAATAAAAAACTGATAGGAGGTAATAGAGTATGCAGTTTTTGCAAGAAAATTTGAAGACTTATTTTTTTTGTGGGTTTTGGACTTTGTATATATACATTTCCCCCATTTACTGAAATTTAAAATGCTTTGTACAAAAAATAAATATTATTTTCTTTAAAGTTTGAAAAATATTTGATATATGACATCCCCATATATATATGGGATCTTTTGCAATGGGCCTTATGGCTTGTATACATGTACTTTTATTGTTGCCATCGTCTGCTAAGCTTGTTGTTATACATTCCTGTTACGATGTTTATTGTCAAATAAATATTTTTTGTTTTTTATTTGTTTTGTTGTTAATATCTATATATTGATTGATTGATGCTTTTTAGCTCACCTGGCCCGAAGGGCCAAGTGAGCTTTTCCCATCACTTAGCGTACGTCGTCGTCCTTGTTAACTTTTACAAAATCTTCTCCTCAGAAACTGCTGGGCCAAATTTAACCAAACTTGGCCAAAATCATCATTTGGGTATCTAGTTTAAAAAATGTGTCCGGTGACCCGGCCAACCAACCAAGATGGCCGCCATGGCTAAAAATAGAACATAGGGGTAAAATGCAGTTTTTGGCTTATAACTCAAAAACCAAAGCATTTAGAGCAAATCTGACAGGGTAAAATTGTTTATCAGGTCAAGATCTATCTGTCCTGAAATTTTCAGATGAATTGGACAACCCGTTGTTGGGTTGCTGCCCCTGAATTGGTAATTTTAAGGAAATTTTGCTGTTTTTGGTTATTATCTTGCATATTATTATAGATAGAGATAAACTGTAAACAGCAATAATGTTAAGCAAAGTAAGATTTGCAAATAAGTCAACATGACCGAAATGGTCAGTTGACCCTTTTAGGAGTTATTGCCCTTTATAGTCAATTTTTAACAATTTTTCGTAAATCTTGATAATCTTTTAGAAAAATCTTCTCCTCTGAAACTACTGGGCCAAACTTAGCCATAATAATCATTGGGGTATCTAATTTTAAAAATGTGTCCGGTAACTCGACCAACCAACAAAGATGGCCACCATGGCTAAAAATAGAACATAGGGGTAAAATGCAGTTTTTGGCTTATAACTCAAAAACCAAAGCATTTAGAGCAAATCTGATCGGGTAAAATTGTTTATCAGGTCAAGATCTATCAGCCCTGAAATTTTCAGATGAATCGGACAACCTGTTGTTAGGTTGCTGCCCCTGAATTGGTAATTTTAAGGAAATTTTGCTGATTTTGGTTATTACCTTGAATACTATAATAGATTGAGATAAACTGTAAACAGCAATAATGTTCAGCAAAGTAAGACCTAAAAATAAGTCAACACGACCAAAATGGTCAATTGACCCCCTAAGGAGTTATTGCCCTTCATAGTCAATTTTAACAATTTTCATAAAATTTGTAGATTTTCACAAACATTTTCCACTGAAACTACTGAGCCAAGTTCATTATAGATAGAGATAATTGTAAGCAGAAAGAATGTTAAGTAAAGTAAGATGTAAAATCTTAAAACACATCACCATTACCAAAACACAATTTTGTCATGAATCCATCTGTGTCCTTTGTTGACCAAGGTGAGCGACACAGGCTCTTTAGACCCTCTACTTATTGATGTCCAGTGACAAATATTACATGAATATCTAATAAAAATGGAGGCCTTTGACTGTTTTCTGCTCTTTGGTCGGGTTATTGTCTCTTTGACACATACCCATTTCCATTCTCAATTTACGGTAATGATAGTAAGAACTACAATTATGAAATTAGGATTCAAAGCTTAATGTGAGCATTCTTAACTGTGATGTGTTTCTATCTCAACACAACAGTAATAATATGATCTTCCTGTGATGTAATAACATAAGCATTGTGACATCAACAATGTAGTGGGAAGAAAGTCCTCAAAACTGCACCAAACAAACAAATGACATTGGTACATTAAGGTGGGTCTTGATTTATATAGTTTATGGGACTGTGCTGTGGATACTTGTATTTTCAGTCCTGCAAACATGATCACATTTCCATGCACAGTCAATTATGAAATCAGGATCAAAACATAGTTTGGTATATCTTTACACCAATATGAACATTTATTTCATATCGGTTGAGAATAAGATTCTCGTATTGGATAGCAAGAGGTCACATGACATTCATTATTCTTCAGTAATAATTTCCTTTGGTCATTAACAGTACAAAACGGACCAGAAAACCGGTCGTTAACGAACTTTTACATGATAATGACCAGTGGGGTGTGGTTTCCGTCTAATAATGACCGTCGGGGCGTGGTTTCCGTCTGATAATGACCGTTGGGGTGTGGTTTCCGTCTGATAATGAACGTTGGGGCGTGGTTTCTCTGTTAAGAGAGATGTACCTTTTATAAAACATGTTCCTATATTTAATATTATATTTAAGTTGTTGGATTGTTTATTATATGTTTTTGTAAATTATAAAATTAAAGAGAACTTGATTAAGTATTTACTTACTGAAAAATTGCACTAAAATGAATGGCAGTATTACTACGACTGGTCTTCACTCTTTGCCATAGAAATCGAACAACTACACGAGTTCGCTTTAGGCATTTTAAATTTATGAGAATTTTCCAAAACATGGTTTCTCAATGAAATAAACATAATAGTTCTTGAAAAACTGGTCTCTATCGTGATACATGGACTGCCCGTAGGACAGTGTTATTGACTGCGACAGCGATAATGACCTCGCCATCGGCTCAGTCATTATAACTTTCTTAGTCAATACCACTGTCCTGTGGGAAGTCCATATATCACGATAATGACAAGTTTTTCAAGAACTATTATATAAGTTTAACCCTGCAACCTCCGGTATGTATGTGCCTGTCTCAAGTCAGGAGCCTGTATTTCAGTGGTTGTTTGTTGCTGTGTTTCATGTTTGTTTTTCATTTATTTTTGGGAACATTAATTAGGCTGTTAGTTTTCTCATTTGAATTGTTTTATGAATTGTTTTATATTTGTGACTTGGAGGCCTTTTATTGCTGACTATGCGGTATGGGATTTTCTCATTGCTGAAGGCCATTTGATGACCTATAGTTGTTAATGTCTATGTCATTTGGTCTCTTGTGGAGAGTTGTCTCATTGGCAATCATACCACATCCTTTTTTTTCATGTATAAATACTAAGGGATATTGATTGAAATGCTAACCTGGTGCAGAAAAATTGGTACAGTTAATGTTATTTTTGGGTAAACATTGTGGTAGGCGGACCATACAAATAAAGAACTGAATTATGAATGATGTTTTCTAGGAAAGAATACAGCAATTAGTACAATTAATTTATTAATCAGCCAAAGTTTTCTGATCTTTAAAGTTAATTATTATCAGTGACATCTTCCATTAAGATATCGACCTCTTCTAGTGGGATCTGTAGTCTGATTTCCTTCTCTGTCATCAGGTCCACGATCTCATCTAACTTATCTTTGGTAAACAGTGACACAGCATCTAAATATAGAGCCTAGAAAGAAAAAGAAAATTTAGACAAACAAGCTCTTCAGAGTAATAAGAACACTCTGAATGAACAAATTATGTGTTTTTAGGAAATATGTAATTCAGAGGTTGTCGTTTGTTTATGTGTTACATATAGGTTTTTTGTTCATTTTTTTACATAAATAAGGCCGTTAGTTTTCTCGTTGGAATTGTTTTACATTGTCTTATCGGGGCCTTTTATAGCTGACTATGCGGTATGGGCTTTGCTCATTGTTAAAGGCCGTACAGTGACCTATAGTTGTTAATGTCTGTGTCATTTTGGTCTTTTGTGGATAGTTGTCTTATTGGCAATCATACCACATCTTCTTTTTTTATATGCGAGAAGAAAAAATAACATACTGTAAATTCAGAAATTATTGCAATGTTTTTATTATTCTGAAAAATGTGACAGGGTTATAATCACATTAATTTAAACTAGCATTTTAAATTTGTTTGTATAAACTAAACTGTTCTTCTCATTACTGCAAAAATTAAAATCACATTTCAGTCTAAAATTACAAAATGGCAAAAATAAATGCATGCAATAATTTCTGAATTTACAGTAATTATAAATTATCCCAAAAATGTAAAACAAGAATTTTTCATCATATAAAGATATAATTAAAAAAGAAAATTGCAAAAATAAATTGCAGTGGAATTAGCTAGTAAGGTCTTAACAGGAAATGCAATATCTGGTAAAACAAGTGAAACTGCGAGCTACTGCTCACTGATGATACCCCCGCCGCAAGTGGATAATATTAATAGTGTAAAAATATGCAAGTGTTCGGTAAACAGGAAGTTGTCGAGTGATGAATCTGAAAACGCATCACACGGTATAGCTGACTTATAAAAATCCTGAAACCAAATTTCAGAAATCCTTGTATTGTAGTTCCTCAGAAAAATGTGACGAAAATTTTCAACTTGGCTATCATGTGTAAAATCATACAAGTGTTCGGTAAACAGGAAGTTGTCGAGTGATGAATCTGAAAACACATCACACGGTATAGCTGACTTATATAAATCCTGAAACCAAATTTCAGAAATCCTTGTATTGTAGTTCCTGAGAAAAATGTGACGAAAATTTTCAACTTGGCTATCATGTGTAAAATCATACAAGTGTTCGGTAAACAGGAAGTTGTCGAGTGATGAATCTGAAAACGCATCACACAGAATAGCTGACTTATATAAATCCTGAAACCAAATTTCAGAAATCCTTGTATTGTAGTTCCTGAGAAAAATGTGACGAAAATTTTCAACTTGGCTATCATGTGTAAAATCAGACAAGTGTTCGGTAAACAGGAAGTTGTCAAGTGATGAATCTGAAAACGCATCACACGGTATGGCTGACATATATAAATGTTGATACCAAATTACAGAAAGGGTGGATGTGTAGTTCCTGAGAAAAATGTGACGAAAGTTTCATGGGACGGACTGACTGACGGACGGACGGACTGACGGACAGACAGAGGTAAAACAGTATACCCCCCCTTTTTTAAAGCGGGGGTATAATAATTGGGTTAATTTACAGTACATGGGTGTTAGCTATGAAACATGTCAGCTAGCATACAAACCTTCTTTATGAAGACATTGAGTCAACTAGCTAAATACTGAGTTTAAGTGAAGGACAGACAGCTTGATTTTCAAAATGTAGGTGAGTGTTGCTCCCTAGATGTCCTTCGCTTATTTTTTGATGGGTTGCTTACTCATTGACGTACATCTACATCTCCCTTTATTCACATTCTCAAACAAGAGAAAGGGGCCATCAAGAACTTGTAATTAAGTGTAAGCTTTTGCTTTGATTGGCTTCATAAGGATTTTGAAACAGAAATGGGCAAAAAAGCGTGATTTCTTTGCCTTGGAATTTAACAAGAGTGTATATATTGTTGTAAATAAACAGTTGAATATCATTCCATTTCCACTAATTTGAGATCCTTTATAATTTTCCTTTAACCATGGAAATTGCACCAATGAAGTATTTTTAATGTAAGTTTTAAAGGTCATAAAGAAACACTAACCTTCGACCAAGGGCATGACTGAAGAGCTCTGTAGAATATACCCTTTGCCCGAGTAAGGTTACCAAACTGTACCTAATGATAAAAAAAATATTTTTAATAAAACTATTTTAGAGATCAATATCACCAAACATGATAAAATAATATATTTTTCTTAAAATTTCCTACATTGATATCATGCAATTATCTCTTTACATATTTGACATATCTGATCTTCAAGCCAAAAAATATAAAATATAAATGATATATAGTTTTATCTTGGTAAGCTCTTGGAGACTCGACAAGAAAAATGAAACAAAACGAAACAAAACACCTGAAAAAATATGATAAACAGGATGGAACAAGCTTTTTACCATATTTGGTAAATTTTTGCTCCTAAACACAGAAAAATATTTTTATATCTTGTAAGCTGTTCACTAGCTAGCCACAGAGAAAATTTTAAGCAATATTTATACCTCAGAATGGAAATAAAGCCTCCACACCAAAGGACACTGGCAGACAGATGTATTTCCTAGCGCCCTCTCTAGGTATGATCGGATACGATTGATCAATCCACCTGCAGATGATACAGTTACCTCCCCTGTAAAATTAAAATGGCATTAATATCATGCGTGTTATGGTTCAAGTTAAACAATCATGACAATCTTTTCATTTTCATCCAGTCAAAACAGTTGATAAATTTGTTTGATTACTGCATTTTTGGCAATTCCTTTAATTCTCAAGTCATGATACTATTGTTTTCCTAAATTTTTTAATGTCCTGATCTATTTTTATAGAGTAAATTTGTAGAGCTATTAGAACTGAAAAAGTGCAATTAATTTAATAAAACTGATGCAATATAAATATTCATTTATTAGTTCTACTAATAACATTAATTTAATTGTTGACCTTCCCACACCTATGTATGCTAGATGAAGTAATACCTGGAGAGAACCACAAAATTCAACAGCAAAACTGACTAATCATTTTGGGGCCTTTTATAGCAGACTATGCAGTATGGGCTTCGCTCCTTGTTGAAGGCCTGTAGTTGTTAATGTCGGTGGTATTTGGTCTCTTGTGAAGAGTTGTCTCATTAACAATTGTAGCACATCTTCCTTTTTTATGAACCCCAATATGCTAGTGTTAGTAATACCTGGTGAGAACCATAAATTTCCAAACAAGAAAACTGACAATCTTAGTCCATAAAGATTGGGTTCCAGCACATCTGCTACACACAATGTCCAATGATGTATGTTGAGATTACAATCCGACTGAACCACAACCCAGTATTCCATCCTCTTAAGTGAAGTAAAAACACATGTGTACGTATGTTAATTAAATCAAAACATGTAAAAATCACTTACCTGTATATAATTGTTTATCTATAGCTGACTGTCTACACAGTATAGAATACACTGCAAATATCACAGGAATTGGTGAATCTACGGATCTAATGGTATGGCTGAAATATCGGTCTAATCTGCCAGAAATGTACATTTTTAATTCAATGTCAATAAAAACTTGTAAAAAATATGGATTCTCTGGAAAAATTTTCATTGCATGTTGTACGATATGTCGTAAAGATGACAATGGCGTTAATTTACAGCCATGTGGTGTTTGGATAATCTAATGGAAAAATTAAAGAGGTCTTCCATCACATTTTTCATTTTCTCTTTTATGTTCTCCTCAATTTTCTCATCTTTTATGAATTCCTGTAGATGATTAACTGCATCTTCTACCACTGCTGTAGCTAATTCTAGCTCATGCTTCCCAAAACTATATTCAAACAATGAAAGCAGTTTAAAAGTATCACTGATGTATTTGAGCTCACTTTTTGACAGATCTTGCACCTTGTTAATTGTTGTCATACTTTCCATGCTGCTATCACATAAACTTTCCAATTTTTTCCTCCATCGCAAAACAGAAATGGCAGATATGTCCACATCGGATTTTACATATTTTTTATCGTCAATGAAGCATACCAAAACATTTTGTGCCTTACCAAGATCACATGTTATTGTTGCCTCTTTTTCACCTGAGGTTATTCCTAAATATAGCTCGGTAAGCATGCGGTAAAGTTTTATTTTACTATGTTTCTGTGTATCATCAGTAACCAATGACAAAGCAGTCTCTATGACAACAATAGCCTCACTATGGCAACCACATTTGCATAAAATATCACAATAAGCACTCCATACACATAAATTACTTCTGCAGTGCTCTTCTTTTAACATGCCTTTGACAAATTTCTTAAATTTACTAATTTTCTTACTTTCATTTTGACATAACTTAAAGTGAAAGTACATTTTGTGTAGAACAAATGTTGTTTTATCTTCACCCTCAAATTTCTCTATCATTTGATCCAAGAAACACTTTATAATTTCTTGCTTCACATCAGTATTAGCCATGTAATCTTTAACAAGGATTATTTCTGTATAATTTATAATTCTTTGTAAGTTATCGATTGAACACGGAGGTAAAACAGATTGGCTTTCAACCCCAACATTTAGAAATTGAAGAAAAGTTGTCACCAAGTGGAAATGGAGAGACGATGGGAAAACCATCAGTATGCTGTTGATGTCATCAAACAAGACGAGACGATCCAAGTCTTCACAATCCTCCTCTGTCTCATTCTTAGATAAATCTGGTCTCCATGGTAACCAATGAGCTGCCTGTCTAGTTATTTCTATTTCCTTCCAAATTTTCCACTTGAGTTGTTCTTTTTTCACTATATCTTGTTCAATGGCATCCAAATTTTCTGAAGGAGACAAATAGTGTGTACAAATAATATTTTTTTCTGCACATAAATATGTCACATGTACATGTAAGTATTTTAGACGGTAGAACCTGCAAAAATATTTCATGTTGTGTAACGACTGAAATTTTATATCATCCAAAGTTAATTCAGAATTCAAAGCTTGGATCTATTAATATACAAATAGTGAGATGTGATATGATTGCCAACGATACAGCTTGAGGTCCAAATGGAGTGTAATGTATATATTTGACTACCAACATTTCAACAATAAAACCAGATTTATTTTAATATGTGGATCTTGATTAACAACCTGAATATAAATTTTGTTTTCAAGTATGTTCTTTTTTACCTGGCTAAATTAGGTGGTGTTACGTCTTACAAAGTCTATCCAAACTATTTTTGCAAAGAATTCTGCTAAAGCCAGTGCTAGAGGTCGTCTTAAACTAGCACTGAGGTGAAATTTTTTTTTGCTCCGTGTTGAGGCCTCACTGATTTTTAGATGAAGAAAAGCAATAAAAACACTGTTCCTTTGCTTTTTGTGTGTAGTTTGCTGTGCATGTACTGATTTTGTGTCATGGATGGATACCCAAAATCCTTTGTTTTTAAACAAATATCAATCAATCTATCAAAAGACAATAATGCCAGATTTATTAATAATGTGAAAACTAAATATGTGGAATATTAATGCAAACATTTATCTAGGCTATTTCTATTTCAATGTTTATCCTACTAATTTTTTAGTGGAAGGGAACTTTAGGTTTGCACACTATCAACTGTCTGTCTGTCCATAAGTCAGTCTTGCAAATAAGTTTTCCACATTTTTTTACTTCATGCTTATAAATATTGATTTGATTATTGGTGTATTGCTTTATCATAACAAGTTACAGTTCCAAGTTTGAAATTTGTTGATGAGTTTTGGCTCTTTGACTTCATAAATTCACTAAAATAATCAGTTTTCCACAATTTGTTTCAGTCATGCTTGAAGATATTGATTTAATAATTAGTACGGTATATAGTTTTTTTCATGACAAGTTACAGATCAAGTTCGAACTTTGTTCCAGTCCGATGATTTTGTGCAGAGTTGTGGTCCTTGGACATTTGAATAATAGGTTTTAACACCTTTTTTTTTCTTCAAGCTTGAAGATATTCATTTAATATTTGTTATATAGATTTCACAATTACAAATGATAGATCAAGTTAGCATTTTGTTCCAATACAATGATTTTCTAACTGGTAGTGCAACTATGTATTACTCATGCAATACTCATGGAATGCTTGTTCACAGTAGCTATTTTTTGAAGTAACTGTTCAAATAGAATAAAAAAAAAAAATTTGTTGTTGTATTAATTTGATCAAATATATATTTTAGCTGGTTTGGAGGTTTACTGTACAAATTACAAGTCAAATAACCTATTACAAAATTCAACACAAAGTAAATACTCTTACTATTTTCCGTAGCCTGTGATTCAGGTACTACCTCTTTATTTGTGTACCAGTAACTCCAGCCTTTGGCGCCACTTTCCCCAACTCTGGACACTCCACTGTCCCAGAAGCTCTCAAACAGGTACATACTTTCTTCATACATGCCTTGTACTGCAGAGGGACAAAACAAATTATACTCTATCTGGGCCTGGAAACTGGCCACAGCTTTCTCAATCTGGCCAGCTTGCTTGAGGAAATAACAATATTGTACAAATACATCTGAAACAAAATTCACTTAAATGTTAAAACTCAAGATCATCTGTTATCACTACCTGTTCTAAAATTTATTCATGTAAATTGTATGGTTTCTTTCACAGATTCTTGTTAAGAAACAATTAATCAATCATCATTCACAGTTTCAAAATTGCTTTTCTTTGATTTCGTTTTAAATCTTTTTCAACCCCCAATCCTGCATGAAGAAGTCATTCAGGTTAACCTTTGTCAGTTTGTACTTCTGTCAGTCATTTTTGTCAGTACATACATCCTGTAATAGGTTTCCATTCTCTAATTTAGTAGAAAAAAACAAAATATATTGCACATATGCATGCATCTACAGGTATTAGTTTTTCCTACCTAAAACTTCCCGTTGAAGGTTTTTGTTGACAGTATGAGTGTGCAATTTCCCATTCATATATCCATGCAGTTTATTAAAGCAGTTGTGGTAAACTTTACAAACTTTCGATACTGTAAATTTTGATACACAACTCTGATGGAAGAGTAAATACTGTTGCCATAGCAACATATTTGTTGGATGAATAAACAATAATTGCTCCATTTCCTTGGAAACAATATCAGGTGACATAGTTCCCTTACATAAGTCTAAATATTTCATTTTAAGTTTAATACATGATGGATTAGCTTCCATGGCTTTCTTTATGATAGAAATTTTCTTTTCTAAGATGTTATTTTCTTTTATTTTTCTATTGCTGGAATCTTCTAAAACAACTTTATCTTGGAAATCTATGAATTCTAGCCATAGATCAACATCTTTCGGGTTCTCTCTAGTTTTTCTGTTGAATTCTGCTATTGTTTTGTACAAAATGGCATTCTCTTCAGTAACTTCAGGCTCATCATTTGCACTTTCTTTTCCTTTTCCTTGAATATATAAAGTTGTGGCATTGTCCATTAATCGTTCACGAATATCACTTTTTTCATTTAGCACGGCAGTGTCTTTCACGCTGATGACATCTGGCTGTTCCTCACTTATTTGACCTTGAGGTAATAACCTTTGCACTGGGATACTCAGATAAAGTTTACGACTTTCTTTACTGCAGTATCTATTAAAATCCGTCTTTTTCGATTGTTTATTTTCTTTCATCATCACCTTGCGTGCAAATGATGAACCAATACAGTCATGCAGGTTTCCATGGTACTTGGCCACATGACCTTTATACAGAGACCCATAATTCCATGTATTAATGTCTGACTTCCTGTCTAGTCTATAAGCATCTTTAGAATCTAAATCTGGAATTTCTTCAATGAATACCTTGTTTCCCTTAAATAAAACTTCTCTGAAAAAAAAGATATATATATATATATTTATTTTATCTCTTTTAACAAAACCTCCTAAAAAGCTTACCAGAATGTTATACTTAATTAATCATCACTTACAATTATTTTTATTGCAAGATTTTAAGTGAACAAAACAGCAAATATATCATGGGAACTTTTCGTAATTTGGACAGGCTGTATACACCATTGCAGAAATTTGAGAAAGTCCTGCAATAACAAATAAAATCTAGATTGTAAGGATGTTAAAAATACCTTTCTACAATAAATGTATACCAAGTGGAGGTCACTTCTTACGTCTACATATTCAATATCTAAATGAGTTGACTTCCATTAAAATTAAAAGTGACAAATATTTTACTTTCCACCTATCAAACTTACAGAAACGATTTGTCTAGATATTTAACTAAATGAACAATTTCAAAAAAAGAATGTGAATCTTTTCAACAAACTGTATAAATGAAAAATGTTTTATAATATTTTTATGGCGGTTTCTTACAAATACAGAACATTTTTTTTGTTTAATTCATTATATTTTATTTTCAAACTTTGCCATTTAAGGGGAGATAACTAAAATATATTTTTTTATAAAATAATGTGATGTACTTACAATGTAAATACCCCATGTGGGGCTTTAGTGAAATTAAATGTCTTATGTCTTCCATATGTTATAAATATAACTATTTTGTTTAGTGGAGACTGGAAAGAAAACAAGTCTTGTGATCCCATTTTTTTTATTATTTCTGATAGCACATATTATCAACCTGTAGCTTGACCCATATGTTTTATCAAGGATTTGTATAGTCTTACTATACAAATCCTTGGTTTTATCATATGTTTGTTTTTAACAAATTATTAAAAAAATCTATGGATTTTAATTTAGACCATCCATCTTTTTAAAAAAAGTAGTGCATACATCTTTGTCAACTATAACTCAAATAAAAAAAAATGAAAAAAATGCATTATTCACTTTTCCTTTGGTGAATATAACTGATAGAATTCTTTAAAAAAGTTAAAAATATGAATAAAAAGCACAAGAAGTTGGTAAATATTAATTTTATCAAAAATTATCCAATATTGTTTTAAATACCTGACAGTGTTGACAAGAGTATTTTTTCTTTCAGGTGATTTCACCTTTGTTTTCTTCTTTTTCTTTTTATGCTTCTTTTTCTCTTTCTTCTTCTTTTTGTGATATTCGTGTACTGGGGATTCTGAAGCTTAAATAAATAAAATTAAAATCATTCTTGTATGAATTATATACCTACAAAATATGATGAAGCGTTTTCTAAAATCATAATAGTTATTATATTATTTTTGTTCATGCAATCATACAGTTGCAGTAATGAATGCATGCAATAATTTATTATAATCTACACTCTACAGTACTAAGACCAATCAGCTATCAAGGTCCTTAGATCCTCTTTCAAACTAGAGGCTCTAAAGAGCCTGTGTCGCTCACCTTGGTCTATGTGCATATTAAACAAAGGACACAAATGGATTCATGACAAAATTGTATTTTGGTGATGGTGATGTGTTTGAAGTTCTTACTTTACTGAACGTTCTTGCTTCTTACAATTATATCTATAATGAACTTTGCCCATTAGTAACAGAGAAAAATATTTGGTAAAAATTTACATAAATTTACCAAATTAATGAAAATTGTTAAAAATTGACTATAAAGGGCAATAACTCCTTAAGGGGTCAATTGACCATTTAGGTCATGTTGACTTATTTGTAGATCTTACTTTGATGAACATTATCGCTGTTTACAGTTTATCGCTATCTATAATAGTATTCAAGATAATAACCAAAAACAGCAAAATTTCTTTAAAAATTACCAATTGGAGGGCAGCAACCCAACAACCGGTTGTCCAATTCATTTGAATATTTCAGGGCAGATATATATTGACTTGATTAACAATTTAACTCCTTGTCAGATTTCCTCTAAATGATTTGGTTTCAGAGTTATAAGCAAAAAACTACATTTTACCCCTGTTCTATTTTTAGCCGTGGTGGCCATCTTGGTTGGATGGCCAGGTCATCGGACACATTTTTCAAACATGGTACCTCAAAGATGATTGTGGCCAAGTTTGAATTAATTTGGCCCAGTAGTTTCAGAGGAGAAGATTTTTGTAAAAGATATCTAAGATTTACGAAAAATGGTTAAAAATAGACTATAAAGGGCAATAACTCCTAAAGGGGTCAACTGACCATTTGGTCATGTTGACTTATTTGTAAATCTTACTTTGATGAACATTATTGCTGTTTACAGTTTATCTCTATCTATAATAATATTCAAGATAATAACCAAAAACAGCAAAATTTCCTCAAAATTACCCATTTAGGGGCAGCAACCCAACAACGGGTTGACCGATTCATTTGAATATTTCAGGGCAGATAGATCTTGACCTGATAAACATTTTTACCCCATGTCAGATTTTCTCTAAATGTTTTGGTTTTTGAGTTATAAGCCAAAAACTGCATTTTACCCCTATGTTCTATTTTTAGCCATGGTGGCCATCTTGAAATTTTCAAATGAATCAGACAACCTGTTGTTGGGTTGCTGCCCCTGAATTGGTAATTTTAAGGAAATTTTGCTGTTTTTGGTTATTATCTTGAATATTATTATAGATAGAGATAAACTGTAAACAGCAATAATGTACAGCAAAGTAAGACCTACAAAGAAGTCAACATGACCAAAATGGTCAATTGACCCCTAAGGAGTTATTGCCCTTTATATAGTCATTTTTTTTTAACAATTTTCACATTTTCCACTGTAACTACTGGGTCAAGTTCATTATAGATAGAGATAATTGTAAGCAGCAAGAATGTTCAGTAAAGTAAGATCTACAAACACATCACCATCACCAAACCACAATTTTTTCTTGAATCCATCTGTGTCCTTTGTTTAGTATTCACATAGACCAAGGTGAGCGACACAGGCTCTTTAGAGCCTCTAGTTTAAACTAGATACCCAAAAGATGATTGTGGCCAACTTTGGATTAATTTGGCCCATTAGTTTCAGAGGAGAAGATTTTTGTAAAAGATTACTTAGATTTATGAAAAATGGTTAAAAATTGACTATAAAGGGCAATAACTCCTTAAGGGGTCAACTGACCATTTCGGTCATGTTGACTTATTTGTAAATCTAACTTTGCTGAACATTATTGCTGTTTACAGTTTATCTCTATCTATAATAATATTCAAGATAATAACCAAAAACAGCAAAATTTCCTCAAAATTACCAATTCAGGGGCAGCAACCCAACAACGGGTTGACCGATTCATCTGAAAATTTCAGGGCAGATAGATCTTGACCTGATTAACATTTTTTCTACATGTCAAATTTCCTCTAAATGCTTTGGTTTTTGAGTTATAAGCCAAAAACTGCATTTTACCCCTATGTTCTATTTTTAGCCGTGGCAGCCATCTTGGTTGGTTGACTGGGTCACGCCACACATTTTTTAAATTAGATACCCAAATGATGATTGTTGCCAAGTTTGGTTCAATTTGGCCTAGTAGTTTCAGAAAAGAAGATTTTTGTAAAAGTTAATGACGACGGACGACGACGCCGGACGCCGGACGCCGGACGCCAAGTGATGAGAATAGCTCACTTGGCCCTTTGGGCCAGGTGAGCTAAAAAGGTAATCTCTCCATAAAACCAGTTAATCCACTATTTTCTACATGTACCAATACAAATAGAAATACCTGTATCAAGTCAGGAATATGACAGTTGTTTTTCATTTCTTTGATGTGTTTGAGCTTTTGATTTTGCCATTAGATAATGGACTTTCCAATTTGAGTTTCCTTAGAGTTTTTTTTTTATGTCATTTTACTTTTTTTTATGTGTCATGTTTATACTTATTACTAAATATGTTACTTTGCAATATAAGTATTGACATTTAACAAAGTATTGACATAACAAAACTCCTAAGGAGATACAATTACATGAGACTGACAATCTTTTCTCACTGATTGCTCAAAAACTCTTACCTGAACAAATTGAAGTTTTTAATGACCTTGACTGGCTATACAGCCCTTGCACAGTCGGTAAATCTTACCTGAAGAAGATCTATCTGAAATCTTACCTGAAGAAGATCTATCTGTAATCTTCTCAACATCATCATGATCATCTTCATTTCTAAATAAAAATATTCAATTCATTTATAATCAACAAATACAATGTAGAACTGTGAGCTATTCACTGCTCCCTTATGATACAGCCACAAAAAAGTATTCATTCAACAAGTTTAAAAGAATATAATTGAAAATGGAAGTGGGGAATGTGTCAAAGAGACAACAGCCCGACCATAGAACAGATAACAACAGAAGGTCACAAATAGGTCTTCAATGCAGCGAGAAACTCCCACACTCCAAGGCTTGCTTCAGCTGTTTACAGGACATTTGACAAATTTCAGGAAGCTCTGATATCTCCTTCTCCAATTAGGAGATAACTGTATTGTATTTTAAGCTCCGACGGCATCAATTGGGGATTTGATGGTCGCAAATTAAGTTTACTGGCGACGCGTTAGCGGAGACAGTAAACGGGTATTTGCGACCATCAAATCCCAAATTGATGCCGTCGGAGCTTCAAATACAATATTGTTATCTCCATTCTAATGAAACTGACAGAAAACGACGTTAAAACATGTATTTAAAATCTGTCATATGCCGTCTGCACTTGCGTGTACGTCCCATAGCATCAATTGTGAATTGATGCCATGTAAGAAAGTGACGTTATCCAATCAAAATGAACGTTACAAACGTTGTTGCATTAGAATTACTAATGATAAACATATGGTACATGAGAGTCTATCACTATCTTTGATTACAAACTTCTACTGAGGAGTCAGTCAAAGTCTTTCTAAACATTTTTTATGTGTGATTGAAATATATGTCATGAGACCTTTCATTTAAATGTTTAATTGATTATTCCATGATTTCATTTAATGGTAGCATATTTTTAAATATATCTGAGGCAAAACAAATTTCTTCACTCCTTTGAAAAATATTAGTGGCCCCTAAAATAAAGGAATCTACATGTATATAAAGATATTTTATTAAAATAATTAATGTGACCTGAAATTGATTGCAACTATAAAATAAATGAAATACATGTATGATATTCTATTATTAGTTTACCCAGTTTGCTGTTGATTTATTTGACCTGCTAGCTCTGATTGGAAGCTTCCAAGAGATAACCAATCCAAACTTTCTGAAAATGAAAATATAAAAAAACACATTATTATTTTTATCATTTTATTATGGTTTCGAAGACAAAAATAGTTGGAGTTGCATGGTCAAAAATATTGATTTAATGGAATTAACTACTGGAATTAACTACTTACAAAAGTCAATTAATGGTTTCAGTCAAACATGTATTTTTGTAATTCTAATGTAGTACTGATATTTTTTCTGTGTATAGTATTTATCTTAAAAGTTTTCAAGAAAATTAAAAAGTGGTAAACATGGTAAATCAATCTAAAAAGTCAAGTAGAGTTGAATTTTCAATAGCATAAACTTAAAACTAGTATTCTATGAGTGTACTTGTCTTCAGTAGATTTACAAAAGAAAACATGAATAAATATAGAATCTCTCAAATCAGCAAACAGGCAAACGTGTACATCATATACTATAACTATGAATAGTTGTTGTATTATTATATTATATTATATCTCATGTATCTAGGAACAATATAAATGATATACCTAACTGGACATGAATTTGATTGACTTCTAAGTATAAAATTAATAAAATCTCGAACTTCCAGGGACTTAAATGCAAGATTGATGGATTTTGGAAGCGTCTGACTGCAAAACCATTGAGAATGATCAATAAATTTACCACATTATTACAAACATTCAACAAATAAAAGTTTTATCTTTATACAGTAAATATACATTGTCATTTGGAGTAAAGTACGGCGTTCATTATCACTGAACTAGTATATATATTTGTTTAGGGGCCAGCTGAAGGACGCCTCTTAAGCGGGAATTTCTGGCTGCATTGAAGACCTATTGGTGACATTCTGCTGTTGTCTGTTCTATGGTCGGGTTGTTGTCTCTTTGACACATTCCCCATTTCCATTCTCAATTTTATCAGTAAAAGTGTTATCAATTTGATGAATAGTCATTAGTGCTTTATATTGATTTGTGAAAGTCACAGTTACCATGGTTACTGAGAATGCCATCAACATGATCAGTTCCATTTTTTTTATTATCCTGTTTGCATTCTGTGCCCTTCTATAATGAAATAAATTCGATTATGACAAATTTGAAATGACAGATGACAAGTTCAATACACTGGCCTCACTCATTTGAATGACATTTATTGATGTCAATGGATGTTATTAGAAATTATTAATATAAAAGTGATTGCCTATTTTCTGTTTCCATATCGTGTAATTTCTTTACTATGACCTACAATAAAATCCGCTATTAGAAGATAGTGTCAAGTCCTGTCAAAACTAGGTATATGTGTTCCGGTTTTTGTTTATTTTTTAAAACACAATGGAACATTAAACATGTTAAAATTAACTTAATATATAAAACATGTAGTATCTATGATACATCATTACAAGGTATGAACGATGTGTTGGTACATACAGAAGCAGTGGCAGATCCAAAAGGAGAGGGGGGGTGGGGGGGGGAACCTCCCCCTTTTTTTTTTAGAAAGACCAATGGAACTCACCATTTTTTTATCCTGGGTTGGAACCCCCCTATTTTGAAAATGGTTGGATCCATCCCTGGATTGAGGATTGAGGAAAGGATGACAATGATCTGATAAGCACAACTTGCCACAACTGAACATGGCACAAGTGCTATGGCCTGAATTTTTTTTTTTAACTTTAAAGGAAATTAATTGAGCTGTATGACATCTCTCCAGATTATAAAGCACTTAAACTAAAAACCACATACGTCTGTCCTTGCTGTCATCATCTTCTGTTTTAATTACTTTAGCAGAAGGAAACATTGAGAAATTTCAGGAAAAATAAGACGTCTAAATTATGATCAAAGTCATTTTTTTTCTTGGAATTTCAAAACAGTAAATTTCGTTGCAATCAAACATTAGTTTGACAAAGATTATTAATTCTAATCGACGAAGTCGAAAACGGTTTGACGATGAAATGACATTGTAGGTTTCTCAACTTTCTGTAGAACTTTCTGACATGTCTAAAGACTTCTGAAAAACTTATCCATTTACATGAAAGATATGATGTTATAAACAAAAGAGATTTAAAACAAGATCACAAAACAGTAAGACAAATTACCACACATCAGGTTTAGAAACAAAAAAGGAGAAAAATCCTCTAGGAGCACTCTAGATGTCTAGTCCAAATAATTATGACATCTTGAAAGGCTATTATATTTTTTTTCTTTGACGCCTTACATCGACAGGAAGGCGTCGTCAAAGCAAAAACTTAAATAGCCTTCCAAGACGTCATAATTATTTGGACTATCTATTTATTTATAGCTAGATGTCTAGTTCTGCAAACTTCTATGGTGTTGTTGTAGAGCTGGAGATATAAAGGTTACGAGTCTAACTAGTTGAGTAAGGGAAGATCTTCTTTGGCTCAATTGGTTAGAGCGCTTCCTTCAGATCCTGAGATTGAGGGTTCGATTCCCGCTGGTACCATCCATGGATTTTCACAACAATGGCGCTATTAATCTATGTTATTTATATATATGCTCAGATTATTCAAGGCACACAATGATGTTAGATTTGTCAAGAAAATTACATAACATTTGCAAGGTGCAGGATTCTAATATCTAATCTAAAAATATAAATGATGTCATTGTTTGTAACAATACATTATTGATAAGTTTCCATGGGGAGATAACCTTAAACATTATTCTTTTGAATAAGGCAGCAACCATTTGATTTTCTGGGGGGGGCTATGGTTTTTTTTGGAAAAAAAAGTTTGTTTCCAGTTTTTGGAGAAAAAAATAATTTGTTTTTGATTCTGAGAAAAAAAAATTGTTTGTTTCACACTCAGCTGCCACTATATGTAATGCTAAAATTGAAAGAAAAAAATTGTTTTCGACTTGTCGCGAAAAAAATAGATTGTTTTTCGCCGCAGGCGAAAAAAAAAATTTGTCCAGAAAAAAAAACCATAACCCCCCCCAGAAAATCAAATGGTTGCTGCCTAAAGACTTTTTGAAAGAAAAAATTATTATCTCCCCATGGAAACTTCCTACAAACATATTGTAATTTCACTCTTTTTTCATTTGTTTTTTACTGAATATGAAATGTTTTAATTCACATAATATCTGATTCTTATGAACATAGAAGACTTTTTAAAGGAAAAACTACTTGGAAAATTAGTTTGGACATTTTTATAGCAATTCAAAATTACAACATTTTACCTTTAGCATGACAATGGCTATAAAATATCGATAACGTTAAAGTGGAATTAAAGTCTTATAGGATTGCAAGTATGTTTTATTATATCACCTTGCACTTTCATGACTTGGTTGTGGTTTTCTACAGCAGTTTGTTCAAGTTTCTGACCAGTTTGGTTTTATAAAACAAATCGCAATTAGGTCAGAATTTTGAAGAAGATGCAATAGGAGGAGAGCAACACTAACAATCAGTCTCAGTAATATTTTTTTAAAAACACAAAATGCCATGAAAAAGGATCCTACACCAATATTAAGCATTTTAAGCATGTGGAGTGGGAAACAAGGCTTCACAATTAAGGCTATGATGAACAGAAAGGTACCAGTAGAGATTTATAAATGCATAAATGTTTCATTTACAGTTAACATGGTTTAACATCAATGAAAAATCTTTTTTGTTTATTGCCCCACCTAAAATCTAGAAATTCATCAACAAAATGTTTGTTTAAACCGAAATTAAAACACATCTTTATTTTTTTCTTCAGATTATAGCTGATTGGTGTTAAATGATGTCAGTCCTGACAAGACAGATTTTACATCTGTGTTCCAGATGTCACGCTCCTTTGATTACTTCAGTAAATTTCATTCATGAGATTGACCGCAAAGGAGGATATAACCACAGGGTTGAACGTCCGGTCACGGAAAGGTTAAAAGAGGGATATGAAATTTTTAAAAAAGACATCAAAGTTTTCGGAGAAGAAATGAAAGACAAATGGAGGGAAGATAGGATGCTCATAGCAAATCATAATGATTATGAATATTTTTGGAAATTTGATGGTGCTAAAACTTTAGAACCATGGGTAGTTACATCTGATAGAGACAATTTAGAAGGCTTTAGTAAGGCTGAGATGGCCCTTAGTAAAAATAACAAGGCCTTATTTCATGGGTATTTATCTCAAAGACTACCTAAAGATGGCATTCTTACAAGTACAGGCTACGCTAATATGAGGTCACCTCTCAAAACGGTAGGTGACATTTACTTCTTAAGGTAAATATCTAGTAGGTTATGATTTCAGCTAAATAACAATGGCAGGCTTTCATATATCAGTATATATTTGGAAACATTGATATTACAAATTATCTCTCCTTTTTCTCTGCTGCAAACAAATATTGATATCTTTCCACTTGAAATTCTATCAGATACTTGCACGGTATTTTTATTCAGAAATATTAATTTATAACTAAATGTTTTTATTTATAATTTAAAAATATTGCCAGTGCAAGTATATATATGTAGAGCCCAGGTGGTCGTGTGGTCTAGCGGGACGGCTGCAGTGCAGGCGATTTGGTGTCACGATATCACAGTAGCATGGGTTCGAATCCCGGCTAGGGAAGAACCAAAAAAAAAAAAATTTGCGAAAGCAAATTTACAGATCTAACATTGTTGGGTTGATGTTTAGACGAGTAAAAAGGAAAAAAAGCAGCTATAATTATTTTCATTTAATAGACTGAAAAAAAAGGAGGGGATGGGGGTAACAAATTACTCTCAGGTGTTGATCATGTTGATTTCTTACAGTAAATACTAGTTATTATGATATCAAGGGTGCTTCATTCTGCTATATCTCTCTATACAGTTATATACAACTAATATTGATGACATATGTAATGATAAATATAAATATTATTATTTTTTTAGAGATCATTTCAAAGACAAGAACCATATGATTGGAGTATGTTTACTCATCTGATATTACGAGTGAGAGGAGATGGCCGACCATATCAGTTGTGTATTTTAATGCACAGATATTTTGATGTTCAGTGGTTTGACATGTATAACTTCACATTGTTTACAAGAGGAGGCCCTTACTGGCAGATAGCCAAAGTAAGTTTGACATGTATAACTACACATTGTTTACAAGAGGAGGCCCTTACTGGCAGATAGCCAAAGTAAGTTTGACATGTATAACTACACATTGTTTACAAGAGGAGGCCCTTACTGGCAGATAGCCAAAATAAGTTAAAAAAAACATCAGTCAGTGTTATTCTTTATTTACTCAAAGAAGTGAATAATAACATACTTATATAAGTAAATTTTTTTTGTTTAAAATGTTTGAATAATCTCCCCTTAATTTTCTGAAAAATTTACTTGTATAAGTTTTGATTTTTTACTTTTCACAATCCCTAAAATTTCTCATGCCTTAACAATTTTTCTCAGGTTAGCAAATTATTTTTTATTATAGTTCAATGTTTCATCTCATTAATTCAACCAGGAAACTATTACAAGTAAAAAGATCTGAATGTCAAAGGGACATAACTAAGCAAATAATTTTTTTTACCTATACAAGTTATAATAGTAATACATGTATATATAGGCTAATATTTACTTCTTCAAGTAAATGGAAATTACTTGTACAAGTAGTACCCATGACTGACTACGGTATATAGTAAAAGGTTAAAATTACTCGCTTGTTTGGTTACGGTAAAGGTCAAAATTACTCGCTTGTTTGGTTAAGGTAAAGGTCAAAATTACTCGCTTGTTTGGTTAAGGTAAAGGTCAAAATTACTTGCTTGTT
Source organism: Mytilus edulis (assembly GCA_019925275.1). Classification (NCBI taxonomy): domain Eukaryota; kingdom Metazoa; phylum Mollusca; class Bivalvia; order Mytilida; family Mytilidae; genus Mytilus; species Mytilus edulis. The sequence goes on along the minus strand of CM034350.1, from coordinate 119,065,481 downwards.
TGGTTAAGGTAAAGGTCAAAATTACTCGCTTGTTTGGTTAAGGTAAAGGTCAAAATTACTCGCTTGTTTGGTTAAGGTAAAGGTCAAAATTACTCGCTTGTTTGGTTAAGGTAAAGGTCAAAATTACTCGCTTGTTTGGTGTAGGTAAAGGTCAAAACTAATAGCTTGTTTGGTTTGGCTTAAGGTTAAAATTACTCGCTGTTTGGAAAAGCTAAAGGTTAAAATTACTAGCTTGTTTGCTTAGCTAAAGGTTAAAATTACTAGCTTGTTTGGTTAGCTAAAGGTTAAAATTACTAGCTTGTTTGGTTTAGCTAAAGATTAAAATTACTAGCTTGTTTGGTTAGCTAAAAGTTAAAATTACTAGCTTGTTTGGTTAGCTAAAGGTTAAAATTACTAGCTTGTTTGCTTAGCTAAAAGTTAAAATTACTAGCTTGTTTGGTTTAGCTAAAGATTAAAATTACTAGCTTGTTTGGTTAGCTAAAGTTTAAAATTACTAGCTTGTTTTGTTTAGCTAAAGATTAAAATTAATAGCTTGTTTGGTTAGCTAAAGGTTAAAATTACTAGCTTGTTTGATTAGCTAAAGGTTAAAATTACTAGCTTGTTTGATTAGCTAAAGGTTAAAATTACTAGCTTGTTTGGTTTAGCTAAAGATTAATATTACTAGCTTGTTTGGTTAGCTAAAGGTTAAAATTACTAGCTTGTTTGCTTAGCTAAAGGTTAAAATTACTAGCTTGTTTGCTTAGCTAAAAGTTAAAATTACTAGCTTGTTTGGTTAGCTAAAGGTTAAAATTACTAGCTTGTTTGGTTTAGCTAAAGGTTGAAATAGCTAGCTTGTTTGGTTTAGCTAAGGTTAAAATTACTAGCTTGTTTGGTTAGCTAAAGGTTAAAATTACTAGCTTGTTTGGTTAGCTAAAGGTTAAAATTACTAGCTTGTTTGGTTTAGCTAAAAGTTAAAATTACTAGCTTGTTTGGTTTAGCTAAAGATTAAAATTACTAGCTTGTTTGGTTAGCTAAAGTTTAAAATTACTAGCTTGTTTGGTTTAGCTAAAGATTAAAATTACTAGCTTGTTTGGTTAGCTAAAGGTTAAAATTACTAGCTTGTTTGCTTAGCTAAAGGTTAAAATTACTAGCTTGTTTGCTTAGCTAAAAGTTAAAATTACTAGCTTGTTTGGTTAGCTAAAGGTTAAAATTACTAGCTTGTTTGGTTTAGCTAAAGGTTGAAATAGCTAGCTTGTTTGGTTTAGCTAAGGTTAAAACTAATAGCTTGTTTGGTTTAGCTAAAGATTAAAATACTAGCTTGTTTGGTTAGCTAAAAGTTAAAATTACTAGCTTGTTTGGTTAGCTAAAGGTTAAAATTACTAGCTTGTTTGCTTAGCTAAAAGTTAAAATTACTAGCTTGTTTGGTTTAGCTAAAGATTAAAATTACTAGCTTGTTTGGTTAGCTAAAGTTTAAAATTACTAGCTTGTTTGGTTTAGCTAAAGATTAAAATTACTAGCTTGTTTGGTTAGCTAAAGGTTAAAATTACTAGCTTGTTTGCTTAGCTAAAGGTTAAAATTACTAGCTTGTTTGCTTAGCTAAAAGTTAAAATTACTAGCTTGTTTGGTTAGCTAAAGGTTAAAATTACTAGCTTGTTTGGTTTAGCTAAAGATTAAAATTACTAGCTTGTTTGGTTAGCTAAAGTTTAAAATTACTAGCTTGTTTGGTTAGCTAAAGGTTAAAATTACTAGCTTGTTTGCTTAGCTAAAAGTTAAAATTACTAGCTTGTTTGGTTAGCTAAAGGTTAAAATTACTAGCTTGTTTGGTTTAGCTAAAGGTTGAAATAGCTAGCTTGTTTGGTTTAGCTAAGATTAAAACTAATAGCTTGTTTGGTTTAGCTAAAGATTAAAATTACTAGCTTGTTTGGTTAGCTAAAAGTTAAAATTACTAGCTTGTTTGGTTAGCTAAAGGTTAAAATTACTAGCTTGTTTGCTTAGCTAAAAGTTAAAATTACTAGCTTGTTTGGTTTAGCTAAAGATTAAAATTACTAGCTTGTTTGGTTAGCTAAAGTTTAAAATTACTAGCTTGTTTGGTTTAGCTAAAGTTTAAAATTACTAGCTTGTTTGCTTAGCTAAAGGTTAAAATTACTAGCTTGTTTGCTTAGCTAAAAGTTAAAATTACTAGCTTGTTTGGTTAGCTAAAGGTTAAAATTACTAGCTTGTTTGGTTTAGCTAAAGGTTGAAATAGCTAGCTTGTTTGGTTTAGCTAAGGTTAAAATTACTAGCTTGTTTGGTTAGCTAAAGGTTAAAATTACTAGCTTGTTTGGTTAGCTAAAGGTTAAAATTACTAGCTTGTTTGGTTTAGCTAAGGTTAAAATTACTAGCTTGTTTGGTTAGCTAAAGTTTAAAATTACTAGCTTGTTTGGTTTAGCTAAAGATTAAAATTACTAGCTTGTTTGGTTAGCTAAAGGTTAAAATTACTAGCTTGTTTGGTTTAGCTAAAGATTAAAATTACTAGCTTGTTTGGTTAGCTAAAAGTTAAAATTACTAGCTTGTTTGGTTAGCTAAAGGTTAAAATTACTAGCTTGTTTGGTTAGCTAAAAGTTAAAATTACTAGCTTGTTTGGTTAGCTAAAGGTTAAAATTACTAGCTTGTTTGGTTAGCTAAAGGTTAAAATTACTAGCTTGTTTGGTTTAGCTAAGGTTAAAATTACTAGCTTGTTTGGTTAGCTAAAGTTTAAAATTACTAGCTTGTTTGGTTTAGCTAAAGATTAAAATTACTAGCTTGTTTGGTTAGCTAAAGGTTAAAATTACTAGCTTGTTTGGTTTAGCTAAAGATTAAAATTACTAGCTTGTTTGGTTAGCTAAAAGTTAAAATTACTAGCTTGTTTGGTTAGCTAAAGGTTAAAATTACTAGCTTGTTTGGTTAGCTAAAAGTTAAAATTACTAGCTTGTTTGGTTAGCTAAAGGTTAAAATTACTAGCTTGTTTGGTTTAGCTAAGGTTAAAATTACTAGCTTGTTTGGTTAGCTAAAGGTTCAATTTAGTAGCTGTTTGGTTTAGTAGCTAAAGGTTAAAATTACCAGCTTGCTTGTTCAAGTTAAAAGTTGAAATTACTGGCTTGTTTGTTTATACCATTTAAAAGATAGAAATTTTTTCAAGCTTGTTTGTGAAGAGAAGCCAAGAAAACTTTGATAACTTTTTTCTTGTTTGTGTACATTTAGTGCTGAAGCTTAAATTGTTTACATGCAATAGCCTATAACTCAGTATCATCACACTGCAGACCAAATATATTAAAATTATACCCTTTTATAGAAGCTGAGAAGATTTTGACAATATTTTTCTAACAATGAGTGTTGCAAAATTTCAAACTTTTGGCAAATAGGAAGTGATTGCATGTAATATGTTTAAGTTGCTAAAAGGCTACAACTCAACATCATCATGTTGCAGACCAAATATAAAAATATTCCCTTCCATAGAAGACATAATATGTGTGACATAAATTTCTTGTACAATGAAAGTGGTAAATTTTAAAACTATTGGCAAACAAGAATTGCTGCATTGCAGATGTTAATATTGCTTAACGCTAAAACTTATATTATGAATCACTATACCAAATATACAATCTTTCCCATTAAAAGAAAAGTTTGAAGAAAGTTTCATACTCAATGAGACAACTCTCCATCCAAGTCACAACTTGTAAAAGTAAACCTTTAATTTATAGGTCAATGTACAGTATTCAATATAGAGCCTTGGCTCACACCGAACAGCAAGCTATAAAGGGGCATAAAAAAAGACATGTGTAAAAACATTAAAACTGGAAAACCAATGATATTATGTTCCTAGATATAGGAAGATGTGGTATGAGTGCCAATGAGACAACTCTCCATCCAAGTAACAATTTATAAAAGTAAACCATTATAGGGCAAGGTATGTCCTTCATCACGGAGCCTTGGCTCACACCAAACAGCAAGCTACATGTATAAAGGGCCCTAAAAATTACTAGTGTGAAACCATTCAAACCCGAAAACCAACGGTGTAATCAATATGAAAACGAGAAATATACATTGAATGTATTGATCTAGACTTATGTTTATTCTTTTTACTTTTTCAGATTCCTTTCTCAAAGTTTTTCTTATCACATAAAGGTAGAATATTAGACGAACAGAGGAAGATTGACTTAGATAATGTGCGTAATTTTGGATTAACTCTTGCTGATAATGTTGAAGGACCGTTTCAGTTAGAAGTGGATTATATTGGGTTAATCAATGATGAAAGTCATGTAGAAGAGTTTGCTTATGAAATGTATCGTCATGAATTTATTACGTTGTGATTAAATTTTATTTTAACTTTATTGATGTTTTACATTCATAGTTACTGTAAATTGATTGTGAGTAAATGATAATAATGCAACTGGATATTATTCACAATATGAACTGATATTCTGGCATCTAACACATAAATCTATATGCACATTGCCCTGAAATGTTAATAATTAATCTCATGTTTTTTCTCCAGTCTTCAAAAATCACGATAAAAAGTACAGACATCAATTGCAGAATTTAAAGTATAATATCCTATTAACCTAGAAATTTAGGTGCTCAGCAAAATATTTTGGTCAGAGAACACATATGTGCAATTACTTACAAGAATTCTTATATGTACAAGTACTGATGAAAGCATCATAGCGACAAAAACCCAACAGAAGAGTAAACTGATGCTCTCAAGAGCCTGTATCGCTCACCTGATTCTACTTGGGTTTTTGAAATCATATAAAAAAAATATAAAGTTTGGCTAAAAGTAACAACACTTGGCCAGTACCTCATAAGGAAAGGAACATTCATGCTAGGTTTGATTTCATTCAATGCAGTGGTTCTTTAGAAGGAGACTTTTGTATGCATTTCCCATAGGGTCCTATGTTAAACTAAGTCCCCCCACTGGCGGCCATCTTGGATGTTGCAATGACAACAAAACACAACACTTGGTCAGCATCTCATTAGGAACATTCATGCTATGCTTGGTTTCATTACATTCAGTGGTTCACTAAAAGAAGACATTTGTATGTATTACCCATAGGGTCCTATGTTAAACTATGTCCCCCTCTGGCGGCCATCTTGGATGATGGATCGGCTACAAAGTAACAACACTTGGTAAGCATCTCATAAGGAACATTTATGCTATGTTTGGTTTCATTCCATTCAGTGGTTCTCTATAAGAAGAAACTTGTATGTATTTCCTATAGGGTCCTATGTTAAACTAAGTCCCCCACTGGCGGCCATCTTGGACGTTGGAATGGCTACAAAGTAACAACACTTGGTCAGTATCTCATTAGGAACATTCATGCTATGTTTGGTTCACAACAAGTGATGAGAAAAGCTCACTTGGCCCTTCGGGCCAGGTGAGCTAAAAAACAGCTGAAGTCCACCTAAGTTGACTCATTGATAATCCTGTTGTTAGTTTTTATTTGTGTCTCTCTTGCTACACAGTATGAGAGACATGGGTATTACTTTCAGGCGGTGGCAGCAACAGCAACATGTATTTGTAAAATGCTTTATATTTAAGAAGGCAAAATAAAGATAGAGAAAAGAAACAAAATAATCAGCATTTTATCCATATACAAAGGGGCATATCTCTAGAACGGTGAAAGTGAGGTCTTCAAAATTCAACCTTGCTCTGTGTTTTGTGATAATAAGCAGTGTATAAGTTTCATAACATTCGGTTGCAGCAAACTTATGTTAGAGAACAGAAATCAATTTCGGGTCGTACAGAAGAATGTACAGACGAACAAGGTAAAAACCTTTTAAAATGCACCTACAGCTATAAAGGCTGGGGCAAAAAACCACAGATTGAACCAAAATGTTGGCGCAACAAAATGAATATAGCATCATTATGTCTAGCTTTCTCAAAATAAATTTTGCATACCCAACAAAATAAGAGATAAGATCCAAAAGGATGACAGACCCAAAGGAGTGATATTAGTCCTTTTGAGGCACATGAGCTAATTGTGGGTGAGTGTATTTTATACACCTAATATTGCTCTAACCTTGATTCACTATTTGACTGGTGCAGTATCATTCTCTGACCATGTTATTAATTTTAATAATGTTGTGTCATCTCTTTTTTTTAGTATATGGCTCCAAAACAAAGATGTACAGCATAATAGGGCAAACAAATTATAAGAATTTCAAAATGTCTGTTGACATATATGCTGATTTAATGTCATTTCAACACATCTTGTTAGATATACAGTGCACCCACTTCCTGTTTGCTGATACATTAAAATGTAACTACGTATTGATCAAGGAAACTTTCCATCAAACTAGTATTGGTCTTGAGAGCAGGATATCACCCATGCATTGTCACTGTACTAGTATACATATTTTTTAAGGGGCCAGCTGAAGGACACCTTCGGATGCAGGAGTTTCTCGCTACATTGAAGACCCATTGGTAACCTTCGGCTGTTGTCTGCTCTATGGTCGGGGTTGTTGTTGCTGTGACACATTCCCCATTTCCTTTCTCAATTTTATGTTTGTGTCCACATTTGTTGTAGAAATTGTAGATTCTTCATCTCTGTGAGTCAGGGCAATTTGTGTTATTACGACACATCTAAGCATGCTAGTTACAACTTTTTATTTAGAAGCAAAAATAAAAGTCAAAATAAATTTTGTCAAAAATATATTTCATAAAATTTCAACAAAATATTTTGGGCAAAATATACTTACAAAGACTGATGTAAATTTTATATTAACAGAATAACATATTTTTAAACAACCTCTAAATGATAATCAAAACTTATATAAAGATCTATATTTCCCAGTACTATTGCCAATCATTGTTTATACATGTCCTGGACAAAACACATATGGTTATTAGATTAAAGAAGATGTGGTACTAATGCCAATGAGACAACTCTTCATCTAAGTCACAATTTGAAAAAAAAGTAAACCATTATAGGTCAGAGAATGGCATTCAAAATGTAGCCTTGGCTCACATCAAACAGCAAGCTTTTAAGTGCCCCAAAAATGACTAGTGTAAAACCATTCAAACAGGAATTCAAATTTAATTGGAAAACAAACCTATATGGTCTGGTCTGTCAATATAAACCAAACTAATATATACTCCTATTTTTTGAACATATAAGTACTGGTATATCAATATGGTCATGACCACATGCATGCAGTCCAAAAAGTGACATGATCCAGAACATATACATAAGTATGGCATTCCCTTTATTGCAAAAATATAATTTTATAAATAAAACAAAATAATCATTTGATCTGCGTAAGATATAAATCATCCATGTGTAAATGAACATCATTACATCTGTTATCCTATTTAAGGTTGAACAAATTTCAAAGTCTGTACTTATTTGAAAATGTTGAAAGAACTTTTCAAAACAGACCAAAACCCATCTTTCATTTCATATTTAAAAGTTTCAAAAATAAATCAAAGTCTTAAATATGTACCTGTACATTTTCACTTGAATATGGTCGATTTCTATCTGATGCATTTATTTCTAAAAATATTGTAATGAACAATTCACTGATGTGTATTAAGTCTGAAGTTGATTAGCAAAAACTTTTTAAAAGGTTTTCACAATTTTATATTAAGAACTTTAATTCAAAGCAGAACGCCAGAAGTGACTTTTTTTATATTTTTTCTCAGTTTGGAAAAACATTTCTATGGTTAAAACCTTAAATACTACATTTTTGGGGGCAAATTTCCACTTAATTTTGAAAATACAGTTAAAATCTATCTGAAATAGCTTTAAAAGTGATCAATAGAACTTCTGATGGCTGATGGAAGACATTAAACTAATATTCATAGGGAAAGATTCATAAATATTTCACAACACAATGCATATAATGCTATTTATAAGACTTTACAAGCTTATGTGTGACTGGTATATAAAACTTTATGGTGTGTAGTTAGTAAGGCTATTGCCTCATGTAAAAATTACCTTATACCTAGTAGAATATAACAAACAATTCATGTATAATTAACAAAACAACACACAATCAAAGAAAATAAAACTTAAAAAAAATATCTGAAAGATGAGATTCTGACAAAACTTTGTACAAAACAAAAACAATATAAACACAACTTATATATTGTTTTCTCATAAATTAATAGCACTTATAATATTCAATAAACATCTTTATACATTTAAATACACAAAAGTTTTGAAAAAAAAATCATTACAACACAATTTCAACTTGTTCAGCTGGAAAACAAATTCCATAGAAATAAGAAAATGTGGTATGAGTGCAAATGAGACAACATTCAATTCAAGTCCATGTGTATTTAATTGCAACAAATATTTCTAATTACAGAAGTTTGAATGATTAGGTCTTGATGTAAAATGTAACTTTCAGCACATATGGCTACAGCATAAGGGCCATATTCTATTCATAGAATTCTACTAATAAACCTTTGGAGGAAGCTGGAGTAACTATAGAAAAAAACCCAGAACTTTGGCAGGAAATCTGGCAATCCTAGTCATTTAAGATTATTGTCAACTTGCAAAAGTGAGTTTCAAACAAGGTTTTTAAGGAGAGGTTATACTCCTGAGAATTAGGAAATAGACGACCATATTGTGACAAACAAAACCGGCTTTTATTTATCCTATAAATTCTGTTTTTTTCTGTTTTTAAGGGGCCTATATTGGGTGTGCCTCTGTTTGAATCTGTGCAAGCAACCTGAGTGTTGCCAAGCAAGTGATTGAATTTGAGAAGTCGATGTTGTATAAACTATGTTTATATGATAATGACTAAAAGCCTTATTAAAACATGTACAATTTAACTGATTGTCAATTGAATCAACAATTATATAACATAGCTCTGTATAATTTATATAAACAGCATAGTTGAACAAAATAATATCCACAAAATAAATGTAAAAAGAAACATTCCACAATTATTAGGAATAAGGCCACAACTTAAATAATGAGAGATTCATATTTTACCAACATAACAAAAGGTTCTGTACTAAACAGAAAATATTGTGCCATGTTATGTTTTCTTACTATTATGGATTTATCATTATTCATGGGATGCCCTTTTGAGGCTTTGTTGGAACAGCTATTAAACCTAAAAATATAAGGAGATGTGGTATGATTCCAAGAGACAACTATTCATCAAAGTTCAAATGAAGAGTATGTACTTGTCTTTAAATGGTCAATGAATTAAACATTTTTCTAGTGGCATATAGGCAAAACCCAAATATCAAATACTGTAAATTCATAAATATTCATAAATTAAATATCAAAAATGCATTCCTCGATCCAGGAAATTTGGTACCCATGAAATAGATGAATCCACAATATCCAGTTTTCCTCAATCCGAAACAAAAATACATTACTTCACAGTATTGCAATCTCGGAATATAAAACAGATTATTTAACAAATAGATAATATACAGGTTAAACATGTATTTTACTACTTCCCATTATATTTTCAACAACACATTTAAAATATTAATTACATTAATATCTAAATCATAAATATAAACAAACTCCAGATTACTTGAATATGAATATTAATAGGCAAACTAAAAATTTAGTGACATAACAATGTTTATTTTGTGAACAATAAAATCTTGTAGAAAATTGTTTTTTTTTTGGTTGTTGTTGAAGTGGATGAGGGTTTTGTTTATTGTTCAAAGTTTTGATCAAAGTAATTTTAGTTTTACAAGAAGGAATGAAATGAATTAGGTACTCATATGGACCAATAAAAGCATGAACACATCCAATAGAGAACTTCAATAAATATTTAGAAAAATTCATCTTCCTCCCATTTGAGAACCCATAAATGATGAACTAGTGAAATATGAAATGTATTGGACAATGATTTACATAAAGTTTATGATAAACCCCAAAGGCATTATGGGTAATTATGCTGAATATATAGAGATCCTGATATTAATTATATGGATTTCATACAAGGAATAAATACATTTTAGTTTATTACACAAACAAAATTATTTACAACATACAAAAGTATCTGAAATATTGCTCCACATTAATGGTGTTCTAATAATCACATTAAAATATTTAGAATTTCCCAGGAAAAATAAGTTTTTTGCCTTTTATTTCATTGCAGGCAAAACAAAACTACTTTTAAACATTCATACAATACATTAAATTAGAAAACTTAAGTAGTGCATTTAATATTGCAGATCCTTTTACTGAAAGTTAGAAGTGTGAAATCTTATTAATGCAAACCCAAACATTTAATCACAACTGAACTTATGAATGCCAATTTTTAATATTGTGGACATATTTGATACTGAAGTAATTATTTATATTATTTAATTCAAATCATCCATCAATATCATAATATTTCGATATGTAAAGATATCACAAACCTATGAATATGCATAAGGATTTTATTTCAAATACTGTGGATTCATAATAACTCTAGGGATACCTATTTTCATGGATTGCTTGAGTATTGGTGAACCACAAATTTCAACAACCAATAAAGTACACATTTTCTATAGGCTTCCAGACTGTGGCAAAACAATTAAATCCAATATCCAAGAAAATACAATGTTTCCTATAAATTCATGAAAACTGGTATCCATGAAAATAAATGAATCAACAGTAGAAACACATTATTATTACTCAATGATCACATGACAATATATAACTCAAAGTCACATGACTACAACACATATATAATATTTGATGATCATTTAAATCCGACCACTATAGATTTTATGGTGACCTCTAGATGTCTACTTCAATTCTATGATTGTCTGATTGCTGCTCTAAATGTAGAAGTTTACCAACTTTAAAAAAAAAAAATATTTATAAGTTTCTAACATGACACACCCTTCTTTCACTTTGATAACAAATTTAATGAAGAGTGACAGATACAGACAGAGGATAGATCATAATGACAAAATATGGTACCTATGTTAAAATGAGCAAAGAGCTTGAAGTGAAATAACCATTTCTTAAACTAAATTGACATCTTACATCTCATACTTTATTACTTTTATTACTTTTTTTACTTTCTCCGCTATATTTCATAAGGTTCACATTTTCAAAGATTTTTTTTGGTGGACTTAATTACCACCCTGATAAAATGACAATTTCTATGTTTAAAGATGTACCTTGGCTATGTAAGGCATGTGTACTGAATAAGGCAAAACTAACTTAATAATTAATACAACAATTAATATTTAAAGCCTTAATACCCCAATGTACATCATGTGTACATGATACAAAACAAATGAAAATATACCAAATATTGACAGACTGATAAAGAGACAGCATAAATACTACAAAGTAAATATCTTATGATTAAATAAATATAGATTGATTACAGGCCATCCAATTGATGTAAAGTTATTTTTAAACTTTCTACCTATATGTGTACTTTTCTACCAGAAGCCCAAAATGATCAAATTAATTTTACAATATAGACTGTTTTAACCTATAGCTATGCTTCAATGCTTTGATTTACCTGATCCCATTATATTTGTATACCATTTTAAATACATGATTTTAAATATTAGCATACATAGACTTTTATCCTCAGTTAAATATTCATATATCGTTGTGTAAATATATTTGTAATGCTGCAAAAATTGACTTTGGTTTGATTATTTAAAAACCTCTACATGCATTTTAAACCCACAATTGTATTTATCACATAAATTTCCCTATTTTTTTCGTATTTCAATCATGAAATCGTTGAACCATGTAATTTTGTCCATCCTCTTTATCAAATCCAAACTGTTTGTAAAACTTGACCATCCCGTCTAAACATTCTAATGACAGTTTATAACAGTCTATCTTCTGACACAAAATAGTTAATACATCCAACAACCTGTAATGAAAATATTATAAGTTATTTTAGCTTTATACATGATGGTCATAGTGGGAGTATCTCCATAATGAATAACAGTAAAAATTCTTACCAAATGACGATAACAGTAATTTTTGGTGAATGATGATAAAATGTATGCTTTCTTTTTAGACGATAAAATGTACACTTTTCTGTTAGACGATAAAATGTACACTTTCTTTTAGACGATAAAAAATGACTGATTTTGATGAATCATTCTAAATTTTTTCCAAAATTAACAGTAACAATAATTATTTGAGACCACTAACGAATAATGACAAGGATATTTTGACAATTCACAGTAAAATTTTAAGCAATTTGACACTAAGGGTAGCAGAACATGACCATTTGACACTAAGGGTAGCAGAACATGACCATTTGACACCTGACCGTAAAGAGTCTTTATACCCTCATACATGTACATGAACCTTGAAAGCACTTTTCACTGTGCTTAAACGGCTGTGGGTAACTTAAGTTACCCACAGCCCAAGATGGAGCCGCCTTGCGTCGGTTAGATACTTTTCTTCTATAGAATAACAATACCACGAATGCATCAATTAAACAACTGAATTTAAAAGTTGTATTAATCGTTTAGGGAAACCCCTAAATTGGAAAGGTGATTAAATTCTACAAAATAAACGATCACAGCACGATTTTAAAAAACACTTAGGCTGTCCGTAACTTCAAAACAACTTGTCCGTAACTTTTTTCATCATACCAATAGAGATGTCCGTAACTTTCAAAGAATCGACATACGCGGATGTAATGTTTAAACTGATGATAGAGATTGCATCGAATACATATTCACAAAACGAAGTAGATGTCTAGTATGATATAATTCATTGTATCGATGGAAGACAAAATTGGGAAAATATGAAAAAAATCACGATAAATCCGCAAAACTCGGGTCTCATTTTGTATAACGTCGGGGTACCCGAATCGCCTAGTTCGGAGGGTTGTTTCCGATCATAGCAGATAAACTGTTGAAACATCATTGTTCGTTTTTATTTTTGAACAAGTAGACTACACAAGTATTTTTTACACATACATGTAGCATGTATACACTTACTGATTTTCTGCCAGCAACGACAAGGGTAGCGTGAATTCGGGATTTTGGAGGGGAACCCAAATTGCCCAGGCATGCAGTGGATAGACTATACGAGACTTAAGTACACAAACTTTTCCCGTCTTTTTGAAAAAGCCAAAAACACTTTTCTCTCATCCCCACACAAACAAATCCCATCAGCATTGACAGTAAAATAAAAGGGGTGTCAATCTGGACACACTGGGACGTTGCGCACGGTGATATTGCGGCACCCTGGCCAAGATTTACAGTAAATGGGAAAACTTTAAAAAAAAAAAAAAAGGACATTTTGTATAAATGAATAAACCTAGTTTTACAGCTAGCTGCATATTTCATTTGTATGCAAGTTGCATCAAATCTCATTAAACTGAATAAAACTAAAAGACACAATAGGTAAAAGTCAGTGACAATAAAAGGAAAAGAGCAGTCAACATAGTGTAACAATTCGACATAGTATATAAAAATATAAATAACTACGTAGGACAACAGGGTAATTTAATAGTCTAACAACCCCTGATAAAATACAAAGAGAGAAAAAAAAAACATACTAGGAAACATATTCAAAAAATCATAACACTATAACTAACTGGTGGGATGTATAAATACCGAGCCTCGTCAAAGAGTAATCATCAAAATACACATAGAAAGAAACAGAGGTGAAGGTAAACCGCAAACATATAATTAAACTCAAAACATTAAAGAGTATGGAAAAGCCTTGGTCTGACAAGCGAAAAACGTCGATAAGACGCACATCAGTAAATAAAAGTTCAAACCATAACCAGGATGGAGTACCACAAACCCCACATAAAACTTCTGGGGTGTAAGTATGATGCGTTAATAAAATCACATTTGGTGGTGAATGAGTAGTAAAACGGCCGCGAAGGTTACAAATATGATGTTAATTGTCTTCTAATTGTTGAAATTATAATTCTTAAAATTTTAAATCAAAAGTTACCCACATCTAAAAATAAAGTTACGGACAGTCTGCTTAGTTTCGATAAAAAAGTTACGGACATATTATGCATTTTTTAAAGTTGACCTTGCGCTTTAGTGAACTCTATATTAACAAATTTATGGTAATTGTTAGTCATTTCTTTATTCAATAATCCTATAAATATTTACATTCTGCATGAAAAATGTCGCAAAAGGTACATTTTGTATGAATTAAATATCAACGAGTTTAGAGTCCGCCATCTTGGGCTGTGGGTAACTTAAGTTACCCACAGCCGTTTAAGCACAGTGACTTTTATTACTTAATAACTAAGTTAAGTAGATCTTATCACTTTGTAAAATTGGAAACTAATGCAAATCAAGAATTAATGGTTGAAATGTGACATTTTATATTTAGGTTCATGTTGCTAAGTGTTTAGGTTTTTTTTAACCATAGTGTTGTTTATTTTTGACTTATGAGTGTGAATTTCTCTCTGTTGCTAAGTGTTCAGTTTTCAATCTTGTCTGTTTGTATTATTGTTTCTTTTTTAACCATGGTATTGGAGATACAGGAAGATGTGGTATGAGTGCCAATGAGACAACTCTCCATCCAAGTAACAATTTATAAAAGTTAACCATTATAAGTCAAGGAACGGCCTTTAACACGGAGCCTTGGCTCACATCAAACAGCAAGCTATAAAGGGCCCCAAAAATAACTGGTGTAAAACGAGAAAACCAACAGTCTAATCTACATTGGTTTATTTTTAAACTTGTTTGAGTGTGAATGTTTCTCTTTTAAAACTAATGCAACACACTCTGAGACTATTGCTGTAAGTTAATAAAAATGTACGGTGATCTATAGTTGTTAATTTCTGTGTCATTTTGGTCTTTTGTGGAGAGTTGTCTCATAATGGCAACCATACCACATCTTCTTTTTTTATTTTACCAAGATGTTTTTCAAAATTTGTGAACAAATATTCAATAGCTTTAAATTAATGAAATACTAACACAAAAACATTGCACTGTGGTATCAAGATACTTACAATTTTCCAAGCTGTTTTCCTCTGTAAGCATTGTTCACTACAATATCTTCTATTCTACCTCTCTAAAAAAGTTAAGAAAAAAAAAAATCCATATATTTAGAAAGTTTCCTTTATTGAAAGACTATTTTGTGGTATCTTTCGCCCCTCTTTTATGTCACCTAGGCTATTGGACATTTATAAAAAGTTAGTTTGCAGTATTCCACTAGACACAGCCAAACCATTTGCCAACTGGGTTTTCTTACTATTTATGGCAAGTTTTGCGATACAAGTTGAAGAGGTTTTACACAAATACTGGTTAAAATCATCCCATAAAGAATTAAAAGGCTATCTCAAGCATAAATCTAATTTGATTTACCCTATCCTGTATAAATGTATCATCCACAAAAAGTAGGAAAATAAAGCCTAAAAAAACACAAATTATATCTTTAACTGCCCAGAGTCAAAACAAGTTGAGCTTAAGCTACTTAAGTTCCTTAGCTAAAGTGTACTTGTACACTATTTCTGGTGAAGATAATTGCTAAATTCATTTTGTTTGAATATGTGATTTCATAATTTGTACAATGGTGTAAACTGCTTACTGTTTATTTCTTAATTATATTTTCCTAATACTTACAGATGCACACTGTCGTAAAAACTTTCGTTCTTTCACCAGAGAACCGGTTCCTATCACCTGGTTTAAAGACATATCTTCTATCACAACTATATAATATGTATCTCCACAACCTTTCAGATCATTAAATCTGGCTGAAAATAAGAAATAAGCACTGTCTACACATGGTCTATTCTAATATTGTTTCAGTGTTTTTATTATTGCAAAACTTACAACGTAAAAAAGAAAGCTTGCATAATTTCTTAATATTAGTAGGATTCTTTGTATGCAGCATTTTCTGAAATGCAAATTGGTCTCACATTGTGGGTCTCAATTGGGTCTAAGCGTGATGCGGGATTGCCGATTTTTTGTAAGCGTGACACGTGAAAGTCAAATTATTGTGGCGTGAAAACGAGAAATGGGGTCTTTTGGGACCCAGAAAATGACAAAAAAATGAGAATTGCTTACGTACATAGTGTAAGCGGGATATGGGAATCTGACAAAAGAGTAAGCGGGATCCGGGATCGGAACCCCCCAATGAGACCCCCCACATTTTTGTTCCACTATGAGTCTGTGGCAAAAATAAAAGTATGTAGAAATTTCTGAATTGTCAGTAAATTTAATTATTTTAGAAAAGTTTTGGAGCTAGAAATATCATATACTGTGGATTCATTTATTTTCGTGGGTAACAATTTTCGTGGATTATTGAAAACTTGCATATTTGTGGATATTTGATTTTGTGGTTTTGCCATTGAATCTTTGTATATAAAGTCTATTGAAAATATGTTATTTGTTGAACATTTGAATTCATGGTTCACCTGTACCCAAGAAACCGACTAAAATTGATATCCAACGAAAAATACATAGTATTTAATTCTATAATTAAAATATAATAGTATTTACCTTCAAACTCTTCTCTCGAGACATTACCAACTTTTGTCAGCTGACTCAATAAATTCATATAGCCTGTGAATAAATATAAACAGGTTGATGTATACCAGTAGACTGAACTTAAATCAATTGTTTTCTAATGTAATTTAGTTTTTTCACATTATTTTTCAATTTGTATACTCTTACTGGACTCTTAATATAATATTCCCAAATTATCTGTTCTCTCTCTTTACTTTCAAATTCATACGGTTTTAATGCTTTTTAGAGTTCACAAGATTGTAGTATATATTTAATTAATTGTTCTATGATTGTAGTCTATATTTAATTGATTGTTCTATGATTGCAGTCTTTATTTAATCAATAGTATGTAATAGGGTTATAAATCTTCATGATCTTAGTGGTTTCACTTTAAATCACTAGCAATTACAATATCATTGGGATTCTTTCTGAGTGATTTTAAACAGAATCATGATAAATCATATTTTAAAAGTATACTGTTTTCCCGTTTGAATTGTTTTACAATTGTCATTTTGGGGCCTTTTATAGTTGACTATGTGATGTGAGCTTTGGTCATTGGTGAAGGCCATACATGACTTATAGTAGTTAATTTCTGCGTCATTTGGTCTCTCATGGAGCGTTGTCTTATTGGCAATCATACTACATCTTCTTTTTTATAAGTAGCTAGGTAAGTCATGATGTTTTTAACATGGTTAAGTAGATATAGGAAGATGAGGTATGAGTGCAATGGGACAACTCTCCATATAAGTAACAATTTATAAAAAGTAAACCATTATAGGTCAAGGCATATTTTTTATGATATAATTCAGGTAATATTTAAGCTTGAATAGACATCAAGGTGGCAATCAAAACAATTAGTCAAAAAACAATATAACTCAGGCCAAAAGAAAAAAGACCAGCAACAGTGCACGAATCATTGCACACAAAACTAAAGATTCAGCTTACCATGCTAAGTGTTTCAATTGTTTCTCATTTTTTATGTAGATTAGACCGTTAGTTTTCCCATTTGAATGGTTTTACACTAGTAAGTTTTGGGGCCCTTCATAGCTTGCTGTTTGGTGTGAGCCTAGACTCTGTGTTAAAGACTGTACCTCAACCTATAATGGTTTACTTTTATAAATTGTGACTTGGATGGAGAGTTGTCTCATTGGCATTAATACCACATCTTCCTATATCTAACACTACCAAAAACCAGGGATGAATTCAGTACTTCAAGCTCCAGGTACAAGTTTAAGCTAAGATACTAACAGAACTTTTTTAATTTTACAGAAGATAACCAAATAAGGCCAACCTTAAAAATATGTTTGTTTGCAGTTTTCCGACTGTACCTTCAGACTGAAGGGTCGGTAGGTAGGAAAAACATTTTATTTTATCAGCCAAAATACAGTTTAAACAAGCAGTTACACTAAACCAAGTTTTTTGTGAAGAAAAAAAAAACATTTTAAAACAACAAACACTGGACATGCTGAAAACCAACATCAAATTAACAGGCATTTTCAGATAAAAAACTTTTTAATCAAAACTGAAACTTTAACATAGTGTCATTATCCAATTTATGACATAAAATATGCTATAATTATTAAATACTGGAACACTTATAAACAAGGAATGTCATTATGACTAGAACTGTTTTAAAGAAATATATTCAGACATGTATGCTTCTTGACTAGAATGTTTTCATGAGTAGAGTATTTTCATCAGAAAAATGTAGATATTAAAGAAATATATTCAGACATGTATGCTTCTTGACTAGAATGTTTTCATGAGTAGAGTATTTTCATCAGAAAAATGTAGATATTAAAGATTTATAAGACAATGTATTAAAGAGTGTATTTTTAATAAAAAAAAAAATAACCATTGAATCTTCCTCAATTGAAAAAAAGCAACTTGAAAAAAAAGTATTAAGACATTCCACTGTTTTCATATTTCTAACAATATTTAATTATATCATTGTATATGTGATAAGGTTATATTTTTGCCAGGCTTTAATGAAAACCAAAGATGGGGTGAAATCCATAGCACCCCATTAAAAGTAAATGATCTGTACTGAAACGTTTTTAATGCATAAAAAAAATTGGCAGCATAGCTCCTAAGGACATGTTTTAATTGAATTCACACAGGCCACACACATGACACAGTTTGGGTATATTTAATATTGTAAGAAAGAGAATAATTGCAATGAGTGGGGCAGCCCCCCTTATCCTAAAGGAGCATACTCATTGCAATCGAAGATAGATTTAATATAGAGAGAGTATATTTATTTTTCAAGCTAACCATTCATTTTCTCTACATCTTTGTGTAGTTAGGGTTGCTTCTTATTGATTTGGCATGATCTATATCCATTAGGCGTGTTTGCAGATATCCATGAAGATTTAAGTCGTCTTCACAACGATTTGTAGAAAATATGCCATACTTCAAGCTGCTGTCGAATTATTTAACCACTGAAATTGGTTCCATAAAGTCAGGCTCCACAGATTCTGTACCCGATTTGTTTGAGACAGAATGGTTATCGTGTTAGTTATGAATATCCGCTGCATCATCGTCAATGATATCATCACACATCATTACATGTGCCTGAATCTGTATAAACAGTTTACTAATAAACTTTTTTGTATGTTATTTGTCTTTAAATTGACACAAGACGACAGCGTAAAGTACTCCTCCGTGACTTCTTGGATACCTGTAAACAATTTCCATGTGCTTTATCATTAAATGGTCACATGAACGCTTGACGGGAAGCTAAGAAAAAACGAACTTGAAATGCGTAATTGACCCAGACTTTAAATCATTTCCGGAAAGGACCCAAAGTTCCGGAATGCGTCAATAGAATATTAAAAAAAATTTCTTCAAATTTAAAGCAATAAAATTTTCACAGTCGGAGGATTTTCAAGGGTCGGTCGGTAAACTGCAAACAAACAATATTTTAATTTAAGCCTAATAAACTGTTGGGATCTCAACCCCCAAAATCAATCCCAACCTTCCTTTTGTGTTCATAAACCTTGTGTTCAAATTTCATTGATTTCTATTTTCTTATTCTAAAGTTATTGTGCAAAAACCAAGAATTATGCTTATTTGGGCCCTTTTTTTGGCCCCTTATTCCTAAACTGTTGGAACCAAAACTCCCAAAATCAATCCCAACCTTTCTTTTGTGGTCATAAACTTTGTGTTAAAATTTCATAGATTTCTATTTACTTAACTAAAGTTATAGTGCGAAAACCAAAAGTATTCGGACGACGACGACGCTGACGCCAACGTGATACCAATATACGACCAAAAATTTTTCAATTTTTGCGGTCTTATAAAAACAGATGTTAATCGATACTTTCATAAAAATACTTACCTTTATCATAATCAGATTTATAGAGTGGTCTGAGTTTTAGCATTTCTCCTGGGTTCTGTGGTGATATATTTGGATTGTATGTTGCTCTTGATTTGTGTTCAAAGTCTAACTCTCGCAGAATACTAGGATCAAAGAGAGGTTCATCCTCAACTCCATTTGCCTATTTAAAGAAAAATATCTAATGACAGAAAGTATTTATAACTTTAAACATTGTTAAAAAAAACAGAATAGGGGGTACCTACTATATGCCCATTGACTGATGAACATTCCCTGAATTCTAAATAATAGGGAGGATTTCAATAAATGTGACTGTGTCAAAATGGATGTCAGAATATAACAGAACCTTGAAAAATAGATTGAAGCCAGGTTCTAGGATTAATAGTTTATCTTTTTTATTTTACCTCAATGACTTATATTTAAAAATAAACAAAGTTAACAATTGTAACATTTCAAACCTTTAAACTTAAATAGAAATTCATTGATTTGCCAATCTTTACCATTAGGTTCCCATATATTTCATTGAGATTACAAAATTTTCTTAACATTTAACATGTTTAATTGTTTTTGATTTTTTTTTAGGGTAAACATGGTAAATATACAAACTGAATTCTGAATTATAAATCTTAAAGATCTGACAGAAATGTAGGTGTGAGTATATATGAAAGTTCTGGTGGATAAACTTAAAAAGACACATGCATTGATTATTGATATATGTCCCCAGTCATGAGTTGCAGCACAAAAATAGCATGAATACCACAAGTTAAGATTAGGTTCATTATTTTTTTTACAGAATGTGTAAGACAGCTAAATGTTTATTTTTTATTGTGAAAAATGTGTGGACAATAATGGGTGTAGTATAGGGGCTTTATACATATATGTTAGACTCAGATTAGAGACCGGAAGTCAATCTGAGTCTTACATAGACACATTTTTATATTAATATACCTTTTCCTAATAGCCTAATGTCCAATTTTTTATCCTATCCTTTCATGTCTTTAATCTATTAATTACATTTTACCATCTTTCTAAGCTAGTCCAAATAATTATGACATCTTGAACATGTTGAAAGGCTATTATATTTTTTTTTCTTTGACGCCTTACATCATGTACATCTATGTCATAATTATTTGGACTACTTTCTAAGCATGCTTATATATAAAAAAAAGAAAAAAAATGAGACAACTGTCCACATGGTCCACAAGAGACCAAAATAACACAGAAATTAACAACTATAGGTCACAGTACGGCCTTCAACAATTAGCTATGCCCATACAGCATAGTCAGCTATAACATGTATAAAAGGCCCCGATATGACAATGTAAAACAATTAAAAAAAAATTAGAAAACTAACGGCCTTATTTTTATAAAAAAATGAATGAAAAACAAATATGTAACACATAAACAAATGACAACCACTGAATTACAGGCTCTTGACTTGGGATAGGCACATACATAAATAATGTGGCGTGTTAAACATGTTAGCGGGATCCCAACCCTCCCCTAACCTGGGACTGTGGTATAACAGTATACAACATAAGAAAGAGCTATAAAAATCAGTCGAAAAGGCTTAACTCATCATTTCTTATTTTCTTCTAGCTTTAATTGAAATGCTTATATGGGGACGAAGTCCCCTATTACAGTAGAAAATTCAATAAAAAAAAAAAAAAAAAAAAAAATCGGGAAAATTTCCCGAATTTTTTCATTGTACTAATGAACTCAAAATCGTTCAATTTTTTTTTGTCGGGTTTTTTAATTTCCGGATCTGCACAGAACACATAACTCTACTTCCTTCTTCCGGTCTTGTTGTCGTGAGACTTTGATTAGTCTAGTAAAATATAGGAACTCAAGGAACACAATACCAATATTTCATTTTTAATCATTCTTTGTCTTTGGTATGAATAAACCAAAAAAATAACCTGACGCATTGCGTTTCTTTGTTTACATTGAACATGACGTCATAACTTGAATAACGTCACAAGTAAAATCACTAACAACAGAACCAAAATCGGAAACATTACGGTATTTCCGTATCTTTTTTTTAACAAATATTTAAAATACAAAAAAAATAATTTAAACAAACTTCGTCCCCATTCCCCATTGCTTATGTATTCTGTAGTTATTTGTGGGTAAAAGTCTCAATACTGACTCTAATTCTAAATAAAGCTTATTTGTCTATCAATTTGTTCCTGTAACAGGGAACTGCACTTGGACTAATATATAGTGATAGTATTATAGGACCCAAGTGTTATATCCTTTCAAGTCTAACGTAACGGTACCCAAATTGCACCGAGTACCCAAATTGCACCTATTTAGCAAAACTAGCAGCGGAAATCTTACAAGATTTCCTAGAGACTAAACAATTTGTATTTTTATGATTTGATACTAAGCATATCTTTCAACATAGGTAAAACTATTTAGATATGCACAAAACGTTCACAGAAATTATCAACAGATGAAGTATTTACTGAAAAAGCAAAATGTACTGAAACGTCGCCATGCGACGTCATCAAAACGTCATCTTTTTAAAATAAGCAAATACAATATGTTACAAGTATCCATGTAAAAAATAATGAAGAGTAAGCATGGACTAATATCCAATTGTTCAAAATATTTGAAGAAATTAAACAAAAGCTTTGTTATTAGACTTTTGACGATGTGAATTTAAGCATGGATGCAATTTGGGTACTCCTCATTTCAGAATCATTGATGGTTTGGAGGTAAGTTTAGACCCATTTTTCTATGATTCCATATGGAATAAAAATCAAATTGGTGTACCTTTATAATAAAGAAGGATACGGCTACAAAATAAACACAGAATGGACATTTTTGTCTTTATCATAAAAAAACGTAGAGGAAAAAACTGTCAAAATAGGTGCAATTTGGGTATCGTCACGTTAGTCTCATATCAATATCAGCTTACATTTTTTTCTCACATTTCCTGGAAAAACTATTTATAACAAAGTAAATTTGAATTCATGGATTTTCCTAGTTTAACATTTTCTGTAGCAATGATTGTGGTTTTTTTTTTTTTACACATTTTAAATAATCTTTATTTTGACAGTTTGTTTACCTGTTTATCATTGGTTGTCATAATTCATCAAACTGTCACAGTCCCTGTTCTTCTTTCAGGAGTGATGAAATTTACACGTCACGGATTTTTACCCGAATTGTTTCCGGATTTTAATTACATAGTCACTAAAAAATAGTTTCGACGTCTTTACTAATATAGTGGAAATAAATGTAAAGGAAATGCATTAAATATACACATTTTTACAATTTTATTACCATAAATAAAGAATTTTTATATGCTTCAATGTTTTTTATTTACAGATTATATTTAAAATGGCTGCGCCCATGAGTTTATTTTCAAAACAATATTGTTTAATGTATATTCCCCTTGCTGGATAAAAGAATGTCTATGATGTATATTTTTAGATGTGCGGAAATGACAGCTTGTCGAATGTGTTTGAAAAGAAACATCTTACTGCCATGCACTAAATTCAACAGTCGAATTCTCAAAAGAATTGATACTTTCCCTAGAACAATTTCAACAAACCAGCAATCCATGGGTTTTGCCATACTTGGAATACCTTTAACTACTCATTATATATCCAAAATTAAGTGCAAGACACAGAAACTATCACAGAAGAATGGCTTGCATATGGGTCATGTTAATCTTCTTAAAAACAATGTTCAATGCTACCAAGATTTGAATCGGACATTTTCAACTGCAAGTGTTTACAACCGATTATCAGATACACCCAACACTCCTGACAAAGATTCATCAAAGGACATTAAAGATATTGTATGTACTCAATATATAGGGATCTTCACTAAAGCGAAAACTTTCATAACACTTTGACGGCTTTGCAGAAGCTCTTCAACACTGTCATTTGAAAACCCTATGTTTACCATTCAATACTACCATTTGTTGTGTAACAATAAATATTTTTCTACCTGCACAACGATTACTAACGTTTTAAAGCTTATTCATGATATCCATTGTGTATTTATCTTGTTTGTTTATCTGCAATGACCTTTCGACCTTAATGGGTGATCTCCCATTATTTTTTCGCACCGGCACATTCATACCTGTCAACCTGTGACGATGAAAATGCAGGTCATGACCTGCATTGAAGAATCAAATCTCAGGTCATAACGCGTACAAACTTTTTCGAGCTGAATATCAGTATTTATGGTACATTTTCTTATAATGTATATCAAAGATACCAAAACATCAATGCATGTTCACTTGGTTAAGTAATTTTAAATCTTATTTATTATTATTTCATTACACTTTTAAAGATTTTTATAAACTTGTGTATCACAGTCTTATGTCCTTTACTTTTTGTCATCATCATGATCATCTAAAATTTATTTTTCAAATGTAATTTTATAATGCATGTAATGAGACTACTGGATAAGTAACATTCATCTCTCAATTGACAAGGAAATTAGACTATGATTAAATATAGTAATACAGTTAAAGGAATTATAAATGTAAAAAATAATTTTCAACTTCTTTTAAAAAATTGTATAAAGGTATAAAAATAATGAAAAGTTATTTTTCAACATGTATTTGAATTTTATATTTTTATGATTTAATCTTTTTCACCCATAAAACGTAAAATAAGGAATAATTTTGAATGGTGAAAAATAAGGGGAAGTAACTCAAGTTCAAATATGTTTCTAAACCAGTAGTGCAATTTATTTACGACCTAAAGCTAAGGTAATTGGTGATAATTAACAGTGTGTTTGACACCAAAGCTGTCAAGTGAAGCCATGCACTTAATGGGTCACTTAATTTGACAGTTTACATAGCTAGCTGTCTGTTCATGGAAGAATTACGAATTTGCCGGTATTTCAAAGGAATATTACTTATGAAAATCAATCTCAAGGCTAAGAAATACGGGTGAAATCGGGTCATTTTCGGAATTCCCGGGTTATTTCAATGACCCGGCGGGTGATCCGGGTGATCCCTCAGAATTGTGAAAATCTCGGGTCACACCCGCAGAATCCGGGTCAGTTGACAGGTACAACAATGTATGGCACATTACAGAAACTCCGAACTCCCTTATCGGTGTTTCTCTCTCCAATTTAAGCCAGAATTGGTATCTTTCATGAATACATACATGTATCATGCATATCATGTATTTTGTATACAAGGGTATACAGATACATGCTTATCATCATTATTTGCATTTGAAATGGATGATTTATTATCTACTTTATATACATGTACACTGAAAATCACAATTCAACACTTTCATATCAACTCAAATATCTTTTTAGTATTAAAAAGTAAATATTCAACCACAAAATGTACATGATGTATGTAGTTTTCAACCTTAATCATGTTGATGCGTTTTCATCATGCAATATATTTGCGTTATCATGTTAAATGATCATGATGATGTTGATTGTGATGATAAATAATTTATTTGGTCTGTCATTTTAAGCCAAAAATGAGCTAAAGAAACATTTTTTTGGACTACCATAAAATCTACATTATATATGCAGGGGTTCAAATTTGCGGTGGTCCGAGGTCTGTGACCTTCCACTTTTGCAATCGCACTTTCGATTTGGTTACTAGCTACGTCAGACGGACCTTTGATATGAAAGAAAATACAATTAACTTTGCCAAAATTTCCAAACGATCTCAAAATGTATTTTCATCTTCGTTATTAATGACAGCGATGTGCGTTTTGTTCAATCGCTAGCTTTATATCGAAAATCGACAACAAGTAATTTGAAAATCCGAATAAAATTGTATCTGACTGACAAAAACAACATATTTTGAAAAACAATAGAGCCATAAACCAGAAATGAAGACAATTATAATACCTGATCCGATTCCGGGTGCGGATAAGGGTGATTCCGGGTTTGCCGATCAACTAAAATGAAAAAATAATAATTCAAGGCAGGTGACAAAATACATCTATGCTGATGAAATATAAACACTAGAATTGAAGACCAAAGATATATTGAAAAGATAGAAAAAGTAGGAAATATTTTATACAGAAACTCAAAATTACTTTTAGTTCACAAATTTTCATGTTAAAATCCAATAAAATGTGACAGTAATTTTCTTTATCATTAAAGGGGCACTAGCTACGAGATATATAAAAAATCTAAAGTTTGATTTTTTTCTGTTCAATCAATAATGAAAGTGAAATAGTGAAATAATAATTGGCTTTTTGCAGCCAAAAAGGTTCAATTTTGTCAAATTACGCTTAGAAACATTGATAATTAGTTCTTCACTTGCAAGTGAATGAGTCGACCTCTTTAAATCCGTATTCATGTGAACTTCAATTTAACCCCTAGCTAGAGATTGACAACGCATGCATTGTACGTGTACTGGTTATTTAAAGAAAAGGAATGTTAACAATGAAAGTGAAACTACGGTAAATCATTTGATTACTAATTCGATGCACATAAAATCATTCTTATACGGTTAAAAACAATGAGAAACATCTATTTTTAATCTATAAAATAAAATACAACAGACCTATAAAAATCCAATTGTATGTTTTGGTTTAATCTATTCATATCTTTATTTATGTTTACATCGCTTATATGGGCATCTGAGGTCAAATAGATAGTTAATTAGATGGCGTCTGGACTAAAATACACACGAAACGAACCTATATATTATCTACCCCATGCTCTGTAAACTGTTTATTTTAGACTTTTGATAGTTTGGATAAATGTTTAACATTGTTATAAATCATATATGAGAATTTGAGTCAAATCGGAGACCATGAATTTGACAGCTAGTGCCCCTTTAATAAATGATGAAAGTACACGAAGATTTTTTTTTATAGTGTAAGCATATTACTACAATTCCAAGAGGTAATTTCATCTCAATTTTGAAGGGCCAGTAAAAATTTGGAAGTTTCTTACTTTATTTTCACACAGGAACTAATATATGATAATAGTGCAACTAGATATATGATACACTTAAACAGCATGTGAACTGTTTAATATAATGGTATAATTAGTAATTAATTACCAATGGTTGAGACAACACACCCACCCACAGTGACACCCTCCCAAATAAAAAAAAACCAACATTATTTAAATTTTCTGTATATACAAAACAATTACATAAAAGTCATTTATCATTAAACATGTTATACAACAGTGATTTTGACAATGAAACAAAGTTAAATTTACCTCACACCAAAAGTACATCAATTTTGTATCTTACTGAGTTAGGAAATATTTCAAGTAAAAGTAGGACCTGGAATTTAGGTTGTGGACCTTTCAGTTTGGAGTGTCAAAGGTCTTGGACCTTCCAGTACCAAATGTTAATTTGAACCCCTGATATGTGTAAATTTATGTATATAATGTATATGCTGGTAAACCTATTTGAAAACATGCATGTACCAGAGAGACGTAAGAAAAACTAATAATGTCATGGCAAAAATTGAAAACCAACCAAAATACAAACAACAGGATATATATGATATATTATATACATCACAAAAACTCTGTATAGACTTAGCAATATGAACCCCACCAAAAACCAAAATTTGTCTCAAGTGTTTCAAAGGATAAGCATGATAAGCAATAGCAATATTATCTTACAATTTAATCTGTCAACATTTAAAACATGTACCTAACTTTTGTATTTATACCATGTATATATAATTCTTATTTAAAAATCAGAAGCTCATATACATTTTTTTTTATGTTTTTCAGAAAGAACAAATTATAAATATACCAAATGTATTAACAATGTCAAGAATAGTCGCAACACCGTTCCTGGGATATCTGGTCGTACAAGAAGCTTATACTCCAGCATTTTGTATATTTGTGGCTGCTGGAATGACAGATGTTGTAAGTGAGATAACAAGTGACACATGTGACATAAACACATTTCTCTAACAAAATGAACAATGGTGTCAGCATTTATCAAGCACATCTATAGGACCATACATGTACCATTTTTGTTTTAAAAAGAAAAGAAAAAAACATTGCCCAGACACATATATGATTGAAATGTGACTGTTAAAGTGTTGAGGTAGTATTTTAAAGTACACAGAAGACCAAAATTTTTCTTTTCAAGCTGCATGCTTTTTGAAATACTAATATTTTGTATGGATTATAGTCTTAACAATATTAATGTTACTGCAACAGGTGCACATTTCGATAATTTTTGTCTCTTCAGTAGAAACTATAATATTCAAAATATACAAACCTTGAAGAATTGAAAAACCCAAGAAGAATAAAAAAATAAAGCCTACCGGGGTAACTGGGACAAGAAATTAGAACTATGCATAAGGGATATATTCCTTAATTTTAAAATTGTTAAATGATTTTTGAAATTTATGACACACTATTTATTATGTGACTAGAAAAAAAACCCTTATCATGCTTATATAGAAGAATTTTGAAAGAAAACATGAACAGAAAGCTCTAAAAATTGCTTCAAGTGAGTGAAAAGAAAAATGTTGTCACCGAAAATATTTTTTTGCTACCTGTAAGTGTCAAAAGTATCAAAATAAATGAATCTTGTTATTGTACATGTTTTGAAAAAAACTAAATTATTTGAGTTATCACTCAAAAAAGTCTTTTTACTTGTGAAGAAAGTTGCTACTTTATCATGTACATGATAGAATCATAGGAATTAGATAATTATTGATATGTTAAAACAAAATTCCAATGCATAAATTGAATTTTGACATAGAAAGCTGCTTAATTCAGTATAATATGTGATTGATCATTTACCACGTTTACAGTTACATGTAATTGCAAGATTTCAAGATTATCATTAATTATCCCCATTCCATTGTTACAATATAAAAAAAATATTTGGAAAACATATAGAAAGGTCAGTTATCATTAGAAGTTTATTGGTTTGTCCTCTCAAAAGTTGATGAATCAAAACAGTTACTTGAACCCTATAGCTACATGCACTAGTTCTCTTACCATATCAGAGTAATGATAGTCATGATAGTAGGTTTAGGCAAAGCCTTTTATTTTCATACTAGATATGTTATATGCAGAAAAAAAATAACCTTGGATTGTGTGCATGGAAATTGTTTTTAGCAGTCTTGTCAATTATATGTTTTTTTTCTCTCTCTCCCTCTCAGTTAGATGGCTACATTGCTAGGAATTTCAATCAGATGACAGTTCTTGGATCAGCTTTAGATCCTCTAGCAGATAAATTACTGGTCAGTGTATTGACTGTCACTCTGACAATGTCCAGTTTAATGCCAGGTAAAACTTATATATATTGTGGATTCATTTATTTTTGTGGGTATCAATTTTCGGGGATTGAGAAAAATTTGCATTTTCGTGGATATTTCAATTCGTGGTTTTGCCAATCTGTGCATACAAGGTTTATAGACAATTTGTAATTTGTTGCATATTTAAACTTGAGGTTTACCTGTACTTACGACACAAAAACCAAGCAAATTTTTATCCCTTAAATAATAGTGAATCCATAGCATACAAATTTGGGATGTTATTTGAAATATTGTTTTTAAATCAGGACAATATTTTAAGTTGTGGTAAACATTTGTGATGGAGGCTATGGGATAAACTATACACAAAGTACTGTGGATTCATTATTATTCGTTGGATTCCAATTTTCGTGGATTTTGTGGGAACAGGTGAACCATGAAATTAAATGTTTGACAAATACCAAATTTGGGAAACATCATTCTGGAATTTTATAGATGTAAGCAGTTGCATTAATAAAATGCTTTTTCCAGGGACTTGATTCCTTTCACATGAGGAATAAATTATATTTAAAAAAATTAACATTGATGATATTTGGATGTGCTATTATTTTTTTTCCTTTTTACTGTAGCATATATCTGTTATTATTTATCATTGCCTTTAACATTTGTTTAATTTAAAGTGAGGATTTGAATAAGGAAACTGATATTTGTATTTTTTTATGCTGTAGGATATCTGTTATATATTTTCAGTGCCTTTAGCAGCGGTGATATTAGGAAGAGATATTTTATTAATTCTTGCCTCATTGTATTTCCGTTACATATCTCTACCACCTCCGGTAAGTATTCCTATACAGTAAATGTTAGAAATGTAATAATTTTTAGTGTTAAAAAAATTAGACCATATATTACTTGTGATTATTACCTATACTGGGATAGTTGTTGTTTTAATGTGGAGGTAGAAAAAGTAAAACCATGTGACATTTGTGAGACACTTTGATTTGTTAAATTTGTTTCGTAGAATGGACAGGCTGTTATTAGGACAGTTTCTCTATACATGTTGTGATCTTTTGTAGCTTCATTGACATTTACTTCTTGTTCTCTCATAAACAACAATAACTTTATATTTCATTAAAGTGCTGTGTGTATATAGATATTTAATTTCATTTAATGGAAACATCCCTTCAATAATTGTACCATAGGTATCCACTTCTAGGACATTTCTCTCACATATCAAGCGATGGTGCTGTAATACAGTTGCACCTTGATTCATTATTGAATTTTAAAGCTTTGACCTAATAAACTTTTTATAATAACAAAAAATGAAATAAACCTTGTAGTCTAAACGTCTTCAATTAAATTCATGTTGAAAATAACAATGAAAGCTTCACCAGGGTTAAAGTTATCAAAGAAAGTAAACAAATATATATTTGTGTTATTACAGTACCTGAAAAATAGATTACTGGTAAATTATAGTGACTTTTCATATAATTGTAAGCTTTTAAAATTCAGGAAACTTTTGACTTCCCATAATGCCAGACTAATCAAATTAATATCTAATGCTATTGTAAATGCATAGTCATTTCAAAATAGTATATTTTGCCTTATTTTTACTTTTTCTTGATATAAATACATGTTTTAACATATTAATACTGCAGCTAAAAGGAAAAAAAGAAAGAAAAAAAAAGAGATTTCTGTGTACTATAAACAAGCTTGCTTTATGACAGTAATATGTTTTTATTATGGATTTGCCATATGTATATTATTATATTGCACATATCTGCTGATTTTCATGTCCAAACTCTGCTTTTATATTAAATGTATGTTGGTCACAATAGCTTGTGTTTGTAAATGTTCACTAGCTACACATAACATGCATAACATTATAAAACTTTATAGATTTAAATAAGATTGATTTTTATGACCTCTTTAATTATGGTGCAAAGAGGGCCTTTTCAAGTTTTATATACAAATAAGTTCTGTAAAACACAAATATCCAATAGCTCACATTGAAGTTAAAGAAATCCTTGCAGATTTGTTGTATTACACATCTGTTTATACACGTAGTACATTATTGAAGACTGTACCGTTGCCTATAATTGGTAGCTTACGATACCACACCTTCTTATTTTCATGTTCTGTTCATTACTTATGAAAAATGGCCAACAGTGTATTGCTACCTCAGACAATGAAAAAAGGAAACACATTTTATGACAAGAAGCAAGCTTTTAGCCTTCTCATTCAAATCTTATAGTTATATACATTTGAATTTCCAAAAATTATAAACTATTGTTTTTTTTTTATAGCAATTTTGTATGATTTGTACTTTTAGAAAACGTTTTCGAGGTATTGTGATGTCACTAATGCTACAGTCAAACTACATCCTTCTAATATAAGCAAGGTAATTATATTTATTTTATATGGTGATATTTATCATTTCACATATATCTGAAAAAGTTTGAATTGTATACTTATTGCCTGGGTATGAGTGGAATAGTAAGTTTTATTGTCCCTCAAAGGAGCAACTATTGTCCTGAGGTGTAACTTTTGTCCTGATTTTTTTCTGACGGCAATAGTTGTATCCTAAGGGACAATAAACTTACCTTTTCACGAGTATCCAGTCAGTAAGTGTTTTAACATATCGAAAAAGACAACAGACAATAAATGACTGTGATAAATCAACTATCTTAATATAATATAAAAAAGCATTAACCAAACCATAACGTTTACTTCATAAATATTCTGAAATGCTAAGTCCAAGTCTTGCACTGTCGTCAATCCTAGATACAATAGGTGAAACGCAATGTCATACTATTTTCAAAGTCCTCCAATCTTGTAGCTGCATTGGAAAGTGTGTAAAAATATAATGATGCTTGCAATGAGATAGTTTCATAGAGGTTTTATAGTGGGAAACTATTGATTAGTCCAATAGTTCAATGTTTGCAATGTGAAAAAATAGTCAAAATATTGTGTACTTATTTCATATAGAAAATGATAACCAGTCAGGGGCATTACTTAAATAAGTAACAATTAAAATAACCTATACAAGTAATGTTGAAAACGAGTCTATTTCAAATATTACTTATATAAGTAACTTTTCTGAATATTATTTTTATAGGTGTCCAATTATACAGATTTTACTAGCTTTAACAAATTTTCACAGTTATCTGGTTATTTTTCCCATGAAATATAAAATCTAATCCTTCTGAAACAATAATTAACTTTCTGACACACTTATCTTTCATACTGACGCTTCTGGGTCAAAAATTGGTCTCATGGGCCTATTAAATTATCATTTTCCTCCAAAATCTTGAAGGTATACTGATATAAATACTTGTGAATTAATTAAGACTTGAAGTTATTTATAACTTGTAACCAAAGTCAATAACATATGTTCCTTCAATAAGTGTTATTTACTAAAAAAAAAATTGAATGTATAAAATAACTTATTCAAGTAATATTTTTGTCATTATTTTTATTTAAAGTAATCCTTTATCTCTATACTCCTCTCAAATCTAATAAATTCTTTATTTTATGATGTAAAATGATGTAAAAATTCATGAAAACTACATTTAGTCTATGCTTCTACATGTTCTTTTGAAATTTAAAATAACGCCCCTGACTGATAACTGGGTATATTAAAGTTTGCTATTTACACTGAAATGTTATCAAAGTCAACCTTGATTGTTCTATAATGATTGAAGATTCAGTTTTCTGATGCTCATGATACAGGTGATTTTTAAACAGTGTCCTATGTTTATTTTGTTGGGATTATTGTAAAATGGACTGAAATAAAAAATAAATAATCAGAGAAACCATGGTTATAATTCTATATGCCAATCCACATTTTGTATATAAAAGATTTATCAATGAAGTTGAAATTAAAAAACTTTAAAAGCTTTTATAATCTCACAAAATTAAGTTTGTTAGGACTGCATGTGGAAATTATGTAAGCATCAACAAACATTCTTACAGAAGGCCTAAAAAATAGCAATTATTATAGTAAAAATAAGTATACCAATTTTTTAAATGTTAAGGGCATACGATACAGTTACAGGGAAGGTAATGACGTTGCTAACGTAATTTGTTATTTTCGCGACGTCAAACTGTGACATATCGGGTAAAGATGCATTTTTGGACTGATTTTTATCATTCAAACTGATTTAATTTGAAAACGAGTTCATGGACCCCTATTTTTCAAAACGGTATTTGGTTTCATTTAACAGGGAGATTATGTGACCCAAATTTTATAAAACTGTAAATAGAGGATTTTTTTTAATTGTGATAAACATGCAGTAAAAAATTACGTTTTTTCCTCAATTCATGAACATTTGATAAAGATGAGTTATTTCTGAATAAAAAATTGCATATTTTTTGAAAATATTTATAAAATACAGATATTACCGATTATTTAACAAAAAACAATTTGGTTTTATCTTTCATAACAAAAAAGTTATGTCTTTCTTTCGGAAAAGAAATTACGGCCACAAATCTGAATTTCGAGCAAATATACAAAATTTCGACCTCATTTTACTCGAAAAGTAGCACATGAAGGTATATTTTTTATTACATATTTGATTTAATCAGGTAAAAAATAGCCTATAAGCAAATTTTCATGAACTTGTAAATACAGGACCAAAACTGTATCGTATGCCCTTAAACTCAGATCACATTGATACCGTAAGTGGAAATGAATAAACTCAAAATTAAATCCAGTTGTCATTTATATAATAATTGGCAATAGATAACAGTCAGTAAAATGATTTATTTTTCAGCTAAATACGTTTTTACAGTTGACATTGATAGCATCATCTTTAGCAGCTCCAGTGTTTGGGTTTGTGGATCATATAGCACTACAGACTTTGTGGTAATTAATTCTATTTAGATTTACCATGTTTACCTACTGGAAAATTTACCTGTATAAAAATAAGGAGATGTGGTGTGATTGCCAATGAGATAACTATTTACCAGATTCTAAATGAATGTAATTGATGGCATGCTTTATTATCAGACCCCATCCTCTGAAAGTTTTCACATGCTGCTGTTTGTATTGATTTTGTGCATAGTCTTTTACTAGGAAATTCAGAACTCTTTGAAAAATAAAGAAATTGTGATCGCATTGGTAAGTAAAAATGTAAAAAATACAAAATAAGAAAAAAAATAGTCATATTTGGAAAGAGAAGGGAAAGATACTGAAGGACGTTCAAACTCATAAGCAGAAAATAAACTGACTATGCCATGGCTGAAAAAGAAAAAGACAATCAGACAAACAACAGTACACTAAACAAAACATAGGTCCTTAATTTGGATCAATAAAAAAAACGGGGCATACAATTAAAAATATAAACTCATTGATTTAAACAATTTCATTTAAATTAGTCTTAATACCCCCATAGACTAGTATGGATCATTATTTTTTTCAATCTGTGCATCTATCTGTTAGTCTGCAATTTCATCTCTTTATCAGGTTTGAATTTTATTTAAAATAAAGTAAGAATATTGATCTGGATCATTATGTAGTTTACCATGAGGTTGAATCACAGCAATTTAAATTTAGTACATATGTTTATTTTAGTGTGGGGGCCAACTTAAGTACATATGTTTATTTTGGTGGGGGGAGGGGGCTTGTTGCCCAAGTGATCTAAGTAGCTCACCTTCTGTATAACTAGCCTGTCAACAAAGAGGTTGTTAATTTGAACCTTCAAATGACAGTTGTGTTCGACTCCAATCTTAATTGACTAGAATTGCCAATTTTGCTTGCTGAATGTCATGGTTTTTGCCATCCAGGTATATTCAAGGTTATTACACCACTATAAATAGATCCCCATGACACATTATATAGCCAGGATAATATCAAACATTATCAATAAAATGCTTTAAGAATTGGATTTTGATTACAGACTCATGTTTCTGAAAAAATTATCCCTTATGTCAAATATTTACAAGAAATTTAAAGTTTGATTTATTTCAATGAGAGAGTTATCTCCCTGTAGTGTTAGATACCACCTTAATGCATAGAAACTGTGTAAAGTATTTATCCCCCTTGTCTAGTATTATTTTTGTTTTGCAGGTATTTGACAGGAACAACAACAATTGCCTCAGGTGTTGGTTACTATAGAAACAGACATCAAAGTGTAGAAATATTACAGGATAAAATGAAGCATTGATTATGATTTTATGATTTACTGATATATATATATATATGTGTGTTAATGACACAAAATAGACAAAGTGAAAGAACGATTGTTTTCATACCAGTCAATTGGAGGTTATTAAATCACCAGAAATGATATTTGTAGATAAAATTTTGCAGATTTACAAAGTTAAAGTGATGTATGGTTTTACATGAAAAGAAATTCAACTGCAACTTATCA
Organism: Mytilus edulis; assembly: GCA_019925275.1. Classification (NCBI taxonomy): domain Eukaryota; kingdom Metazoa; phylum Mollusca; class Bivalvia; order Mytilida; family Mytilidae; genus Mytilus; species Mytilus edulis. Next base: position 119,030,195 of record CM034350.1, on the reverse strand, counting down.
AACATGGGAGTAGAGAATTTCAGAGCTTAGAGAAATGTGATTGCAGAAATTTGATTAAATGTGTTGTTTCTTTGGTGCTTTTTATTTAAATAAAACCAATGAATTGTTACCAGGATAAAGAGACTTTTGCATTATAAAAGCCACAGCTTATCAAACATAAGATTTATATTATTTAAACTTTTTTAATATGTTTACATTCCCTTATATATTTACATTATGATACTCTTCTTAAAAAAACCTACAGTTTACTTGGGTAAAGGAACATTGTCATCCCTAAACATATCAAAAGCAATTTATTGAATAGTTGGACCAGAATTGTCAATTTTAATCAAAGTTAACAGTTTCTGGCATGTATCTCTTACACAAACATGTAATTTATTATGGAAAACATGTTAATAATGTATTATAACAGGATTTGCTGAAAGAAGGACAACCCGTTTTGAAATCAATGCCCTGAGATTTCAGTTATTGTTCACACTATAACAGATGGAGAGAAATAAAATCTTTTAATGGTAAAAATATCCAGCAAAATAAGATCTACTAATATGTTTATCTTGAAAAAAATCAATCAACTGAGTCCTTAAAGAAAATATTGTCATTTAAAGATGATTGTTGTCTTTAAATCCTGAGTTTGTTGACCGTTATAGAATAACTGTCTGAAAGTTTAAATAGAAACAACATTGAAGGATGGTATGATATATGTACAATAAATTTATCTTCAAGCATTAGAAGAGCATTACGTAAAATTCACATTATTGTGAAGGTTTGGAAGTTATCTGGGCTTTCCTTTGACATGAAATCAATCATACAATTAAACAAAACATCAATTATACCATTTAGCTATAAGTACGCAATATTTTGATTCATACAGTATCCGCCTTACACTGTTGTATGGGTTGACGTCCCAATATAATATAAAAACACCTGCCTGACATAATTTTCCGGTATTCAATACTTGTTTTTGGAACAACTTTCATCCAAAGATCTTAGGAGCAAGAAAAATAAAGCAACAAATATAGTGGTAACAGGGAATAACAAAAAGCCTTTTATACATGTTCAAAGAACAGCAAATACTAATTTTGATAATATAATACGAATCAGGCGTTTGCTATCTTAGTTTCAGCTTTCTTTGAACTTGTATTTGTTCAACAAATTATGTATCATTTAAATCACTTAAAATCCCCAGATAATCATGTTCATCTGAAAGAGGGATGAAAGATACCAGAGGGACAGTCTAACTAATAAATCGAAAATAAACTGACAACGCCATGGCTAAAAATGAAAATGACAAACAGACAAACAATAGTACGCACAACACAACATAAAAAACTAAAGAAGAAACAACACAAACCCCACAAAAAACTAGGGGTAATCTCAGGTGCTCCGGAAGGATAAGCAGATCCTGCTCCACATGTGGCACCCGTCGTGTTGCTTATGAGTTATCAAATTCGGTAGGTCACGTTTATGAAAGGGAAGGGGATTGTAGTTACGATGTAAGGAACATATCTGATATCATTTGTGAAACGGTTATTCCATAACGGTCAACCAACTCGTGATGGCGTCCGTAAAATTTACGAAGAGATCATTTCAACTTCACCATTTGGAACTCTTGATTTAATAGCTTCCTTGTGAGCAACAACCCTCTATCAAGAAAATCATGATAGGAAATGCAAGCACGGGAATATCGTATCAACTGGGAGATACATACCCAGTATGCAGGTGCTGCTGGAATGTTGCTACTTAGAAATGTAAAGTTCACAATTGGAAAGCTGAAAGCATCTCTTTTGTCGTAAAGTTATGTTTTCAATCCACCCTCATTGTCAATTTCTAGATGTTAGTCAAGATATGAGGCCGACTTAACTGTATCTGTTGTATCCTTTATCTCTAGTTCAATGGGATAGATGCGTTCGACAAAGTCACCAAATTTTGAATTATTTAGTGAAAGAACATCATCTATATAGCAGAAAGAAGAATTAAAGGATATTGCTAACTTATAAGGTCAACTGAATGAGGGATCAAACCTCTTTTTAAACTCTTATCACACTGCATGATGGAATATTTAGCATTCTAATTTCGTTTAAACTGAAATAACTTTACGGTACCATATCAACTGCATCAGATGTGCATCCTGGTGATTAATATCTATTTCGTAATTAGTACACTATTCAACATATTTAGCACTCTTTATTACAAACTTTTAAGAGCTGACCAAACAGCAAGGGACCCAAAGAAAAACAAAGTTTCCAGCAGCTCAAACCTTTTTGTTTTTTACATTCGTTGAACCATCTGATGCAGATGTACACGAAGGAATGATATTCAGGATTTATTAATTTTCCCCTATGTGTTACTAGTAATTGCCAAAAGGAGCAATTTTGTAATATATAATTTGTGAAGTGATAAATTATAGTGTATACGACAGTTTACATAACAGGATATTCTTATATTTCTTTCAGTTGATTTTTTTTCTATTTGAGCGAATCTTACATAGTATGTTATTGGAACAATACAATACTAAGACTTAAACCTATATTATCCCTGTCATATTCAGCAAATAATTACTTTACCGAAAGGTTAAGACAAAAACGTCCTGTTCTGAGAAGCTTTAAACAGATTTTTATCTCCATTCATGTCATTTGTTGTTTGTCATTTTAAAACTAAGAGATGAAAATTTGTGATAAAAGTGCACAAACTATTTAAAAGCATATAGAAAAAGATAATGTTTAAACTCGTGTTGAAAAGTTGTGTAAGTGCTTTTGTTCATACAGGCACAGTGTTATTGTGTTATTATAAAAGTCAAAATGTTTGTTAAAAAATCAACAATACATAAATCTAAAATACAGTTCTAAAATATTTGGTTTGAACCTTTATTTTGCTATCATATGAAAACATGTACTTGTTTAATATTCATACAGCTTCGTATTATTGGAGCAGGAATGACAATTGTTTCGAATTGAAATATCAGCATAAAAGTAAACAACATTTTGATTAGACACAAATAGTGCGCGATTTTGTAATGCGTTGATGTTTTGTTTTAGTGGACACCAGTTCATTCGAAATTTGTAAATGGGCAAAAATGTGTAAACAAGATTGATACATTATACATGATATATCATTCAAAATGTCTAATTTTTACGAAGACTAAGTAAAAATCAACTTATCAACACGCAAAAGGGACATAAAATACTAAAGAGTGCGAACATTTTAACTGAACATGTCTTTTTGTTTTAGCTATAAATAACATTTTAGAAATCATAATTCTATATATCATTCATTTACTACGAAGTATTAACGAAACAATTGAAAAGACGTAAATTTTGAGTAAAGTAGTGAGTAAGTCCAAAAAAAGGGTAAAAAAATAGTATTTCGGAAGCTGTCAAATAATTCAATACCCTTTGCCATAAAATTGTCCATATTTTGAGTAAGAACTGATGAAGTTTCCTATCGTTTTTATATAATTTGCCACAAAAGTAGTATACCAAACTGTAAATTATTGAGAAGGATAAGGTGGGTTTTTTCAATTTCCATTTATTCATGTTATTGTACATGTCTTAAAGAAATGCACTATGAAATAAATGTGTAGTCTGTCTAATATTCTGTTAATGCTGATTAGAATAAATTGTGGTATATTTGAGAAAGTCGTAAAGTTTTCCTTTGCATAATGCTAGACTCACTACATTATTTGTGATTGATACGGAACCCCGCTGAAACAAGAACAGGCGTATGTTATGCCTTTTATATTTGAAACTACATTTTGACCATATGCAAATGAATTTAGTTTACACAAAACAGATGAATAAGCATTTTTGTTGTCAGATAACAGTTTTTGAACGATCTGTAGTTCATTTGACATTTTTTTTTAAATAAAATTGTTTACTGTATTTTCTCACGCAATACATGAAAGGGAACTTACAGACCAAATTTTACACAATTAAATATGTTACATGGTTAATGACTGTTTAAAGGGACATACCAGATATTTTAATAAAACCATAACAAAGCAATCCCAACTTTAGGACGAAATTTAACTTATTGTGCAAATTGGACGTCTGATTCATATTGTTAATAAGCAAAAAATAATTTGATTCTTTAAAAGTTTTCTTAAATTGTTCAAATTTACTAAATTGTCGTTTTTTGTACGGAAGACTTACCGTTTCAGATATTTAAAAAAGACAAATGCCAACTGACTGATTCTATTTGCATGAATTAATGTTAAGAATCACAGGCACTTGTCTAAAAAAAAACAATTTCCTATATACCTTAATATTAAGGTATATAGGAATTTTTTTTTGAGACAAGTGCCTGTGTTAAGAATAACAGGATTACCTGTACCAACAGATTTAGTAGGGTGCAAAATATCGAAGAAGGAGTGTAGTTAAAGTTAACGGACAACACACGGCTACATTTATATGCAAACTATCGGAAAATCATTATATTTTCCAATCATGAATGTCGTCGTTAGCTCCCGTGGTCACGTTTTTCAAAATTTTGTGATTTCGTAGAGTTTGGATATCAAAAATTTTTGCCACGAGCATCACTGAAGAGACATGTCTTGTCGAAATGCGCATCTGGTGCAGGAAAGGTACCGTTAATGTTATTACCCAAAGATACCTCATCATACAGGCAATCTTCAAAACGAAAAATTAAAATTATTGCTTTCTATATTTTTGTTCATATAATACTTATCATTTATCTTTAATATCAAATTTATCATATAACTGAAGCTGAAAAGATTTATATAATTTACTTAAATATAAGTATTTCAAGATTTTAGTCAGACTATTTTTTTTAGCCGAAATTAACACAGGCACTTGTCTCAAAAAAAATAATTCCTATATACCTTAATATATATTATTAATATATTATTTATAATATATATTAAGGTATATAGGAATATTTTTTTTGAGACAAGTGCCTGTGGAAATTAACCACATTTTGAACGAAAGAAAATTTATTGCGTGTTACTTTCACGGGATTTTTACTGATTACATCAATAAGAAATGTTTCATATGTGTGCCAAATAGTTTGTGTAATGATAATCGGTGCGAAGAAAATAGCAATTTAAAACACAAATTTAGTGATAATTCTGCCTTGATTCAAACACGCCTTTTCTCGTGCCGTTTATCGTTTTGTAGCTTACACATTCAGATCATTAACTAGGACAATTGTCACTAACTTCATTTCTCTTTTAATTTTGTTTGTTGTATGTTCGATTTGTAAGTTTTGAATAGTCCAGTTAGTTAGAAGATCGTTGTTTTGTTTTAGGAAATATTTTTGTTGGTTTTTATAACTTTAATTGTTTTTTGGACTTGATAGTTTTGTTATAATTGTAATATACAAATCAAATCTTTCGGTCACGTTTCAGACTCGGAATATGGCACACATTCACAGTCCTGTTAAAGGAAAACAGTACTATTACATTTTACCAGCAGTAGGTTGGCCCTCGTGTACCAAAGACAGGTGAAGGAAGTCAACTTTGGAGCGCTGTGATTGGATGTAAGGGTACACTATATATGTTTTTAATTGCCTATGAATATATCTACAATATAAATTTTAAAACCTTTTGAAATATTTTCGAGAGAAATTGAATTATTCGAAAAGGCTTCCGAAATTTCATAAATTTGGTATAAAAATGACGGTGGGCATGGATAACATGGAAACAAGCTCCGTTGGAAGTTGGTCATGATACTATTTGGCTTCAACTTTTAAAATAGAGTGATAAAGTACTTACACCACACATAATAGTTTTATCCAGGTTTTTATTATTATAAAAAGTGGTAAATTTAGAAAATGTAAGTATTGTCGCCTATGGCAGAAAAATAGTACCGTTTTCCCTATAACTATGCCACGAAGTAGGAATGAAATACAAAGGGTAAGTTTGTTATATGTCAGGGTTCTTCGACTGAATTGCTTATTAATCTGCGAGGAATTAGCACAAAAAAAGCTTTATCGAGGATATGAGAGCACGGAAAGATCATGTATATTTTAGTATATTGCATGATGCTTCAGACCTAGACAATCTCCGTACTGATGATTACAAAATTTTGTACCACCATGCTTGCTATAAATCATTCACTAGCAGACACAAATGCAGTTATTTTAAAGCTGAATCAAGTTCTTGTTCGTCTGTGTTTCAGCTACTATATAGAAGATTGTCAAATTCCTGACTGGAAAAAGTTTCTTTGGGTCAGTGATTACTAGTAGGCCTTAATCAGGTTTTCTGGCGAATCGATTGTTCAGCATCATTGTAGATAAACAGTTATTATGAAACATGAGGAAGTCATTTATCTAGCTAGCCCTTCCAAGGACTCTAAATCAGCTCAGAAGTAGTATTCAGATTTTAAGAATGATTTTGTACGCCCGGTGAAGTAGATACCCGCATGATTTTACATGCTATTCATGTAGACAAAGAGTTCGGTGTTAAAGGAACCAAGGGTAGAATACTAATGAAGTCACAAGCTACAGATGTTCTGATCTAATGCGTTCATTACTTCCCCTCCATGCAGCTACGCATTAGCTATGGTTTCAAACAGGCACTATAACTTACACACAAGATTTACGCCTCTATATACGTGTCAACGGAATATGTAAAAGTCTCGGGTTTACCATCTATAACATTCTACCAGCCAGATATGCTGTAACATGATGCGATACAACGTAATCCCTAGCTGTTTATGATCGGTAAGTGTACTGATGTTTAGTCTTATAGGACTACCCTGATGATTTCACCGATTTGTCAAACCTTTCGAATTGTGACATCGATGAATCTATAGATGCAAGCTCGAGAACTTGTTGTTAGGTTGAATAATCTCAAGTCAAAACTCAAAATAGATTATAGTGACCTAAACAAATTGAGCGTAAAATTGCTACATTTTCCCTTTTCAAACTTCCTCCTTGTGAATCTACTTTTAAACAACATGTAATATTAAGAGCTTCACTCTAGGCATATATGTGATGTCTTTCCGTTTAGCAAACCTGCCTTTACATTCTCCTCTTCAGTTCAGATGGGAAAAGAAGAATGACTTGTTACTGTCTATCTCGAAAGTCAGATGTTATATGAATTTCTGCAAGATTTAATCTGTGTTTTCTAAGGGTTGCATTTGCTTCAAACAAAATCTATCATGTACAGATTTATGCCCATGTCAGGCAAATGACATATGTCAAGATGTGAATACTCGTCTGGTTGCATTTAGAAACATTGATGACGACGAAGATGACGATGTATAAGATTTCATTTTTCTGTTTTTACCTTATTAATCATTGTTAGCAATCGAATGAAAAATTAAGCAGTCTATAGTATTTTCAAAACATTAAATAAAACATCTACTCAATTTTGAAATCGTAGGAATTATAATAATAATCTATCTAGTGGGGACAGATATGTAAAAAAAAACAAAAAAAAAACCCTGCTATTTAAAAAATGTTAAAAAAACGTGACCACGGCAGACAACGATTGGGGTAAACAAAGTAATAAACTAGTCTTCAGGCAATATTGAGTAAAGCTCCTTTTTTTATTACTTTCATCAATTTAAATGAAGATCGATAACCGGGATCAATGATATTACGAGTACAGCCAAGAAATGGTTTTCTAACGGTCGGTATTCTTGATCTATCATAAACAGAACACATATAGTGCTGAATGTTCAATTAGAACAACACTTGTATATTGTGGGCATCCAAAGTGGTACTAAAGCAACTGTTCCAGATGGGCATCTAGCTTATTAATATTCATTCAGTAATTCTAGTTGATAAAAAGGTCATAACTCTTAATCATAATGGAAACATTTAAGAGCTAATGAAACCAAACAATTGAAAGATGAAAAGCCAATTTTAAAAACGTTATTTTTTTTTATGTATAGTAAGCAATATGCATAAGAATTATATTCATGGAGGATTCATGTCTGAATGGAGAGGGTACATATTTTGTAAACCGATACACTTTAGTTTATAATTAAGTAATTTAAACAATATAATACAAACACGTTTTTAATGTCTGTTCTATGCATCAGATATTGCCGACAATGAAAATATAAACGTCCTGTTTTACGAAGTTGTAAACTGATGCTATCTTTTGTCGTTTAAAAATAAGGAGCCAAAAGTGCACACAATAAATTCACATTGCTATAGAAAAACACCATGTTTAAATTCCTTAAAATGAATAGATCTATTATAGTATGTGTTCATGCAAAAATATTGATATTTGTGATTCAAGTACAATTTTTTGTTTAAAATCATTACAACATACATTTGTATTACCTACTATATTTGATTTAGGCCTACCTTTACCTTTATCTATCATATGAAAACATTTATTATTTGTCATTCTGATAGATTCGTATCATTATATGTCAATTTTCATCTGATGCTTAGAGCTGGAATGGTAACTGTTTTCCAATAGAACTTTCATCAAGCAAGTAAACAGCATTTCAATAAGACACAAATAATGTACAGTTTTATTATGCGTTGATGAATTTTTAGTAAATACAAGTTTATTCAAAATCAATTGATATATTGGTTTTACACTAGTAATTTTTGGGCCCTTTATAGCTTGTTCTTCGGTGTGAGCCAAGGCTCCGTTTTGAAGGCCGTACATTGACCTATAATGGATTACTTTTATGAATTGTTTTTTGGATGGAGAGTTGTCTCGTTGGCACTCACACCACATTTTCCTATATCTATTGATATAGATATCAGCCAGAGTGTTTAATTCTGGTATAAAACTTTTTCCACATAAAGTATAGAATTGAGCTGAATGCGAATACCAATTACTACATTGTACGAATTTAAGCTGAGCATGTCTTATTTTAGTTCTAACTTACTGTTCAGACGTCCACCATTCTATATACAACTTAATCAATTTGGGAGTATTCACGAAAAAAAAATGAAAAGTTATGAAAACACAAAGCTTGTTTTCAATATGGGAATTATCTCCATTACACATTGTGATTATTTCTTTTTTTATGAGTATAAAAATTAACCTATGCAAATTTTCTTTGATGCCGAAAATCCAATATATGATATATTTTTTTAGAAAAGTCATAAGGTTTTGTTTTGCATTATACTAGACAGACTACATTTTTGAAGACTGATACGGTACCCCGCAGAAAACCAGAACAGGCGTATATTGTTCTCATACATTTTTTGTCACATAAAATGTGAAATAATTTTTACCATATGCGAATGATTTTTGTGTTTAGAAACAGACAAAAAGCATTTTTTTAATTTAACTGTGTGTGCTGTTATGATCGACAGGTTTTCCCGTATGGTGTTATACTGATTATGTCATATGGCTAACGGCGTAGATAAAGGCAACAGTGGTATACTGCTGTTCAAAACTCGTAAATCTATGGACAAAAACAAAATTGGGGTAACAAACTAAAACTGAGGGAAACGCATTGAATATAAGAGAACAACGACACAACATTAAAATGTAACACACACAGAAACGGACTAAGCATAAGACAAAATCCGATCAGAATAACAAATATAACATCAAAACCAAATACATGAATTTGGGATAGAAAAGTACCTTGACACGTCTTATAGTAATGTGAATTCACACTCAAATATAAGAACGCGAGAAAGAAGACATAGATACTCTTTCTGAATGGATAAAGGGTGTAAGGTTGTTGATACAAATCAGAATTTAGAAGATGAATGGCTCTATCAATACACATGCTACGTCAATCTTTAAAGACCAAAAATGTTGCAAAATACTTGTGCTACCTCCATGACAAATATGTCGTTGTCCCTCGCCGATGAAGCCCCAAACAAAAACGTTTTAAATCTCAATACATAAACTGCTTGATAAATGAATTAGGTATTGCAAATTCACTTGGAAACCCAACATAAACCCTCACGACATTTACGAAAATTGAAATTCTGGATAGTCACTGGTAGAACTTTGAACCTTTAAATCACAGCGAGCTCGTTGTGCATCAAACGGTAACCTTCATTCTAACCAAGGATGACATTCCTATTATTTTTGTCTGTTTGGGTTGCTCACCAAAATTTGTCTATATAACGGAAATATCAAAAACTGTCATACAAGAGGGAGGTTTGGCTATCTATCAGATTTAAATATACATTTTTTTTCAGAGAATGTCTGTTCCAAAAAAGAAGGAAAATTAGAAATTAGGAAAAATAGAACCGAACTCCAAGGAAAATCAAATCAGAAAGGCTCTTATCAAACGGTAAATCCAGAAGCGAACACCTCAAACGAATTAAAACCAAGAAATATTGCTGACTTGGTACAGCCATTCCCTGAAAAAGTGATCAGTGTGCTGTAGTTTTGTTTTGACCACATATTTGTTGAATTTGGAGATATATATTTAAAAAAATATGATGTTGCGTTATTGCTGACGAGACAACTCTTCACAGGAGACCAAATGACACAGAATTAAAAACTATAGGCCACCAACGATGCGCAAATCCCGTACCATAGATTTGTAGACTTTCACTTTAAAAAAAGAAATTGTCGGCATTCATATAGGAATAAACTGTGCACCTCTCCATGCCGACGTCTTCTTATTTGAATATGAGTCGGAGTTTCTTCAGACACTTTTCAAAACAAGATCAAAGAATCCAGGTCATTTAACTTCATTCTGATCTATTGCTAATGTTTATTCCATTAAAAATTTAAAATGTTCTGATTTGTTTGGTTCCATTGATATATCCCAAGAACTAGAAATTAAAGAAACATAGTTATCAAAGATACCAGGATTACGATTCAATACGCCAGACGCGCGTTACGTCTACATAAGACTCATCAGTGACGCACAGATCAAACTAGTTAAAAAGCCAAACAAGTACATAGTTGAAGAGCATTGAGGACCAAAAATTCTAAAAAATTGTGGAAAATACAACACGCACGACTTTCTCTGCTTCTTTTTTGTCTCGCTTGACGGAGTCTAAAAGCGCGACATAGGTATGATATTTCCGGCGGCGACAACGGCATAATCATTGTTTTAGTTTGTGATTAGGTCTAGTTAATGGTTAATCACTAGTGGTAAGTCAAATATATTTAGTATGCAGTTGTATAAGCAGTGGCATATCTCATTTCCATGGAGATTATTGACCCCGCCCCTCTGATATTAACTATTGACTATGACACCTTTGCTTTGTTTTCGTGTGTTAGTGTGTGTTTAAGTCAGTTTATGGGGATCCACTAGTGGTAACTGAATGATAATGGGTATGCAGTTGTATAAGCTTTGGTGTATCTCATTTCCATGAAGATTACTTGACCTCGCCAACCTCAGTTATGATTGATTGATTTTGAAATTTTGCTTAGTTTACATGTATCAGTTTGTGTTCCGGTTTGTTTAAAGGGAACTACCTTTAATTTGTCAACTGTACCTTCAGTCATGGTTCATTGACTTTGAACATTTGCAAAACTTTACATGCTTTTGCTATTTTAATTTCAATATTTGCATTATTGAAATTACTAAAAAGCGAGACATATCTATGTGATTTTATTTTATTTTATTTTATTAGGCTTATATCTCGAAATGGAAATACACGCTCATCTCAGTACCAGAATCTATGATAAAGAAGACGCTTTTAATTTTGAAATTTTCAATATACCTCACCTTAGTAGCAATATACCACTTCACCTGCATTTGTGCTATATATTTGCTAGCTTCATTTCAAGCGCTTTCAACTGCTCCTTGGATATTGTAGAAGTCACGCGTGTATAAGAAGAAAGTTAATAAACCAGGAGTATGCGAAGAACGTTCTTTTTTTCTAAAAACAGTTATCAACTTTACAAGTAATACATAATAGTCTTCATAATAATAATAATAATAATAATAATGATACTATACTACTACTACTACTACTACTACTACTACTACTACTACTACAACTACTACTATACTACTACTACTACTACTACTACTACTACTACTACTACTACTACTACTACTACTTCTACTACTACTACTACTACACTACTACTACTACTACACTACTACTACTACTACTACTACTACTACTACTACTACTACTACACTACTACTACTACTACTACTACTACTACTACTACTACTACTACTACTACTACTACTACTACTACTACTACACAACTACTACTACTACTACTACTACTACTACTACTACTACTACTACTACTACTACTACTACTACTACTACTACTACTACTACTACTACTACTACTACTACTACTACTACTACTACTACTACTACTACTACTACTACTACTACTACTACTACTACTACTACATACTACTACTACTACTACTACTACTACTACTACTACTTACTACTACTACTACTACTACTACTACTACTACTACTACTACTACTACTACTACTACTACTACTACTACTACTACTACTACTACTACTACTACTACACTACTACTACTACTACTACTACTACTACTACTACTACTACTACTACTACTACTACTACTACTACTACTACTACTACTACTACTACTACTACTACTACTACTACTACTACTACTACTACTACTACTACTACTACTACTACTACTACTATAACTACTACTACTACTACTACTAACTATCTACTACTACTACTACTACTACTACTACTTACTACTACTACTACTAACTACTACTACTACTACTACTTACTTACTACTACTACTACTTACTACTCAACTACTACTTACTACTACTACTACTACTATACTAATAATAATAAATAATATAATTATAATAAATTATTATAATAATAATAATAATTATACTAATAATATGTTTATTTAAAGAGTGTAACTAATTTGAATTAAACCAATTGTCAATAAAAGAGGGGCGAAAGATACCAGAGGGACAGTCAAGCTCATAAATTAAAAATAAACTGACAACGCCCTTTCTAAAAAAGAAAAAGACATACAGAGAAATAATAGTACACAATGAAGGCAATGGTATAAACCGCTGTGCGAACGCTATTTTGTTTACAATAACAAATGTTTTATGCGATCATTTCCTTATATATAAATACCTTAGTAGCACAGGTCGCATACTTAGGAACCCCTGTATTTTTACAGCCTCATTTGACCAGAGAGAAAAATCAAATGAGTCTATAGAATAGTTTAACATACATAATTATATTTAAATAACCAAAAACAATTGATTTTCACCTGATAAGCGTCACTGTATCAAAACACTTTCGTATATCCGGTTCACTGAACAAACATGTGTTGATTTAAACTGAAAAAAAAACCTATTATTTGGTTGCGAACAATAAGTTATAGTTTGAATTGGAATTATCGATGTGGTTGAACAAAAATTGAAATTATTCTGTTACATACATATGGATTTTAAAAAGGATAAAGCACATGTGGTGAGTACAAATGTAATACGAAGAATGATAAATGTGGTAATTTACTTATGTATCTAATATGCAGAGACTTAGATTCAAATATTGATTACAATAAATTTATTTGGTTTCTTTCTTTTAAAATAACATATTGTTCACTACTTTATACACAAGATACAATAAGATCATTATATATGGAATCGAACACACTTTTGATTTGGAACAGAAGAACTTAGTACATCTTCCTATATTTTTTCGATAGAGTTCAATTTTCGTTCTACATATATACATATCCGAGCGTAGCAAGAGTAGTTTTAATTTCTTGTTCATTTGCAGTTTCAGCAAAGCCTGTATTCAGTTCAATTTTATCGAATTTGCATTTATTACGTATTTTCCTAATAGCCTATTTAAGGTGGTACCTAACACTACAGGGAGAAAACTCTGTAAAGTCAGCTAAACGTTTTAATTACGTTGTGTTGTAAAAGGAATATAAAGCTTCTCAATGATCAAAATTGGTGTTTGTCAAAGTGCAATATAACCAGTGTAATTTTTCTGACAAAACAGTTGATTCAAAGATTTTGAATTTTTTATATATTTGTTAAAGGGTCAAAGTAAATACTTTGACAAAATTGTATGAAAATTAAACGAGCCAAATTGATTTAAGCTAAAGTGTTGGGTACCACCTTAATACTAAAATTTATGAGAAAAGAGATGATTTCTCATTTCCTATCGTTAATTATCCATTTCTAGATGGTGAAGTTCCCTTGTCACCATCTTACGGTGTTTAGATATCTCAACTTGTACGATAACATCGTGTATGTAAAAATGTTTTAGATTCTAACGAGAGAAATTTATGTATTACTGAAAAATTATTAAACCAGGGTTTTCGATATCACAAACAAGTCAATACATTTACTAAATTTTATCATCGGTATAAGAACATCATTTGTCAATATAAATCAACATGCAGACTTCTTATACGTTCAGGTATTTCACATCCAATTTTTTATGGAAATATTTCTTATAAAGCACAAAAACTAACAAAACCTTTAAATAGACTTATTAAGATGGGATATAGTTACGATACTGTTGTCAGGTCATTAAAGATTGCATAAGTTGGCGTTCATATTGATTCACTTATAGGGTCTTTGCATCGGAACTAAACACATTTATTAAAAAACAGTTTTTGTCAAGACACGGGTTATGTTCTTCTTATATATGTTATAATATATGGTATAATACTTAACCCCTAACGGGAAGGATTGTGCCTGATATACATATGATGAAATAATAAACTTTCAATCAGTTTAATTGAAGTCTTGATCTGGCATGTCAGTTAACTGCTAGTAGTCTGTTGTTATTTACGTATTATTGCCATTTTGTTTATTTTCTTTGGTTACATCTTCTGACATTAGACTCGGACTTCTCTTGAACTGAATTTTAATTTGCGTATTGTTATGCGTTTACTTTTCTACATTGGCTAGATGTATAAGGGAAGGGTTGAGATCTCAAAAACATGTTTAACCCCGCCGCATGTTTGCGCCTGTCCCAAGTCAGGAGCCTCTGGCCTTTGTTTGTCTTGTATTATTTTAATTTTTGTTTCTTGTGTACAATTTGGAAATTAGAATGACGTTCTTTATCACTGTACTAGTATATATATTTTTTTGGGGCCAACCGAAGGACGCCTCCGGGTGCGGGAATTCTCGCTACATTGAAGACCTGTTGGTGACCTTCTGCTGTTTTTTCTATGGTCGGGTTGTTGTCTCTTTGACACATTCCCCATTTCCATTCTCAGTTTTATTTGAAATAAAGTATTATTGCATTAAAAATGATATTATTCAAATTATCTGTACAAATTCCTAATAAAATGTTTTTTTCAACGAAAATCTAGTCATTTATAAGGTTACAAAGTTGTAAATTTCTAACAACCGTTTCTAACAATGGTTTAACATTTTTACATTGATGAAATATTTTAGACGCCTCTGATTTGTTCTCATAGTAATTTTTTTATAATTGATTCTACTTCTAATATCATAGTTTCACTCTCACCAGAATTAATACTTTTTAATTTTAGTTTTTCTAATTTCTGCTCAAGGTTAATAATATAACTTTTTAAAAGAATTTTTGTTTAAGGTTTTACTTACTTCCATTGTTAACTTTTCAACATATGTTGATTTTTTTCGAACCCATTAACCCCCCCCCCCCCCCGGTTTTCCACCAAATTTTAAATACATTATTAAATTCTTCTCTTTTGATTGTACTTATATTCATTATCCATATACCCGGACCTCTGTATTTCATCAAGTTTTAATTTTACTGACACAAAATTATGATAACTAAAAGAACAATGCGCGATACCAACATTGTAAACTTTATTTGAAAGATTTTCATCACAAAAGATATAGTCGTTTCTAGACTTAGAATTTTCTCTCTGAAACGTATACCGTTTATCTTTTGGATATCTGTTCCTCCAAATATCTGTTAGATCATATTGTGACAATAAAAAAAGGAATTCCTTTGTAATAATGTCATGTATGAGAGGGATTTTTATCATTTGTTTTGTGAAGAGTACAGTTAAAATCCCCTACCAAAATATTGTAATTGTCTACACCATCGTCTGTAAAATTACAAAAAAAAAATGAGATGATTCAAAAAGCCGTTTCCTCTAAATGCCGCTATTGTTGGCAAAAACAATGTATATGTGTAATATGATAAATCGCACTTTCCGTTTAAATGCTACATTTCATTATTCGGCCGTTTTGCGGGTTACTTTTATCAAACAAGTCTTCGCCGGGACAATTTTTTTAAATTGTAAAATAGAGACAACACGAGAATTATTGGTTCCGCAATTCCAAACACTTCATTGCCTCCATTTATCTTCCATTCATTTTGCCATTGTGGTTTATCATTTATTGTGCAATGTGTGTCTTGTAGACAAATTAAATCATATTTTTTGTTAGCTAACAAATTGAAAACTAAATTACGTTTCTTTTTATCACGTTAGCCGTTTACATACAGAGTTATGATTTGGATCGACATTTTTTAGTAATTGTTACACGTAAAAGTACACGATTTGAAATACATTTTTAACACCGCTATGCCTCGTTGATTTATAAATTGAAAGTTTTACGATCAACGCGACCGTTTTAAGTTTACTTTCAATTGTACGAGTCATTGACCAATTATAACAATACACTTTTAGTGAACACATTTCAAATTGTCCACCTTAAATAATAACAATACAGATACATCGATACAGTTTGAAGTACAATAGATAGAAAAATAATCTATAATAATAATTGAAAAGCTGCAAATCAGTAAAAAAAGCATATGTACATATAACATTTTTGGATTGTATTTTTGTTTTGTTTTACATAAAAGTAGCAAATACGATAGTAATTTGGGTTTGTGAATCATTACTCATGTTCATCAAACGAACCTGGTCTACTTTGTTTATTGTCTTTTTCTGCAGACATTGGCGTGAGCGAAATGTCACTATGTTTGCGCTTAGTGTCACCAAGACGAGGAGTGTTCTGAATTTGGTGTCATCTTAGGGTGAACAAATTCACGTAGTTTGACACGAATTGTTTGAGCCCCTTCAATTTTGATATGAACCCCAATAGCATCTGTTTTTTCGTAAAGCGCCTTAACCACGTCACCATTTTTTGTGAAGATATTGTCTACATCAATATAGGACAGCACTTCATCTTTGAGACACTTTTTCTAAAAAAAATAATTACGCGTGTAGCTGTTTCATTAACTGTGTGAAAATGGTAACTGTTCCTTTTTCTCAGAATAATACCACACATACCAATAATCGCATTTGGAAATGCTAGATTAACTTTGACAATTGCCTGTGCTGCATAAACATTCACCTGATCACTGTCGTGTTTGTTTTTTCTCAAGTACCTAAGCTTATGATGACTTTGCCTACATTTGTGCCAGTACTTTTCACACGATGATTTTCAAAGGCCGCACCCAAACACTGATCATTTTTCCTAGAGTGGCACAATTTATAGAGGCATTGATTAAATTGTCCTCAAATCGACCAACTCTTAAACAATTTAAAGCTCCTAACATTACATTTGTTCCTTTTCATTTGGTTTAGTATGTGGCAGGTGTTTGTAGATGGTGTGTTGCCAGTTGTAAGAGTCGATGGACTGACCTTCATTTTTGTCGTTTTCTTTAGCTTCTGTAACTTCGAGAATTTCGCTAGCATAATAATCATAATCATTGTATGGTGTTTATAGTCAGCGCAGTCATAACGGACATGACCGTTTTTTTTTGCAGAAGGAACATTTCGATTCGTTAATTCAGTCTCGTGCAAAATGCCCAATTTCTGAACAGTTATTGCAGCGCTTACTATGATCTATGACAATGAATACATTCTGTATCATATCTACCAAATGTTGTGTTGTTTGGTATTGTCCGAGCACAGTTGATGATTTGAATGTATCTTGAACCATTTTCTATATTTTTTCCTCGAATATATACCCGCTTAATTAAACCCGTGACGACTTTGCCATATTGAAGCATTTGTGTAGCTAGACAGCAGTCATTTAGTTCATAAAGAAGGTCTTTGATTGTTATGTTTGTTATTGTGTTGTCTACCTCAATAATTTTGACGCTTTTGTTTTTTATTGTTAGATCACACTGTACTAACCTATTTTTCTCATCTATGTCCCTTAAAGTTACAACACAGCCTTTTCCGGTCAATTTGATGGATTTAACACTCTCTAATTTTATTTGGTTTTCAAGTTCCTTTATTATTGCATCGTGTGTTATCCCCTTAAAACCACGTGTATAAAAATGAACGGATAGTGTTATTTGTATATTGGCCATTTTGAAAAACTGGTGAGTTGAATTCAGTTGTCGCACAACTAAAATGTCGTGAAAATGGAAGGGGTTTGTAGTTACAATATAAGAAATATATCTGATATGATCTGTAAAACGGGTTTCCATAACAATCAACCAACTCGTGATGGTGTCAATTAAACGAAGGGATGATTTCAACATTTGGAATTCTTGGTTTAATAGCGTCCCTGTGAACAGCAACCCTCTATCAAGAAAATCATGATAGGAAATACAAGACCGGGCATATCGTATCAAATGGGAAACATATTCTCCATAGGTAGGCGCTGCTGGAATGTTGCTTCATAGAAATGGACAATTCACGATTGGGAAGCTGCATGAAATCATCTCTTTTAGCGTAATTTTTTATTATGAACCGACCCTCATTTTGATTTTTTTTTTAGATAATTAAGCTCTCTATATACAATGGCAACTACTTGAATAAAACATAATTTATCTACTATACTACACACATATAAACAATAGCTGTATATACACACAAATATAACATAACATAAACCACCGATAGTATACATTTTAACTTAACTTATATATTTCACAATTTAAAAAAAACCAAATGACTTGGAAGAGTATTTGAATGCAGTTATTGTATTGATTTTTCAATTTCACTAGATAATGAACTCCTATTTTTTGTGGGTCTCGGTGGCCAAATGGTTATAAGTAGTTTTACTACTGTTATTACTAGCTAGTCAACACTGACATTTTGAGTTCGAACCCCGCTTATGCAAGTGCAATCGACTCTTATCTTAATTGACTAGGATTGTCAGTCTTATTATCAAAGGTCGGTAGTTTTCCATGCACTCCGGCTTCCTCCACCAAACAAAAACTCGCCACCACGAAATAGTAAAAAAGTGGTGCTTAAAAATGGCATTAAAACACCAACAATATAATCAATCAATCCCCAATTTTGGACCACTAAAAGAAAAATTTGATTGTATAGTTTTGTATTTGTCATTTGATTTAGGGACAATACAATCCCATTGGCAACGTTGGCGACTACAGTGACGCCGTGGCCTCTTAGGAGTTGTTATTAAAAGTAATGGCTGAACAGACGTATCTGTTTTTATTAGCGAAAATATCATACTTTTAACCTCCACAACAATGTTGACATTTTAGCCCAACTTGCTCAAAAGGGGTAAATGAGCTATTTTCTGCCATTGGCGTTCGTTGTCTGTCGTCGTCGTCCGTCAACTGTTACAAATATCTGAAACTTCTGGGCCAAATTGAACCAAACTTAGTCTAAATCATCCCTAGGCTATTTGTTAATTTTTTTTTTATATCAGATAACCCCACCCATCAATCAAAATTTCCGCCATAGCTTGAAAATAGACCATGAGAGTAAAATATAGTTTTTGGCTTATATATCTGAAACTAATACATTAGGAGCTAATTTGACATGGTTAAAAATCTTCAAATGTTCAGATCGGTCTTCCCTGTCTTCGTTGTTGGGTTGCTACCACTGAATTGGCAATTTTAAGGAAATTTTTGCATTTTTTTTTTATTATTTTTATTATTTTAGTAGATATATATATACTGTAACAGAAAAATTGTTCAGGAAATACGATCTTTAAATAGGCAAATTTAATCCATGAGGATTTATTACTCTTTTAAGTCATTTTTGTCGCAATTTTTCGTAAATTTTTTCTAAAGTCTGCCTGCTGAATGTACTGGGACGAAAGAAACCAAACTTGGCTTTAATCATTCTTAGTGTATCTAGTTGAAAACTTGTATCAGATGAACCTGTCCATCATCAAATAGATGACTGCAATGGCTTTGAATAGAAATGGGGGGGGGGGGGGGGGATAAATGCACAGAAATACTGAACTCAGAGGAAAATTCAAAACGGAAATTCTCTATTCAAATGGCAATATCAAAAGCTGAAACACATCATACGAATGGATAACAATAGTAAAATTCCTGACTTTTACAGGCATTTTCATATGTAGAAAATGGTGTATTAACCCTGAGTTAAAGCTATCTAAACCTCACTTGTATGACAGTTGCATTAAATTCCATTATATTGACAACGATGTGTGAAAAAAACAAACAGACATAATTGACACAAATGTCAAAAATAGTGGCACAGCAGTCGACATTGTGTTAATCACTATAAAAACAAACAATTGTATTACAATTGATCACAGAATGGCAACTAGATCAAGTATATTAGCAAGAAATAATTACAGGAATACACACATTTAGTATAGTACAAAAACAAATGACGGGATGTATAAGTAGAGAGCCATGTCATATATGTATCAACGAAGCATAAAAAGGTATATATAGACAGAGCATATTAGCAAAAATGAAAGACAAAAATACAAAAATATTTTACAATATGATTTACAGCATGATAACGAATGTATAAGTACGGAGCGACGTCATATTCATCAAAGAAATATCAAAAGAACATAGACAAAGCACATTAGCTAGCTATAAAACCAGGGTTGATCGACCATTGTTACATAAAAAAATGCCTGTACCAATTCAAGCATATTGACAATTATTATCTATTGTACCAGTCTGCTGTGTTTGAGCTTTTGATTTTGCCATTCGCTTTTGGACTTTCCATTTAGAATTTGCATTTGCATTTTTTTTCATTACTTTTTTTTTTTACATAAATGGAGTTTAAGCATACCATTGAATGTTGATCTACTCATCAAAGTTAAATATAACTATAATAAACAAGAATCAATTGAGGATAACGGATATATTGTTTCAAATCAATACATTAAAATAAAACAGAAACAAAACGACACGCAATTTTTTTTTTTTAACAACCAACCAACAAATTAAAGTCCATATTAATGCATTTAATTTTTTCCTGTGATCCAGTGGTGAAATATTCTTATACATGAACTGATCAGTATTTAGAGAATCAATCCTTTATTTTCATTTAAAGTATTGATTTTTTCTTATTTTTTTTGAAAAATAACCCAACCAAAAAACAAACTGTTGCAGACAGTAACATACTACAATAACAAAATTACATGCTTCTGATTTCGGACGGGCACATAAAACTTTGGCGGGGATTCACATGTTTATGAGCATTCTAATTTCCCTTTATTTAGTAGAATAGTTTAACAGCATAAAGTAAGAGCTAACTGCAGTAAAAATTAGGAGGAAAGGACTTGACTTATAAGATCAGAAGCACTAAAAATCAAACTTATAAATTTAACAATCCAAAATCATCCTTATTCATGTAAAATTTTTCATTTACAAAGGGAATCCAAAATAATTTATACTTTGGACTTGGTAAATACATGTATTGCAAGTTTAATGATCATAAAATTATTGAAATGATCTTCAATTCGAATTCTCAGACGATAATTTCATCAATTTTAAAAGTACATTATCATGATTATTCAAATTAAAAACCAATTGTTAAGAGAACAATTGAAGGTCTTTCCACATAAAATAAATTTTGAATAGAAGCTAGTTACTTTATAGTAATGCGATACATAAGTGGTTCTGATATACTTTTGAGTGAGATAAGGAAGATGATTTTCTACTTCCGATGAAGTAAATGTCTCTTCTGGTCTCAAATAATAACTTCTTTCACACCGATTCCAAAAAATATAGTTTCTATTTACTTTTGCCTTAAAACCAGGAGGTAATTGGCCACTTCTTGTTGATCGAAAGTCATTTCTAGTCTTGAAAAATTTCAGGGACATTAAGTCCTATAAAAGAGGGACGAAAGATACCAAAGGGACATTCAAACTCATAAATCGAAAAAAAAAACTGACAACGCCATGGCCAAAAATGAAAAAGACAAACAGACAACAATAGCACACACAACATGGAAAACTAACGAATAAGCAACACAAACCACAAAAAACTAAGGGTGATTTCAGGTGACCAGGAAGGGTAAGTAGATCCTGCCCCACATTGGGCACCCGTCGTGTCGCTTATGTTATTTCAAATCCGGTAAATAGTCTAATTTGGTAGGTCACATTCATATCTGATATCATTTGTGAAACGGTTATTCCACAATGGTCAACCAACTGGTGATGGCGCCCGTGAAATGTTCGAAGGGATGATTTTAACTTCACCTATTGACAGCAACCCTCTAGCAAGAAAATCCTGATAGGAAATGCAAGCACGGGAATATCGTATCAATTGGGAAATATATACACCGTATGCAGGTGTTGCTGGAATGTTGCTACTTTGAAATGGAAAGCTGAAGTCATCTCTTTTGTCGTAAAGTTTTGTTTTCAAATGACCCTCATTGTCAATTTATAGATGTGAGTCAAGATATGAGGCCGTCTTAACTGTATCTGTTGTTTCCTTTATCTCTAGTTTGATGGGAAAGATGCGTTCGACATAGTCACCAAATTTCGATTCATTTAGTGAAAGAACGTCATCTATATAGCGGAAAGTAGAGTTAAAGGATATTGCTAACTTCATATCTTTCTTCCTAAGAAGTTCCTGTATGAAGTTTGCCTCATAATAATAAAGAAATAAGTCGGCAAGAAGAGGGGCGTAATTGATTCACATTGGATTGGTTCCCGATAAGATTCCATTGGATTGTTTCAGACCAAATGTAACATATCTTTATTACCATAAAACTAACATTTTGCACTTGTTCTTTTAAACATATCTTTTAAAACAAAGAAAAAATAACTTTTGTCCTTGACCTTTGACCTTGACCTAGAGGCCTCAAATAAAAACATTTCAGGGTTATACGGTTAATGGTTTATGAGAACATACCGACAAATGTTATTTGGTAAAGGTAGATAACTCCTATAAGATTTCATAGAATCGCTTCGATTCAAATTAGCCAAAAACTCCTGAGGATGTAACGAACAATTTAGAAAAATAATTTTGTTGATATGTATTTTTGTTACGAAGGAGATGCACACATTTGATAAACAGTGAAAAGAGAGATAACACTTACAAAGAAAAGTGTGCATCTTAGCAGGGTGAAATTTAAAAGCGCATTACTATACGATACAAAATGAGAAATATATAAGCGACATATTGCGAAACAATTATTTATTGATAGAACAAAATAAGGCGGGAAAATAATAATAATCAGAACAAATACAATAGGCTTTTCCACCGAAAAGTGAAAAGACCTAATTATATATATAGTTATATTCCAAATGTTGGACTTCTTTCGGTCAAGTTGAGATTATAAATTTGTGGGATACTCCAAAAACGAATTTTCATTTTTTTTTATTATAATGTTTAACGATTAAATAGTTTTGATATATGATAATGCAATAATTTTACCAATACGATTTTTATGTTAATGTTTGAAATCATACACTTCTCCTCTGATTACCACAAAGAAAGTGTGTCTGAGTATTTGATGTTGAATGTCACATGCAGCAATGCATGCAAAACAAAAAGACCGTCAGTTAACCCAGTTTTATAATAATTTTAATGTTGACAGATTTAAAAACTGTTAAAAAACAATTTTCTTCGTACAACAGTTATATATAATGCTCTACACTTGTTAATCTGTTTACTCGTGTAGTAGTATTAAATATATATTTTGGATATTAGAACGCTCTAAAGAACTTCTGTATAGTTTTGAATCTTGATATGTTTTTGAAATTAGTTCTATCAAAACATTTGATTTTCAACCCTGTATACCAACATATACCATTCTAAAAGAAATATTCTACAATGTTTTACTACACAAAATGATGGCATACGCTAAGAATTTATTACTTTGGGACACCAAACGTCATATTTTGTTAATAGTGATTAAAAAT
The DNA here is from genome assembly GCA_019925275.1 of Mytilus edulis. Classification (NCBI taxonomy): domain Eukaryota; kingdom Metazoa; phylum Mollusca; class Bivalvia; order Mytilida; family Mytilidae; genus Mytilus; species Mytilus edulis. The sequence goes on along the minus strand of CM034350.1, from coordinate 119,006,294 downwards.
TAAAAAGTTATGAAAGTTACCAGGCTTATAAGTTCATACGACAGACGCGCGTATGAATCAGCAGTAACACTCAGATCAAAATAGTTATACAGCCGAACAAGTACAAGGTTGTATGTAGATTTACATGGCAACCGCCAATCATAAACTTTACATTTTGAACACAACATTTAACTGAAATTGTATTTTCAATGCAAATGATCATTATAATTATTAAATCATTAATACAAAGTTACTATTTATCTTTCCAGTGTCCTTCACTAATAAAGAAAGCAAAGTAAGAAATATTGAATGCTGAAAATAGCGTAATGCATAACAGGCGTTTGGAATACAGCCAAAGTCTTACTATCGTTCGAATTGATTATCATGTTTCTTCGAATGTGAATTGAAATTAGTTTTGGTATAAACTACCTTTTCTTCTCAGAAGAAATCCGATATTTGCGAGCATTCACCTATGTATAAATGATTTAGAAATTTCATTGTGTTTTTTACTATTCTATTTAAAGGGAACTATGAGTGTCACTAATTCACAGTTATTTAAAAGTAATTTTAGATTTTGAAAATTCAATTGAAAATAAGTTAGAAGTAATACAAATTGTGTTGGCTAACACCTATTATATTTTAAAATCAATTGTTGTGCGATCGCCTTACTGCTAATAACTTTTTATGCCCTATTATGTCTAACTTCAGGCTAAAGTTTTTGGTCGAGGTATTTTGTTTATGAAGTTGATGTCCAATGAATTGGTAACTTAGTGCTCATTGTCCCTATGCCCAATTAGAGTTTACACCTCATTTTAACGACGGTCCATTGAATATAGAAAATAATAGTGACGATGGGGAATCCATGTACTAGGGACATATTCTTGTTATTTATATTGAAAATTATTTATAAATGCACACATGGCTTGCGTTGCATACGAGCTTGCAGTGACATTTTCCACAAAGAAATATTCATGAAGAAATATATGTAGCGTTTTATATGACAAAACACTTTTGTCCTAATAACCAATAGCATTTTAGTACGAATCATACATTTACCATTTGATTTGTAAACCATTGCATATCATGCTTATCATCGATACACTTAGAGAAACATTCAATACTAGATAATTCCCAGCCTGAATTTAAGAAAGAGTGGTCTTGTGAGTCCCAGCTTATACTTACCATCTATGACCTTGGGAGGAACGTCGACATTAACAGACTAATGAACAATATCCTACTAGATTTCTCCAAGGCCTTTGACAAGATACCAGACGATTTTCATTCCCTTTAATTGTTAATTGTCTTTTTCTAAGACCGCGAGGATTGTGTCATTAATTAGGGACTTTCCGTTTTGGATTTTCCTCATAGTTCAGTATGTTTGTGATGATACTATACATCCACGTTCATTTTTCTATATTGAGGTTAACTCCTAACTATCATAAAAGAGGGACAGAAGATACCAGAGGGACAGTCAAACGCATAGATCGAAAATACACTGACAATGCCATGGCTTGAAAATAAAAAGATAAGCAGACAAATAATAGTACTCAAGACACAAATAGAAAACCAAAGACAAAGCAACATAAGCCCCACCAAAAACCTGTCAATTTATTTTGACATTGCACAAGTCATGTCTTCTTTGAATGTCCATGACGATGAAATACTAAATCCCTGGGATGTTTTTAGTTTAGTTTTTCCTGTGTTCATTACTCTATTTGGCGGCAATTGTTCAAGGTTATGGTTGTCTTTCTGAAATTGGTTTACGTATCACCCCTTATTTCATTGATTTTGTATTTGCATTGTGTCATAGATCAAATTTATTTGTTCAGTGTATGCTAACTTGTGTTAATATATCGTTCGATTAAGTTAAGCCATATCATTTGATATTTTATAGTGTGTGTGTCTATCTTGTGATGTTACACTATTGTTTCAGGAGGGGTGAAGGTTGGTAACTATTAAAACGCGTAAACCCGCTGCATTTGTTTGCACCTGTCCTAGTCAGGAACCTGACGTTTAGTGGTTGTCGTTTGTTGATATGGTTCATAAGTGTGTCTTTTTCTCGTTTTTTATATAGATAAAGGTAACATTTACTTCAGTATACTGCTGTTTTTCCCATTTGAATCGTTTTACACTAGTCATTTTTGGAGCTGTTTATAGCTCGCTGTTCGTTTTGCAAAAAAACAAAGGCTTCAGTAGGATACCGCTGTTTATTAGTCATAATTCGATTAAGCAAAATCGAATATGGCAAACATTTCATATTTTTGCATAGTCATCTTGTACCTTGTTATATAAAATATAAAGATAACCAACCGACAAATCTTTTGAAAGTACACAACAGGAAGATCAATTGTAGTTGCATATTAGAGAAACCCGATACATACGGAAACAAAACAGAATGATAATTTTAGAATGAAGAGTATTATGTACTTAACAGACCCATTTAACTCGTGCATGATCTGTGCACGTAAGAAGACCAATCTATACGGAAACATTTAAAATAATAATAGTTATATCAAAGGTACCAGGATTATAATTTAATACGCCAGACGCGCGTTTCGTCTACATAAGACTCATCAGTGACGCTCAGATCAAAACAGTTAAAAAGTGCAAACTAAATTGAATAGCATTGAGGAATCTATTTGTAAACGCGTCTCAAAAAAAACCCCATGGAAGACATAAAAACAAAATATCTGCTCAAACTGTTCGTAACCGATTGCATCAAGTTGGTCGAAGAGCTCGTCGTCAATTGAAGGGACCGTTCCGTACCAAGCGTTACAGGATGGCGCGACTAAAAATGGACTCGGTACGGATTCGATGTGGAAAAAGAAACATGAGACATGTAGGTACTTTTTACCGATTAATCTAAATTCGACGTGCAATTTAGCGACGGTAGATCAAGGGTCTACTGGAGGCGCAAACAACGATTTTCTGATGCGTACGTCCAGGAAACAGATAGGTGGTGACGGAATCATGGTATGGGGCGGAATAACCTACCAGGAACGCACTGAGCTCAAAATCATCGTTGGTAACCTTAATGCAACAAGGTATAGGGATAAAATTCTTACTCCAGTTGTTCTCCCGTTTCTCCGAGGACATCGTTTTAACAACGTTTTTCAGCACGACAACGCCCGTTGTCACGTGGCCCACATTTCGATGAACTTTTTGAAGATTAACCATATTCGTGTGTTGCCTTGGCCAGCAATGTCTCCAGATTTATCGCCAATTGACCATCTTTGGGACGAACTTGGACGACGTATCGTAAATAAGCCAAAATCCACCAGAAACGCTCGCTCTGCTCCGAACAGCACTTTTCAGGGAATGGAACAACCTCTCTCAAGACTTTATTCGACGTCTTGTTCATTATAAAAGAGGGACGAAAGATACCAAAGGGACAGTCAAACTCATAAATCTAAAACAAACTGACAACGCCATGGCTAAAAATGAAAAGACAAACAAACAACAGCAAATACGACACAACATAAAAAACTAAAGAATAAACAACACGAACCCCACTAAAAAAACTAGGGGTGATCTCAGGTGCTCCGGAAGGGTAAGCAGATCCTGCTCCACATGCGGCACCCGTCGTGTTGCTTATGTGATAACAAATCCGGTAAATAGTCTAATTCGGTAGGTCACATTCAGGAAAGGGAAGGGGATTATAGTTACGATGTAAGGAACATATCCGATATCATTTGTGATACGGTTATTCCATAACGGTCAACCAACTCGTGATGGCGTCCGTAAAATTTACGAAGGGATGATTTCAACTTCACCATTTGGAACTCTTGGCTTAATAGCTTCCTTGTGAGCAGCAACCCTCTATCAAGAAAATCATGATAGGAAATGCAAGCACGGGAATATCGTATCAATTGGGAGATATATACCCCGTATACAGGTGCTGCTGGAATGTTGCTACTTAGAAATGGAAAGTTCACAATTGGAAAACTGAAATCATCTCTTTTGTCGTAAAGTTTTGTTTTCAACCGACCCTCATTGTCAATTTCTAGATGTAAGTCAAGATATGAGGCCGACTTAACTGTATCTGTAGTATCCTTTATCTCTAGCTCGATTGGATAGATGCGTTCCATATAGTCACCAAATTTTGAATTATTTAGTGAAAGAACATCATCTATATAGCGAAAAGTAGAGTTAAAGGATAGTGCTAACTTCTTATCTTTCTTCCTAAGAAGTTGATGCATGAAGTCAGCCTCATAATAATAAAGAAACAAGTCGGCAAGTAGAGGGGGCACAGTTTGTTCCCATTGGAATGCCGACAGTCTGTTTAAAAACACGTCCTCCGAACGTAACAAATATGTTGTCAATCAAGAAATCAAGCATCTTGATAATATCAGTTTCAGAGAATTTTTTGTTCGAATCAGAGTGATCCTTTACGAAGTAGGATTTATCCCTCCCTAAGACAAGATACTTGTATCTACGTTGGCCATTCTTTTTTACGAAGCAAAGCAATACCAAATTTTTTGATGGACGTGTCAGGCGGTCATACAAGGTATTTACATGTTAACCTGAATTCTGTACTCGTTCTCAACTTCTGTTAAAATTGTCCGAAAATGTGCAGTATTGTTTTCAATAGAGAAAACTTGTTATTTTTCTCTTCAAAATCATGTTAGCTAACTATTCCATTAACTTATTGTTATCAATTTTTTGTTTTATAATTTTTTTTAATGATCTTACAAGCATTTAACGTTTCATATTTTGCCTAGTATATATACAAAAACGTGATGTAGGATGGCTACGACGAGACACCTATCCACCAGATACCAAAGACTGGGCGTGCATTTTGACAAACTATAGTAACAATGAATGAAACCCATGCAATATATCAAGCTATAAAAGGCCCCAGCGTGACAAAATGAAAACAATCAATTCAGGAGAAGATTGATTTATAACCAATAAATAAACAAACCACAGATTTGGCAGACAGCTACACACTACATTGAATGAATTACATGCTGCTGATTTCGGAAGGGCAGATGTCTGTGCGCACCCTACCTTTCCTTTTATTTTAAAGAGTGTTGTATCAGCAAAAATAATGTCAAACTGTGAAAATCCGTTGAAAAGTCCTTCACTCATAGAATCGGAAGCACAAAACAAACCAACTTACAAAAGACAGAAGACACAATGTAACAATCGAAAAGTACTAGCAGTTTTTAAAAGCTAGTTCTAAGCGATATGAAATAATAATGAATAATGTCGAGACAAAAAAAAAATACTGTAATTTTCATCATTTCATACGCAGGCAAATTTAACTCACATGAATTTCACGTGAATTTAAATTCATGTGAACCTCACGTAAAATTCATGTGAATTTCACCTCAAACAGCTAATATGTAAAATTCACATGAAATCAGTTTTTATGTAAATTTCACACAATTATCATGTCGAACTTATATGAATTTCACGTGAAAAAACACATGATTTTTTTCCACGTGAAATTCGCATGAAATTTTGAAATAAAGTAAATCAAATAACATCTTAATTTTCTAATTCAATTAAAATCATGAAAATACCCATTTTGTTTTAAAAAGTTCATGTGAAATATATGTGAAAAGTTTCATTTGAGATTCTTGTGAATGTTGAGCCACATGAAATTCACATGAACATTTTCACGTGAGTTTTATTTATAAGCTCGCTTGAGGTGAATATCACGTGAATCTTTTCACACGAATTTAATGTGAGGTTCATCTGAAATTCACGTGCCTGTGTGTAAACAATTTTGAACATGATACAACAGACTTAAAAGATTTTTTCAACTTTTGTCGAGTTATCATTTATTTGTGAAAAATTTCAACATAAGACAAGTACATCCTAAAATGACCCACTTAATTTTTATAATTAAGATTTCCACAATTATGAAGTCTCAATGATAAGTACTTTTGTTTATAAATTTTACGCACTGCCAACTGGTTGTTACTCATGATAATATACATACATAACTATAACTCGACTCTTCCGTTCCACATACTGATTGTTTGAAACAGTTTCCATTATCAAAGGGATTTCAAAACAATCAATGCTTTGTACTTTGTAATTAATAAATGTATTGCAAGTTTAATAATCAAAACATTTTTGAAAATGAACTTGAATTCGTGCATTTTAACTTACCTTATTAAATGAATTAGAAACACTTGATAGCATGACTGAACCTTTTCATATTATGTAAGTTGAGAACTAAGCTTAATCCATGCAGGCATGGACGAAGGTAACGTACGTTAATTTATTCTAAACTTGCATGAACTAACAATGTTGAATAAACAAACACACAGCACCAAGTACAGGCTCAGTTTAAAAGTAGTCCAAGTCCGATGTTAGGATAGGTCACAGAAGAAACTAAGCAAACTGACAATGACCAACATAAATCAACAAGGACAGTCTGCTTTTTAAATTTAAAATCAAATCCACCTTTTTTTTTAAATTCTACCTCATTATTTTTGAAGTAACCTGAAATAAAATATAGATGATCATATAACAAACTAGATTAATTTTATTTGAATAAAATACTGTTTAAGGATGTTTGCTGCTCAGTTTCAAAATAAATAACTTTCCATAAAACTAGTATATATTGATCGGGTAATTGAGGAATCAAAAAAGCAAAAAAAATATAGGGGTCAATGTGCTTGTTTTCGAGATATTAGCCATTGGAATTTTGATGGTAAAAATGTTCTCTCTTGATTTTTCATAGCTTTATCATTGACCATTTAAAGTTCTCAAAAACTATTAAAAAATAAATAAGATTTTATAAGACTTTTACTAATGGCTTATAATTATACATGTTCAAGATTTAAAAGAAGAAAAATGGGGATTCATGGGCAAATTTTTTTAAGGCATTCAAATGAATAAACCCAGAGGACTTCGAAAATCTGACAAAAATTCCAAAACATAACAAGCAAACATCCTTAAACTAAACTAGAGTATTTACGACAATATATAACGCTTAGGTGATTAAACTGAATAGAAAAAAGAGTTATCTTCTATTCATTCAATTCTGAGAATGTTTCATAACTAGATAATGTAGCTTTAGAATTTAAAACTTCAATTGATTACTACGATGGGAAAGGATAGAGTAGTCTAAGGTAAATCGTTTTCATTTTTTTTTAAATGTCAGTCTTTTTATCTTGATGAAGTTTGTATGAGTTATATACCCTGTATGTATTTGCAGAAAGTTATATTAATGAGAGATACATGACACATAACACAAACAACTTTCAACGAACTTCAATGTCGATCTCATGTAAACGAAAAAATTATGAAATCCGAAAGGATTATCGCAAATGTATATGCGATCTTTTTAATTTTAATTGAAATAGGGTACGTTTAAAATATAATTTCATGAAAAGGCGTTTCTATTTTGAATAACATCATTTGAATGCAACGATAGTTTTATTAGTTTCGTATACTTAACCAGTATTAACTTGTTCTTGTGAAACATTATCAACTAAGCAATGCTATATAGAATGTTGATCACAAGCCTAATTTTGGACTCACGCGAAACTCTAATCGCCTGCTGTTATATATGTGTGACATATCTAGAGGAAAATAGAAACGTTACATTACAATTCTCATTTCTGATTATTTCTCTACACTCTAACTAAATTAACAGCACGCGTATACTTCAACACCCCTTTAATGTTTATACCGCAAAAGGTGAAGTGATGGCTGTAAACAGAGTTCGAATTGACATGGAACACCACTATCTGAATTGATTGCATGACGTAGATTTCCATTAGACCTGTCTTTGCATTTGGCACATGTAAATGTCGGACTATCGAACCTTTAGTAAAAATGAGCAAGAAACTTTAGATGAAATGCATTGTATACATTTAAAAGTTAAAAAAAAACAGAATACAAGATCATTTGCACTTTTTTAGGTGATTGATTGTATCAGAAGTGCGTTATTTCGTTATTCCGAAAATTTTCATGATCGAAAATAAGACCATGGCAACTCCCACATGCTGCAATAGGCTATTTGCCAATTCCCGTAATTAAACCTGTAATTAGAGATCTCTCTTTAAGAGGGCATCACCAGCCCAGTAGTCAACACTTCGGTGTTGACATGAATATCAATAATGTGGTCATTTTTTTAAATTTCCTGTTTACAAACCTTTGAATTTTTCGAAAAACTAAGGATTTTCTTATCCCAGGCATAGATTACCTTAGCCGTATTTGGAACTTTGAATCCACAATGCTCTTCAACTTTGTACTTCTTTGGTTTTATAAATATTTTGATATGAGCGTCACTGATGAGTCTTATGTAGACGAAACGCGCGTCTGGCGTACTAAATAATAATCCTGGTACCTTTGATAACTATTTACACCACTAGGTCGATGCCACAGCTGGATATCACCAGCCCAGTAGTCAACACTTCGGTGTTGACATGAATACCAATAATGTGGTCATTTTTATAAATTTCCTGTTTACAAACCTTAAATTATAATGCTGGTACCTTTGATAACTATTAGTTGTCTCCCTTTTGAGGAACATTAATTTTTATTTACAATGGAGAGCTGCCAGATTGAGAAAGAGCAAATTTACTTGTACGTAATCTTTATGATTTTCAAATCTTTTAATAAGATAAAATTAATTTGTTGTTAAGCTTAATACTTTTGACAAAGAAATATTTTTTTCAATTCATCATGCTTTCAATGGCGAAAGTCAATTTTGTCCGGTATGAAACCAGTCTACGATTGTGTAATAACAGAATCAAATCGGTATTTAGTAATTGGACTATAGAAACTAGTGTAAACCAAGTTTGAGCTTTCTAAAAAGCTGCGGACCGTTTGTCATACACTTATCCAGGAATTACCCTTAACCCTGAAATTTACAGTCAAATCAAAAGTATTTTATTTCCTCAATAGACTTGTAGCTTTTTTTTGGGGGGGGGGGGTGCAAAAAGATTTAGAAAAATATACCCTGGCCTGGCCAAAACAAACACAGTGCAGGAAACAGTTGTGGTCAAAAGTGGAAATCATTTTTCGGCCAACAAATTTACCCGAATAATGTCAGTCGTTTCATTTGTATATTCTGCTGATCTCCGTCTAATCTCCGATTGCTACATTAACCTCGATAGGCTATAGGCCGCTAGAGGGCGCAGAATTATTCGAGTTACCAACAAATGTAAGCGTGCATAACTTTAAGATAGATGGCAATGAATAGCCAACCTGCAAATACGACCACTTAATTTGAACTTTAGAAGATGGCTGTCTCAATTGGTAATTTCCGACTAATAATCAGATGGTTCTTTGAATTACTCCTTACAAGATTGTCCCCCTAAAATTATGATTTTTGACTTGTGCGTGAAGTGTGCCTTTTATATAGAAAATTATGATCGGTTGGAACTATAAATAATCAACAATAGATTAAGGCTAATATATATAAATCAAAATAAAATCTGTTAACACTCCTCACAAATTATATTACGTATTCAACACACAATTATATGGAAAATATACTATCTGTTGATCCTATAAGCTCCGTTTAAAAATACGTACGAAATAGGAAACAATTTGATGCATTTAGATAAGACTACCTTGTTAATATTCAGATTATACTTTCAACTGAATAGTCTGGCTTTAGTGTACATTTTTTTATTTTGAATGTCAGTACACTTAGCGCGTCAATATTTTTTTTAAAGAAAAGTACATGTATGATTAAGTTAAAGTTGACAGTTTCTTTGATACTGTTGTTTTCTCTCCTTTCTTTCTGAATGAATTAAAGTCCCTGTTATACTTATGAAACTGCTAGCATCTTATAAATAAAGTAAATGCGCCTTGAACTGCACATTGACACTGCTAATTGTTTTTTTTCCTTATCAGTCTGAAAAATCATATTTCGGTACTCTTATCCCGGAATATGTTATGAATGGAAAACTTGTGATGCAGCGACAAGCGTGCTGTAACTGTGATGCTTTCGGATGTCTTCACCTCTCTTCAAAATAACATACTTGTATGTATATATTCATATAGGTTGTACTTTAATAGATATTTGCCTGAAAAAAATCTATTACAAGTTCATTTGATATGTCGGTACCTTTATCCCGGAAATATGTAAAAAGATAAAATATGTATATGCTCCTTTTTGTTTTAGTTTTTTGCTCTGTGTGCAAGGCCTTACTGTGACTTTGAAATGATGCAAACTAAAATCTTACTCCTTTACATTTTTGTTTTGCTTTGCACATGCTGATTTCGTGTCTTTGAAAGATATCACATATCCTATACTTTCTATCAGGATAGTATCTCCGATGTCTAAGTTGTTTTCTAATAATCATATTCTTTTCAAGTTGCCCACATCATATATTTTTTGAATATTTGTACGTTCTAAACGGGCATTCGAGCAAAAATGATATATTATCATTTACCTCAAACTGTGTTTGCAATACACAGTTAAACGAAATAGCGACTAAACAATGCTATTCTTTTTTTTAATTTTACCATTTTCCATATCAATCTCAAAAATTTAGTCTGTAATTTTATATCATATGTTGGTACTCTTATCTCCGAAATATGAACATGAAGGGAAAATATGAAATGCAGGGAAAAGTGGCTAGTAACAGCAATGCTAGTTCATTTTTTGATATAAATAAGGCCGTTTGTTTTCTCGTTTGAATTGTGTTGCATTGTCTTATCTTGGCCTTTTATAGCTGACTATGCGGTATGTTAATATTAATATTCAATTACATTTTTTTACATCTTATCGTATAAATCATTTATCAATATTTGATTTGCACATATCCGAACAAATGCAATGTTAAGTTTTTAAGTGTTGAATTTCATCGATTTTATATCATACGATTTTAACTTGTTATCACTAACTATTATATAAACATCTGATGTTTTTTGATTTTTTTTTACGGGTCAGAAATTCTCTCCAAACTATTCTTTAAAAAAATGTTAGCATTTAAAATGTTTTTTACAGAATATTTACATGTCGTTGAGTGTAATTTCTATGGGTTGGTTAAAAAATCATTTAATTACTTCACAAAACTACAAAGGTCTTTTTGTGATATTTTTATTTTAAGTACAAGCGAATTAAAAACCGTGTCCGTAATTATAAAATCTAAAATGATTTGTATTGACAATGTGAAGTTGTTGCTATTAAATGTCTAGTTACCAAATCAACCAAGATCAAGGGTTGCAATCAAAGTTATTAATGCCAGACAAGGTTATGAATTGTGAAGAATTGGACCAACTCTGATGTTTCAACATAAGTAATGCATAATTGAAGAGTCACATCATCGAAATATATGACGGGATACGTTATAAAGAAGACGTATTTTATTTGAAGTGATATCAAATCTGTTTCTATGTTAATTTCGTGGTTTTTTTTTGTTATTAGAAAAAGACTTCAAACTCAAAACCGAGAGGCCATTTTCACCCTTCGTGAACTTATTACTTAATTTCGTCTTTTAATCAAGAATAGTTTAATCCTTGCTAAAGGAAAAGAATGGGAAATTTGTATATTTACAAAAACGATATCAGGTATGTTGATATAGTGGTACTATTTCGTTTTTTAGACGATGCAAAATCCAACAACATTCAGATGATGCTAAATCCATTTATCATCGAATCTATATCCAATAATCAACAGCTGTCCAATATTTATCAAATAAATACGGAAGCGTATTAGCGCCACACATTTAAAAAAAAAATTGTCCTATCTTTGCGATATAACGCAAACCTTTGCGTAAATGATAAAACAGATGTCTGCTTTATTACGCATATGTTTGCATTATTTCGCAAAGGTCTCATTAAGTAACGCAAATGTTTACGATATTTCGCAAATGTTTGCGTTACTTCGCAATGTTTGCGTTATAACGCAAAGGTTTGCGGTATTTCGCAATTTAATGTTTGCGTTATAACGCAAAAGGTTTGCGTTAAAACGCAGAGATTTGAAAGAAAAAAAATGTGTGGCGCTAATACGCTTCCATGAATAGAAGGTACACATAAACTATTAACATCTATTCATAATAACTAGGTTTTATATCACTTAAAGACATAACAAATATTATTTCAATCCCATTACAAGCTATATAGTATCCAATGATTTAAACATAAATATGGATAAACTGTATTCAAGATCTGTTTATACTTAGTATCATACTGGTTAAACATTCTCTAAAAGATGTACAACTTAATCACTTTGCAAAAGACGACACTGAGAAATGCACATTTTAGAAATATTGAGTTGCTAACAATGTTCTTTGTGGTACTAATTTGTTCGAATTCGTTTATTTAACATATATTAAAAAATACATTATGTCCCAAATTGGCTTTGTTTATTTGAACATCAATTAGTTGTGTGCTAAACGTTGTAATTTCTGTATATCACAAATGACTTAACATACACAGGTTGCGAAAACCAATGCCACTCTGTCCGCTAAAGTAACGTCGTAATTTTATGATCTGCCGTCATACAATATTTAATTTTGCATTGCCACTTGTTATTGCAATTGCAAATAGAATTACTGGGTTGAGTAAGAAATTTGAAATGGTCCCATTTGCTTGATCTGGCTTTCTAATGCATAGGGCGAACCAGGCAAATAGATGTTTGATACTTTTTACGGAATAAGTCGACAACGTTGTGAAGTACTTTGTAACGTTTCCTCATTTGACGGTTTGTGTAATTCCGTGAAAATGAAAGGCATTTGTGTTGCCCAAAGTGTAAACAAACATCACAAAAAGTATGGCAGCCCGGCACCAAAGAAGACGTGCTGCATTGTCTTATCGGGGCCTTTTAAAGCTGACTATGCGGTATGTGCTTTGCTCATTGTTGAAGTCCGTACGGTGACCTATAGTTGTTAATGTCTGTTACATTTTGGTCTCTTGTGGACAGTTGTCTCATTGGCAATCATACCACATCTTCTTTTTTTTTTTATATTTAATGTTATTGTAACATGTTTCCGGGATAAGAGTACCGACATATAATTTAAAAGTACGGGGTTAATTTCGCGGACAGTATAATTTCAATATAAAAATCATTTCACTTTCAAGTCATATACATAAAGCGACGATGTGTATACTTATATCTAAATAAAAATCATACAATTCTATATCTTTTTTAAAAGATTATATCTATATAGAAATGCATACATTTTAAATTATATGTCGATACCCTTATCCCGGAAATATGTCAAAAATAAAAAATATGTATTAATATACTCCTAATTTTTTTTTAATTATTATTCCAATCCAGATTCAAAACCATTCATTCCAGTCGACATACCATGCAAAACGTGCCAACTCTGTATTGTTGATAGTTTCTCTGAATCTTTATAATAAATTGCAATTGGAATTCGGTGTGAGTAAATGCTCCGTGTTGAAGGCCGAACTTTTACCTATAATTGTTCACTTTTAACACATTGTGACTTGGATGGCAATTTGTCTCATTCGCATTCGTGCCACATCTTCTTTTTTGTTTGTTATTTAATCAAACAACAACCAATTGGTCATCAAATTTGAATTATAGTTACTTTTTTTTTATCCCTTGTATTTCATACAAAATGATCAAAACAAAAAATGACACCACTTGTATCATTGAATAAATCTATTTCATAATCATGGATTCAGTTAAAAAAGCTTTATACAACATTTAGAAAACGAAGCTTCGAACCCTCTTCGATTACATTTTTTTCAATTATCAAACTGCATCCAAACCAAACAATGTCTGAAACAATCTCTTTAAAACTAGTATACCTTGTTTGATGTTATTGCTGTTGTACGAATTAAGATGAAACAATATGAATGTTTAGATAACATTGTAACAACCTATCATGACATGCTAAAATCTAATAACCTCCAGAGATGTACATATATATTATTATAAAGATATTTTTTCATTACAATGCAACTTAAAATACCAAAGATAGGAAACTATAACACTGTGTGTCTGTATTTGTAATCTCAAGACGCCGACGAAGCTAATTGATGATTGTAAATATTTCGTTACATTAGGTACAAAACATCTATTTGACATCTCCAAATTACACCTCTATTTTACTACGTTTATTGATACAAATATATTCCACTGGCTCATCTGAATTGTAGTCTTCTTCTTGTTTAGTATTTCTTATCCTAAGTAGATATTGAACAAGATCATAATTACTGTCCTCATTCAAAGTTATTATGCAATTGCTATAGATATTAGACATACATGTGTGATTGAACAACGAAGCCCATCGACGAACATCATTGGTGAGGTATACATGAGATATTATGGTCGGGTTGTTGTCTACCTCGACACATTCCCCATTTCCATTCTTAATTTAATTTTGCATACACATAGGCGTTGAAAAAAATATATATTATCAGTCACATTGATTTCCAATATGAAGTACAATAATAGGGGATAAAAAGTATCTTCAGAGAAGGCAAAAGACTAGATTTTCGTTCGAAGTGTGCCGCAAATTTAAAAAAATGATATTTAAATATACAAACCATTCAAATGCGAACTTTTGCTAATGTTTGATTTCAGAAGGAGCAGCAATAAAACGATTGTATGTCAGGAATTGAAACATTAAAAATCTTTTTTTTAAAGTAGACAACTTTGGGATATATTATGATTTTTCTATAGCATTTACATAGTAATTTAAAAACTGAGTTTATGAATTAAGATTTCAAACTACTACAGAAAATTAAGTATTACTAAGTAACCTTGCAGACGATTTTGCTAAACATTTACAGGAATGCATATTTAACACTGCGATGTCAATATAGTATTTAAGATTATATTAGTACACAGAATTTAAACATGACACCTGTTAGATTTTTATTTCGGAACGCATAGTGTATTTATATAATAGTTTTAATCGTAACTATGATAACCTATTGAAGAAAGTTAAAATGTTTGAAACACGATGCTAGATTACAAGGTCGTTAATGGCTCTCCATTCACTTTATTTATTTGAAGGCTTATTAGTAATGACTGGTTGTTGACAGATTTATTAATTTTGTAATGGTAGGTTCAGTTGCATATACTGCTTATTTCGATACATTAAAACACACAAAGGGGGGTTAGAGCGGTGGTACCTGTATAGCTTAGCTCAAAATTGTTTTGTAAACACTGTTAGTGTATTAAATATACTATTAAATTATTTGATTTTTATTCTAGGAAAATACGAAAGTCCATATATATCAAAATACACATTTAAATGAGAAAACACGTTTTTAAGTAAAAAAAATCCGTCGTTTTTGTAAACTTAAATTATAGAGTTATTGAGAAAGGAAAAAATAAATAATATACTAGTATGAGCTTACCAGGAGTAAGTTCATTTAAATACGAGCACGCCTAAACCAATCGATCTGCTATTTTTCTTTTATGTATTATATGTATACACTGTGTATCCTCTAAATAATGATCAATAATATTATAAAATCACTAAATAAAACTAAAAATTGTGATAATGTTTGTGTTGCTGTACAGGATTTGAGGCTGTACTCTCCGATTGATTAATTGCTACAACTGTTTAATCACCGGCAAAATTGAAATATCGAGTTGGAGGTATTGTATCTACTCCTATTCTCCTATCCACAAAGAATAAAGTTTTAAGTTACACATATTTCAATCCCCCCCTTACACCCTCGCAAAATAAAATGATCGTCCCATTGTCATATAATGTAAGAGTTTGATGTTAAAAATAATAGATTGAATGAGTTATTAGATTTATTAGAACATTTACCTATCTAAACTTATCACTTTTTCTTCCTCGACAAACCATAAAGTTTTTTTTCTTGGACCCTCACAATATATTTTCGGTATTTGAGAACATGTCAATATAATCAAATAGTATAAGTTGATACAATGGTTGGAGCGTTATAAGTTACAAACATGTATCTTGTTTATCTCTAATCAGTTGGATTTAATTATTTTGACACGAGTGAATTTTATTTGTCAAAACGATATCGGCATTTACTTGCACTATGACGATTAATAGATCTGAAATGTGTGTGCAAGGTTTTTATCAATTAAAAAATATTCACAAATAATTAATACATACCTTTTCTTTTTCATCTCTGTGAGAGTTGACACTTTTCATCAGAAGAAATAATAAAAAGTCAAACAGCATCAATATTGTTGAAAACTTCATCTTGATATTACGGATTTCGGAAATAGCACGAACTAGAGCTGGTTCCTATTTCAATTTTTCTAAGGGGTAACAGATACACGGGAGACATTATTTTAGATCTCGGCAGCTATGATTCCTATTTCGGTATAATTTAAATAAATTTGTAACAATATTAATAGTAAATGCATAAAAAATACAATTCATCAATATAAC
The DNA here is from genome assembly GCA_019925275.1 of Mytilus edulis. Lineage (NCBI taxonomy): Eukaryota > Metazoa > Mollusca > Bivalvia > Mytilida > Mytilidae > Mytilus > Mytilus edulis. Next base: position 118,990,026 of record CM034350.1, on the reverse strand, counting down.
TTACGATCTCAAATAAAAGAACCGCTTGTTGATACTTTAAGTATATTTATTTGGAAAAAATGAAATTTCCAGGATAAGAGTATTTCGTAAGAGTATATTATCGGGCTAAAAGCAATTCATGGATAAGTGTATAACATACGTTATTCTGATTGGCTACACTAGTACCGAATATTAAATTGCAGATCTGTTGACATCCCTAGTAAAAATGTCAATAATAAGGGTACAGCAGTGAATGAAAGAGATATTTACAACTTATATAAGAAAATGCCACTTCCTTTATGTTATGATAGCTTCATTTACAAAAAAGATATGGATCATTTTAACTATTGCCTGAAATTCGTGTGATGAGAAGCCTGTTCAATTTTCAAAATGTCACTTCCGGTCTATCTTGATATGTTGGTGTATACCAACAAACATGGTATATTGTTTCTGGGTATTTAGCTGTGAAAAAGGGACAAAAGATACTGTTTCCGCCTTAAATTTAACTGTCTCGAGTGGAAAAATTTCGCAACTCACTTGTTTCAGTGATGGATTCTAAGTTTCTACAGGTCTACCCGGTTTATAAATAATTGACAATCAATCATTGCAGTTCCTGTCAAGAAAATACTACCATGTTTTAATGAACTTACATTTAATTTGAAGTTATTTTGTTCCTGTAGAAATTTTTTTTCAAACGGAATAGCACATCCACATTTTTATTGAGATGTTTTTAACTGTGCCCAGAAATTTAGAAACAATCCTGGTAAACTTTTCGATCCTTTAAATAAACTTATTCTGAAAGGTTACCAATTCAATACTGTACTTAGATCATTGAATATTTTTTTGATTGGCATTAATATTGATTGTGTTATCAGTAAATTAAAAGGAAACTTAATATTATTGTAATATACATATACATATACACATTCATGGATCTACAATCTGTCGATACCTGTATCTTGGCATTGCACATGGTTATATTTTAACATTGACTCTGTATGACGTCTTTACAATAAATCCATTGGATGCTGGATGTGTAGTAATTGATGATTTAGTTTTAGAGGCATGATTTCTTTAGTAGTTGTTATTGGCTTTGAACAAGCTGTCAGTGAACTGTGTGTAATCTCAGGTATGTACTTAGTGTCTTTTTGTTGTTGGAATATAGAAGTACCCGGCCACTTCCACTCTGTGTTTCTGTTAGATGTATTTCTATTTGTATCCATCTTGTGAGTCAAGCCTTTTTAACTGTTTTATTTAAGTTCATTTTTATGTTGTACTGTCACAGCACTATCCCATGTTAGGGAAGGATTTGATGCCTTCTTACATGTTTATCCCCGCCACATTCTGTGTGCATGTGCCTGTCCGATGTCAGGAGTATGTAATTTAGTGGTTGCCATTTGCTGATGTGTTACATACATTTTGTATTTGTTTTTTGTTATTTTTTGGGTAGTTTGTTTTCTCGTTTGAATTGTTTTACATTTTTCATTTTTCATTTCAAGGTCCTTTATAGCTGACTGTGCGGTATAAGATTTGCTCTCATTGTTGAAGGCTGGTCGGTGATCTATAGTTGTAAATTTCTGTGTTATTTGATCTCTTGTGGAAAGCTTCATTCTATATTTTTTTGTTATATTTACACCAAACACACGAAGGAATCTTTGTAGTCCTTACTATATCACTGATATATACTATAAATTCAATGTTGATCTAGCAGAGGATCAACACTCAGCCAATAAATTATATCAGACTGAAAAAGTTTTTTTAAAATTCAAAGTATACAGACATTTTAGACATCAGTATTTCTTAAATTTCACTTTCAATTTTTTTGGAGTTTGATGTTGTTTTTTTTTTTAACATTTTATGATAAAATGATAGCACAAGACCATTCATAGGTATTAACACAGAATATGCAGAAAGACTTTATCTCAAATTGATATGATTTCTTTCAATAGCATATTCGAGTATTCATTAATTTGTCATGTGAGATTTTCTATTTTTTTTCTCTCCATAATGAAGTACAGGCATTGGGTTTTATTGATAGCTTTTTCAGTACACAATAGCATCTGTAATTATGTAACATTAGAATTTTTTAACTCTTGTGCGTGATGCCTTATTTAGTTTTATGTGAAGTATTTTGTTGACTTTTGTTGTTTTTGTTGTTTTAAAATATTCAAAATGCAATGATACATTAACGAATTTATATATTTTTACATTCGTTTTAAATCATGTTGTTATATGGTTGAATTTGATTTCTATTTCAGAAAGATGACGATGTACTTATATGTTGCTTTTGGTCTACTTTTCATTGCAATGTCGACTGACTTGGTATCTGCATGCCCTAACAACTGTTCATGTTCGGTGATAACGTCTACAGGGACCAAGGTCAATTGTATCTCTAAAGGAATGACCATTCTTCCGAAAAACTTTCCAAATGACTCATATTCAATGTAAGTTATTAGCAATTTGTTTATCGTTCACCCTTAGGAAATTCAAACGAATAAATATTGATTACTGTAAAAAAAAAAAAAAAAAAAGAAAAAAAAAAGCGCCATGGATTGATAAAAAATGACAGTTGTACACGCTATCAAATCAGTTTCCTTATTGTTAGCATTCTGAAATATTTATCAGAATTTTCCCATGCGCGATATATAACATTCTCGATCATTTTAGAAATGAATCTGAACAATTTTTTTTCAGTTTACTTGTATTATGTTGAATTTAAAGTCACATGCAATGAAACACTGTGAATAGACACATATTACATTTTTTCTACCAGGAATGTACCTCATTTCAGAGTATTTTATGAAAATTATTTTCAATTAACAGTCATGCGTTACATCGACCGAAAAAAGGTTTAAAAGTGTGAATTAATACTGTTTGGTACAGGCAACAGTAGTTTATGAAATGCATATGTACATTTTTTAATGTTTTCGACTTTTGCAAAATCGATCGCAATTTAGGCTCTTGATTAATTTGCAACGTCTTACTTGTTTCTGCTTTTTTTTGTTTAACATTTTTTTTGTTTACGAGCGTCAATGATGGATATTATTAATTAAAAAACGTGTCTGGCGTATACAGATTTTATCGTGGTTCTTATGATGAATTTATTAGTACTTTATTTGCCCCTACGACTTTTAATTCGGGCATCACTGTGCAGTTTTATGTATTTCGATGGAAGAAGCCGAAATTAACAGCCCAAAATATCACCTAAAAGTCAAAAACAAGTTTCCTCAGTCTTATCTTGCTTTTAAAAAAATCATTCGTTATTTAAAACAAAATACACACAAAACCTTACACAACTAAACGAAGTAAATTTTGCATATCAAACTTTTAAATTATGAATATCATCTGTGAAAGAGACCACTTTTACGAATTTGAGGGAAATATACTTGCTTCATCATGCCGATAAACCATAATTTCACGACAGCAACATAAAAGACAGCTACTACTGGCATGTATTTTCAGAAGAAACGGAATCCATCTCATAATACTTATAATATCCTTACATAAAATGACATAAGTCCCACGAGCATGCATGTATATTACAATCCCCCCATTAAAACATTTTAAAATACTTTATACTTTACGCTCTGACCCATCGTATGGTGTTTACATATCTAAGTTGATACGTAATGCTCGTGCATGTTCACATTATACGGAAAGTTTTCCTTACGCAGAAACTGCTCCAACAAAGTTGTGAGAAGGAAAGATTAAAAATGACACTCCGTAAATTTTATGGACACCATCACGAATTGGTAAGACGTGTTACGATACTTAATTGTTATCAAACATTCATGTATTTATTTATGATGTTGTATTTGTTATTCTGATAGGATATTGTTAAATGTCTTATCGTTTGTAGTTGTAATTCTACCCCCTTTTAACACACCGTGACCTCATGTGAGTTTATGCCATCACTTGGCGTCCGTCGTCTGTCATCTTCATTGTCTGACGTCGTTGTAAACTATTTAAAAAATCTTCTCCTCTGAACCTAAATCTTGGCCAAATATTTCAAACTTCAACTAAATTGTTTCCAAAGTTTTGACAAACATGGCCGCCACGCCTAATATAGAACATAGAAGTGAAATGCGTTTGCCTATATCTCAGAAACTAAAGCACTTAGAGCAAATCTGACAAAGGGTAAAGAAGTTTTAAAGGTCTATCAGCCCTGAAATTGTGTGTGCTGTCCTATGTTGTTTTACGTGTTCGTTTTTATTTTGTGATTAGCATGTGGAAATGTACTATTGTATTGTTATTTGTGTATTTCCCTGTTCTGAATGTTCCTGCATTTATTTGTACTGTATGGCAGTTATATAAAGGAGGGACGAAAGATACCAAAGGGACAGTCAAACTCATAAATCGAAAATAAACTGACAACGCCATGGCTAAAAATGAAAAAGACAAACAGACAAACAATATTACACATGACACAACATAGAAAACTAAAGAATTAACAACACGAATCTAACCAAAAAATATGGGTGTAATTTTAATGTTGTATCTAATATTGCCAAAAAGGTGCGAGGTTTGGCTTGCCACGAAGCAAGGTTCTTAAAATACCCTGTACCAAGTCAAGAAAATGGCACCTGTTATCCTAAAGTTCGTGTCCGTGTGTGTTGCATTGTCGTTTGTTTTAAGTTCACTTCAGTGTTTCTGTTGTTTCGTTGTTTTTTCTCTTATAGTTTATGTGTTTCCCTCGGTTTTAGTAACTCATATTTGTTTTTTACGTAATTGATTTTATGACTTTCGAACAGCAGTATCCTACTATTGCAATCAAAGTATGAGTTCTTTTCATACTAGTTTTCAATTTCAAAGGTAAAGAGTAAATCCAATCAAAGAAACTGTCGATAATAAAAAGATAGATAATCATCAGAGACATAAAAGTCTCAACATTATCAAATATAACTTCAGTAACGCATTTCATAAGCTACATATGTCAGTAAAATTCACAACTTTGAACTCAAATTCAAATTCTGTGAATAAAGTTAAACTATTAACCGGGTTTGAAATAACACAATCCACACGACGGGTGCCTCGTGTGGAGCAGGATCTGCTTACTATTCCGGTGTACCTGATATCACCCCAGTCTTTTCGTGTTACTTCGTCTTTAGTTTTCTTTGTTGTGTCTTGTGTAATGGTCCGAGTACACAGTAATCTGACATCCTTTGATTTTACGTTGTCCACGAATATAGTCTTTAGTGTGGACAGTGGGTTACTTGTCAATTTTTTTTATATCCCTTCCAATTTTTTTCTTCATGTTTTATGCCTCAAATAGCAAGCAGGGGGATGAAATTACACTGTAAAAAAATATGGGTCATGAATTTGAAAGTCAATTATTGATTTGGTCCAGCTAAAAATGGTTACAAATTAGCATTTCGGAAGCTGTCAAAAGATTTGAAGACCCCCTGTACATAAAATTGTCCATATGCTGAGTTAGAGCTAAAGAATTTTTCTATAATTTTGATATAATTTGTCCTAGCAGTAGTACAACACACTGTAAAAATATTATTCAGAAAGCGGTGGTGTTTTTTTTTTACTCATTTATTATCTAAAGGAAATGCACTACGAAATAACTGTGGTCTCGGACCTACTATTATTTGTCTGTTTGTATTTTGTCTTTGTAAGGTATGGCGTGTCAGTTTATTTTCGATCTATGTGTTTGGCTGTTCCTCTGGTATCTTTCACCCCTCTTTTATACTTTCCTGACAAGTACTTAAGGATCTTAATCTCGTAGGTATTTCACAACACTGGAAGTGTCAGGTAGGAATAATTTATTCATAAAATTTGAATGTGAGTTCAAATGTTTCAATTTCATATCATAAATTGAGCGACTTACCTGACATATGTGCTGAAGGATTTCTGTTGATTATAAAGCAATAATTTGTAGCAAGAAATTTTGACAAAACGTTTTCTTACAATACCCTTTTAAACAAACCACAAACTTGTAGTATAGTATATAAAACTTATTCATGTTGTTATACATGGTAATACGTACACTTACTATGTAGTACCAAAAAGTTTATATATTTCAACATTGTTGAAAATTATCTGATCATACATATTAGCCGTAATAATCCCTTGTTTGTACACACTCAGGAAAACTGTCCACAACTATTCCCACATAAACAAAACCCTGATATAGACACTCCATCAGCGACTCGTCGAGAAAGAACTCATTTTTCATACAACAATTTAAATGATTTACATTAACAGTTTTAAATGAAACTAAGTAGAAGTTGTGGATTTTGACCAATCTGCACTACCTAACACATTTTTCATACTTGATTGATCTATTTTCAATATTCCCTGACCTTGTTTTTGCAGATTGTCCAATTGTTGTACTAGTAATAGTAGGGGTTGTGTTATTAACAGGTGTAGTTTACGCCAAAACTGTGCTATTAGAATCATCTCGCATTGATAATTTATCATGTGTTGCAACACTTTTGGAATTAGAGATAGAGGAGGGGAAGCATAAGCAAATATCCTGTTCTGAACTGGTTGCAAAGACACAACATTATCGTGATCAACATCTGATTCACTATCAGAATCTCTAGACCTACGTGTCAGTCTCTGTGAATGACTGTAGTAGTACTCGACTCGTCTCGACTGTCTTTGTGACAGTGTTTTTTATGAATGGATTAAGGCTGTAAGGTCATTGATACAAATAAAAATTACGAAATTGAATTGGTCTATCAATACCCAAACTATGTCAATTTTTAAAGACCAAAATGATGCAAAACCCTTGTCCTACCTCCATGACAAATATGTTGTTGTCCCCGCAGAAAAAGCCCCAAATAACATTGTTTTTTGTGTGCAAATATCATTACATAAATTGCTTCAAATTGAAACGGCATATTTCTGGGTCGACCAAGTGCTACACGAAATGTCTTTCCTAATTATTAACATCTATTATATCAGCAATCAAAGTCGGGCTTCAAAGTTATTATGAAACTGTATTTTCTAGAGGTGGCGTGATCATTCCAAAGACATTTTAGGGTACATATAATCTCATACTCTTTCATCTTGCAAAAGTATTAAAATATTTCACTTTTTTTCACTTTACACAAGTATTCCCTTATTCCAAACTAAAAGACCAATTGAAAGAGTTTGCCAACTAAGATACATGTATTTTCTCTTAGGAAGCGGTAAATCCTACTTTGTAAAAAATAACTCTGATTCAAACAAAAAATTATCTGAAACTGACATTATTAAGTTGCTTGATTTCTTGACTGACAACATATTTGTTACGTTTGGAGAACGTGTTTTTCAACAGACTGTCTGAATTTCCAACGATTAAGCATAACATCTGGTTCCTGTGCGAACTTCCGGTCGAGTATAATACCATATGTCAGTTAAGGGGGTACATAACACCTAAGATAAGATAACTCTTACTCATAGTCCGATTCTTTGCTACGTTTTAAAATCATGTGCAATATGCAAGCTTTTAAAAGATCATGATCAGAATGTTTACATTACTGCTAAGAGCAGTTGTACACCTATTGTTATTCATTTAATCTTTTAATCCATTTAAAGTTACTCATTTTCAATAAATGAATCTTCAAAGAGACATAAAAGGGAAATGTCAGAGTGAAAAAAATTACCAAAAGAAAACCAGGACATTAGAAAAGTAGGGAAACAGAAAGGACCATAACTGTTTTCGTTTTTTACTTGCCAATGCCTAGGTCTTACATTAAATAAAATAAAGTACAAAATGTCAAAATTCTAAGGATGATACCATTTGATTTTATGGGGGGAGGGTTAGAATTAAAAATGTTGTCCTGCATTTTTTTAATCATTGGAAAAAGGGGGAATTGCACCAGGATATTTTTTTTAAGCTCGGAATAAGGGAATTCTTTTTTTCGAACTTCGGAATAGCGGGATTTAAATTTATTTAAACTTGGGATTTCGTGTTTTTAGTCCGGGAATTCGGGATCAGGACCCCTTTCTACCTACCCGGCTCCCCCATCTGACATCATTTCTTGAATTTTAATTTTTCATTCTTTAGGGACCTGCAATTTTCATTTGTTTATCCTGAAATTGTTTACATAGATTGTAATCTGCTTGTTATGCCAAATTACTGTTGCTGTTTTTGTCTGCTCAAATGCGTGTCTTGCCTTTTCTCAAATTTCATCCAAGCCTCTGACAATACAATGTTAACTAAATAAATAAATAAACCATGGACAATTATACAATGCTTCTGTTCCTAGATCTTCGTACAAAATTGATTAAAATCAAAACTAAATGGACTCCACAATACTTTTTGTTTTAACCATATATGTAGTTTTTAATGAAATATGGGCTTAGTAATGAGGGGGGGGGGGGCAAGGGGGGTCCCAATAACAGCAAAACAGCAAATTGATTTGGCTCATAACAGATAGCAAGGAATTAAAATGGACAAAAACAGATAACAGTAAATGAAATATTAAAATTATTCGGTCTTTGACAAATCAGTATTTCTTATTACGGATATAATCCTTTGTAATGCATTCCATTTTTATGACTATGTTTTTAGTATTAATTTATGTATCTAGAATGTGTTTAAATTACTACTCAATATATTATAATATTTTTTATACTCTCGTTTACGGAACGTATTATGGTACATTCTATACTGTTGTCCGTCTGTTGTCAACATGACATTAACTCAAAAAACTCTTTAACCATTTGCATTAAACTTTGGGAAATTGTTTATATCTATTGACGTGAGCTCCCTTTTTTTTTTTTATTTTTTTATAAATTTTAGATTTTAAGTTTCTGGGTAATGGGTTTTTATTCAATAAAATTGGTGTTTTTTTTCTTCAATTTTCTGATAATATCTCAAAAATGCTTTCACAAAGCAAGGAATTTTGGTGAATTGTTTATATCTATTAACATGAGGTAACTTTCAATTTTTATGAATTTTAGATTTTACGTTTCCGAGTGAGTGAACGGGTTTTATTAATTAAAAAGTGGTGATTTTCCAGTTCCATTAACACAAAAATGTTTTCAGCAGTTCTCATGAAACGTTGGTGTATTGTTTATATATATTGACTGAAGCTCTCTTTGTTGCTAATCAAAAAGTTACCTAAAAGAGTTTGAATATTCTGACTTTTTCTAAATGACCATTTAATGAGGTGTGAATTTTTCTTAATAAAACTATGAGGCAAAGTGGTATATAGGGTAGAAAAATCAAAAGCACCAATTATAAGCATGCAATTTATCAAGTACTTTTTGACACTCTAAAAGCAATTTATTCCACTATTTTCAAAGGCCTTATTTGAACAATTTTTTATCAGCTGAGGTTTTTGATTTTACCAAGTGTACTAGTAAGTAGAATACATAGTTTAGTAGGGAAACTTGCTTGAAACGAAATAAATCTTTGTTTGTAATGAGTTATGTGCAGCTTCGGACCCAAGTACATGGTTGGAACTTTCATTGTACAATGCATGTGGTTCTGCTTTGAAAAGAATCACAGAGCTGAGTCTATGTACCATATTATATAAAAGGTTAAGTGGTTGATAGGACCTACAATGTAGTCCTTAATTGAGATCCTTGTCAAATATTCCTGGCCATATAATTTCCTTTTTGTCATATTAAGAATTGTTTTAATTTAATATGTTCGTACGGAAAACAAGGAACATTATTCTCATACAAAAAATTAAGATAATTCTAAATACACATTCATTAAAAAAAAATGGAATTTATTACAAAGGATAATCATATGATATACTTGGATTGTCCTGGACCACACTTCTGACTGTCAAAAAAAATGCTAACATTCCAATTTTCAATAACAGTTAACAGCAAATACATTATCACAATAACAGATAACAAAAAAAATAAAAGCCCAATAACAGCTAACAAAGAATAAGACAATAACAGCTAACAGCAAATATATTTTCAAAATAACAGATAACAAAGAATTAAATTGCCCCATAACAACATAACAGTTAAACCCCTTGCCCCCCTCAGTAACTAATATACGTAGTAATGTTAAATAGGTTATTTATAGACTCAGCTCTGTGACCTTGTTCCATTCTCAATTTTATGAATAATTTATAATAATTTCTGGCATATATTTTTGAAGTGCAATTGAATATTTTATTACATGATTTATATTCATGTAAAAAGTAAGAAGATACCGAGGGGGATAATCAACCACCAGTGCATCATTAACATGGCATGGAAAAAAGACAAGAAGAAGAAAAAAAACATCCTATTCAGTCCACAAGACAATACACACATGTATGCACTTTCATATTCATCTGAATAAAAAAATATTACATCTTTCTAGTATCTTTTTTCAACCTTTATCCTGACAGGTGTAGAAAATAAACGGGTGTCTTCTATTCCGTCCGCAATTTTAGGGAAAGAAAAGTCTATATTTAGAATCGTGGTTGAAACTGAAACTACACATGTATGATATAAATAGAACAAGTTATTTTTGCATTATCAATGAGTTTCGAAGAGATAGCAACATTTGTTATTTTTCTTTTATTGTGCTTTTGTCATGTTTGTGTATCTTTCCGATTTTTTAAATTTTTTTTATCAAATGCAATTTTGAAATAAATATAAAAAAGAAAGTGTGGTGTTATACTGCAAGTGACAAGTAATTTTTTTTCTTCTCAAGTCTCAATTCAAGATTATTACTGAATAGAGTAATCGTTCTCTATAATAACAAGGGGCCCAAAAAATAATGTGAAACTTGTAACTGCCGTGCTTTTAACTAAAAACCAGTTGTATCTTATTTTCATGACCTCTGCAGAAATACTTAAAAAGTTCTATGTTTAACGAACTTGATTTCACAGTATAAGTATTTTGCACAGTCCGCTCTATTTCATCTCTCATGAGCCGTCATTCTTTGCACGAATAGTTTTGTTCTTAAGTTTTGAATTGTATATTTTTGTATTTTTTAATTTATAGACCAATAAATTGAAAATCTTGTTCATGTAAAACATCTTCCAATTTTAAAGCTTTTCCCTATGTATCATAGGTTTTTTTGACGTGTCAAATCAAAAATCAGTTACATCCTTTTTTTGCCCCTGCAACTGAATGTCAAGGAGGGTGGTATTGTTTTACCCCTGTCCTTCTGTCCTTCCATCCGTCCCATAATTGGTATATATTTGGCATATATATATAACTCCTCCTACTGTTTGATTACTAGGAAATTTTCACCTTGCTGTCTGTTGAGTAGTTAAGTACGTAACGTGAGTGCGCGCTTCAAAAGAAACTATTCCTTTTTCAAACAATTTTATGAGACTACATGTCCATTATGTATTCCGTACTCGTGGAATGGATTGACATGTCATAAAATGTGTCTATATTGTTGTATGGTCGATTAAAGCTTGTGTAATATGATTTTTTTTAAAATAAATATGAATTCATAACTACATAAAAGTCATGGCCCGTACAAGTGTTTCTTATAAAAAAACACAATTATCATCATCGGGGTCAACCTTCAAGGTCACATGAAGGTCACAATTTTAAGAAGGCACACTACCACATGATGATACATCCACATGCCAAAGATGTAAGACCTAGGTCAAGGGCGAAGAAGTTATGGCCTACATGGTTGTGTTTTTCATGAAAAAAACCCAATATAAAGTTGACCTTGAGGTCACATTTGAAGGTCACAATAAGGTCATCATGATGCAAGACACTTAACCCCGTGATGATATATCCAAATGCCAAATATCTAAGGCCTAGTTCAAAAGACGAAAAAAAATATGGCCATTATGTACTTTTTGAATAGATTTTGCCCTTATTTAATGAACCAATTTGAGGGTGGGGGATAGTTTTTAAAAAAAATTAAACGACACATTTATTTTCCAAAAAAAAATTCTTCTTCAAATACTAGAAGCACAGCATTCACTTTTCGGGGCTGATTTTGACACCCCCTATTACATTTCAGGCAAAATTTTAAATCTAGAATAAAAGACTTACAAGAAAAGGGTATCAGTGAACTAATATTTACCTCAGCTATCATTATTAGCTATGCTATTGTCAATTTAGGATTAAGTTTTAAAAAATTTAACATATTTAACCCCATACTCATATTTCAGAAACTTCCAATTTTGGCTGATTCTAGTATGTAAAAGATGCTATATTTGAGTTGCCAAATTTTTTAAACCTATGGTTCAAATCTTTTAAAATTTTCACAAGATGTTTAGGTTGGCCTAGTTTATCAATGAAAAAAAATTAGGAAAAATTAAACGACAGGAATTTTTCGGGGTATAGTGTTGGGTACCCCCTTAAGCACCTTAAGTTATGATATAAAATGAAAAACGACTATTTGTCTCGTCATATCATGTCAATTTCTCATACTTTACACCTGCACGCGAAACTGAAACAAATTAACATATGAAAAGCTATAGAAATGACAATATCCACTCAGGTTTAATTTACGCCTATTATTATAAAGCTACTGATATTAATGTCCGACTGTGTACTGGAATTTTGTGAATAAACGATGGAAACATACCAGATAATTTTTTGAAAATAATGGATAAACATGTTTAAAATTAAAATCCATTGTTTCCTTTTAAAAGACAAGAAATGGTTATCTAAGAGACATTATAATTACAGTAAAAAAAATAAACTGACGAAGTCATGAATCAAAAGAACAAAAGGCAAATAACAGTACACAAGCATAGAAAACTAAAGACTGAGCAACACGAATCCCACCCAAAACTAGAGGTCATCGGAAGCGTTAGCAGACCCTGCTCTACATGAATTACCCATCGCGTTGCTAATGTTAGTTAACATCCGGTGACAAGTCTTGTTCTGTAGTCACATACGAGGAAAGAGGGATGGGATATTGAAGTAACGACAATTGGAGCATATCCGCTACATATATTCCATTACGGTAAATCAACTCCTGTTAGCGTCCGTATAATTTACAAATTGTTGCAGGATCATGTATCAAAATTTCAATCTCACAATTAACCGTCTGTATACTAGAATTCGTTTCTAAATCGTTCGAAGCTGTTTTACATGTATCCTGCTAAATATACATCCAGGTTCGATGACTTGTTTTAAAAGATGAAACATACAAATAATTACATGTTACAATTATCAAAACAAGAGAATCGGAATGTCGCAGTACACGTTTATGAATACACAAACATCTGAATTTTCTTATATTGAACTTCACTAAACGGATAAATTTACAGTTTTGATGACAAACAAGTATTTCACAGATATTCTCAAATCTAAAAAAAAATTGAACAGTTGCCCTTTTGTTTCGTTGATGAAAAACGCCAATGGCGACTTCGGATATTGGTTAAATATATTTTGACATTCAAATTTTACATGAGATGAAAATATCTGATTTTGACATGATACAACTATAAACTACTGAATAAATTACAACAATTATTCATAGTCAAAAGTAAGATGATTTAACCGTCAATATCATGGACTAGAATGTCTAGAATGTTAGAAGTTATCTGTGGGAAAATAGCTCCCATACACATTATACTGCAACGTACGTTTTAAGTCCTCTAGGATATGATTGCTTCCTTATGTCTCAAGGTTTATATCTGCTTGAGAATAACACAAACACATCCATACCCTGTACATTTTACAGAGAAAAAAACAGAATACAAAGAAATACTCCATTTAACCAAGAGACATACATTTCACGTCTTTACTATTTTACACAGACGACTATACCCGTATAATATTTTAGTGTTGTTATACGGAATTGGTTTTTAAATGGTTGATTCACGAAAGTTGTCGAAACACTTCAATCGAGTGTCCATTTATGTCTTATCACTTTATGTCAAGACGGGTTATAAACTAATGGTATTTCTTATGAAGTGGACATGGTGATGTTCCTTTGGAACCATCTTACGGTGTTTATATTTCACAGCTCGTTCGATATGCCCGTGTTTGTTGTGACGTTCTTGATTTTAACGAACGCAATCTATGTATTACTGGTAAATTATTAAACCAGGGATATCGTTACCATAAATTACTTAAAACCTTTACTAAATGTTTCCATAGATATGAAGTTTTGGTTTTGAAGTTTAGTTGTATTTCAAACGGGATAGCACATCCTCATTTTTACGGAAATGTTGTTAACCTTGTCCGGAAATTTAGAAATAATCCTTGTAAAATTATCACTCCTTTAAATAAACTTATTCTAAAAGGTTACCAATTCAACACTGTAATAATATCATTGAACATTGTTTTTATTGGAATAAATATTGATTTTGTTATCAGTAAATTAAAAGCAACTAAATATAACTAGTCTGTTATATACATATACACATTCATGGATCTACAATCTGTCGATACCTGTATCTTGACATTGCACAAGGTCATGTTTTACCTCTGACTGTGTATGACGTCTTTACACTAAATCCTTTGGATGTTGGATGTGTACGGTTTGATAGTTTAATCGTTGATGCATGACTTTTTTTTATTAATTGTTAGTGGCTTTGAACTAGCTGTCAGATAACTGCGAGTACTCTCAGATCTGTTCCTAGTGTCTTTTTGTTGTCGGGATGTACAAGTACCCGGCCACGTCCACGTTGTAGCTTTGTCTATCTGATGAGTTAAGCCTTTTTCAACTGAATTTTATAGTTCGTTCTTATGTTGTACTGTTATACATGTACCACTGTCCCAGGTTAGGGGGAGGGTTGGGATCCCGCTAACATGTTCAACCCCGCCACATTATGTATGTATATGCTTGTCCCAAGTCAGGAGCCTGTAATTCAGTGGTTGTCGTTTGTTTATGTTTTACATATTTGTTATTCGTTCATTTGTTTTATATAAATAAGGCCGTTAGTTTTCTCGTTTGAATTGTTTTTGATTGTCATTTAGGGGCCTTTATAGCTGACTATACGGTAAGGGCTGAGTTCATTGTTGAATGCTGTGACCTATAGTTGTTAATGTCTGTGTCAGTTTAGTCTCTTGTGAACAGTTGTCTCATTGGCAATCATACCACATCTTCTTTTTTTTAAATTTTTGTTTTTATATATGATGGATGATAAATTCAAGGACTCCAATTTGCAACATTTCGAATATCTAGTTCGACCTGTATGTTTAATATCATTATCAAGGGCATACTGTTTCCGTTTTCTACTGCTGCTGGTAACCTTACTGACATGCACTGCTTTTCTGTTGAAGCATTATACAAATAAAAGCAACAGTAGTATACTGCCGTTCGAAATTCATAAATTGATTGAGAAAGAAACCAAATCCGGGTTACAAACTAAAACTTAGGGAAACAGAAGAACTAGGAAACAGCAGAAACAAAACATTAAAATGCAGCACACACAGACACGAGATATAATATAACAATGGTCATTTTCCTGACTTGGTACGGGACTATTAAAGAGTAAAATAGTGGGTTGAATTTCACAATAAGTGATGTTATGATATTGCTTTTATGCAAACGTTAGCACAACCAAAAAATCAAAAATTGGCATCTTAGAAGTACTGACGATTCAAATTCCATTTCATTCTAAAGAGATATAGGAAGATATGGTATGAGTGCAAATGAGACAACTCTCCATCCAAGTACAATTTATAAAAGTAAACCATTTTGGTCATGGTACGGCCTTCAAGCCTTGACTCATACCGAACAGCAAGCTATATTACTAGTGTACAACAATTTAAACAGAAAAACCAACGGTCTACTATATATATATAAACGAGAAACGAGAAACACGTATGAACTACACAAACAGACGACAACCACTGTCCATCAGATTTCAGACTTAATACATGTGCAAACATTTGCAGCGGAATTAAACGTTTTAATGGTACTAAACTATTCCCTTTTCTGAAACAATAGTATAACATCACAATATAGAAAGACACACTATAAATTATTAAATGGAAGGATTAACTCAATCAAAAAACGCAAATTAACACACAATGAACGAATAAATTTGACCTGTGACACCTGCATGCAAATACATAGTTAGTAAACATTATAAGGGATACAATAATTAAGGTAAAAAGAGAAAAAACAGGTATACACAAAGTTAAAGTATGATAACGCTGTGAAATGTTAAACATTTTTTTTTTAAATCATCACTAAACATGCTAAAGATGTACAAGTAATCTGTTCCGAACAATAATTTTTGCTTTTTCATGTTCTTGTCCTAGTTATTAGTCACCCGTGAAGAAGGTGTACTTTGCGTATTGGTGTGTGTTTAATAACGACACATTGTTTATATAAGTGATGAGTACGTTTTGTGCGAGCATAAATCTTGTTTTAACCCATTCACTCATTTGCAAAGTCTGGCTATCTTGAATTGTATAATCTCCTATTCATTGTTGGTTGGCTATTTTCATATGTCAATTTTTGTAGACGTATTGGTGTTTGTAGTTGTTTGCTGTCATTTTCTGTCATCTGCTGTACTCTGAAATATTTAAACAATTTCTGTTACTCCTTTAGCGTATAACAATATACACTTTGACATCTACACTTCGAAAAATTTATGTCGCAAAACAATGTTGTAATTTATACTTTAAAGATAGGAAAAACATAGACACACACAGTTTAAGTAAAGGCAACAGTAGTATATCGCTGTTCAAAACTCGTAAATCTTTTGACAACAAAATCAGGGTAACAAACTAAAACAGAGGGAAACGCATTCACAATAAGAGGATATCTAGAACAACGACACAACATTAAAATGTAAGAATCAACGAAAAACAGCAATGCATATAAAAACTGATGATACCATGGCAAAAACTAAAAAATAAAATAAAAAGGAAAGATATAAAAAACATCACATATAAAATGGAAAAACTTGACTTAACATGCCCTACAAAAAACCGGATTGCATACAATAAAAAAAAGTTCAAGATATTAAGCACGCAAGACACTTATTATTATAATATATATAAATATTTAGATATATTTAAGGACTTTTGTAAATTAGATATATATTTTTTTAAATCAAAATTGAGGGTATTTAGAAAGAATGATACTATTTTCAGTGCGTTTGACTCATTTTCAAAATATCAGTTGCCCACAAAAGTACTCATCAAAATTTAAAAGCGAAATACATAACATAGGCAACTAGACATGACTACGACGATCATATTGTTTGAGATATTTGTTGAAACCTTTGTTTCGAAAAATTACCATATTTTCATTTACAAATTTACAATTAATTTATATACCCATATCATTGATTTAGATGTCAATTCACATCAGATATGCCGTATCGTAATAGAGCATTTGTACTATTTACGATATGTATACGCCGATCCGTTCACGTATCTAGATACTTAAATAGTGCAAATGCTCTTATATTCGGTGTTTAACGTCGCTGATGCAATATTGAATTATGTAGGACAGTAATATTGCTACCTTTCAATTGTTACATAAGCAAACATTGCCAAGGGAAAAGACCAAAGAAAAATAATGTCATAAAAAACGAAAAACGAGATTCATCATGTCATTAATATATTTTATTTCTACTATATTTTAGATCTATGGATAATAATTCGCTTACAACAATTGTAGAAGGAGCATTTATAAATTTGTCATTTTTAAACAATATGTAAGTTGTATATATGAAAGTTCCTTATCGCTTTTAAGATAAGAAGATGTATTATAACTAACACTTTCCACCAGAGATTCATCAACTATAGTTCGCTTTCAATAATGAGCAAAATCAATACCACATAGCAAACTACAAAATCCCCTGACAAATATGCAAGTGTTTTACCAGCCGAGTAATAAGAAAACTTAAGTCTGATTTCTTTGGAAAGTTTATTGACAGCCACCGGGTGATGCCACTACTGATAAACGAGGGTATCAACATGAATACACAAATTCAGCGCCTCTTTACTAATGTGCCGACTATCAATAATGTGCAAATTTTCTTCGTACTTCTCAGAATGTTAAGCATTCTAAGGTTAATTTCTAAGCAATTAAAAAAAGTTTCAGCAAATCTGGGCACAAATTCTTGCAGTGGTTTATAAATAACCGTTTTTGTTGTCATTGATCGGAGATTTCCATCTGATTTATATGTCACAGAAGGGATTTATGTTGACGAAACTTTTTTTTTTGCATACTTAAGTATTAGCCTCGTACCTTTGAAAGGATTGACTTCTCAGTTAAAAACATGAATGTCCAATGTAAGTATAATTATGTAAATGAATGATCATTTTTAGCTGTATTTGGCAAAACCTTTCGGAATTTTGGGTTATCTATGCTCTTCAACTGCGTTTTTTTAATTGACATTTTATTATTTTTAATTGCGTCTATACTGTGTCTGATAAAAACAATTAATTGTCTGCAAGTCGATTCGAGTGGTCACCGCCCATCTTTCGATAAACTTTAAACTTTCAATCTTGTAATTACCCTTTTAATTTGCATTTTGCATAACTAGTTTAATTAGTCTGTAGTATAACCAGAGACTAAAATAGATCAGGAAATTCATACGCATACCGCACATTAACTTATTTCAGTTGGTATATAATAAACATAAAATTCAAATTCATTTAATTAGAATTTCGTATTCTAACAAGTATTTTGTTATATTCTGCGTTTTTTTAAATGTTTTTTTTTTTACAACACACAATCATCATTCATACAATATGTTATTTTTTTTTAGACATTTGCGTAGCTGTAACATTACAACAATTGAGAGGTCGGCATTTGTAAATTTGCCAGGACTTAGACTAATGTAAGTTTTTAGCAACTTGATATATGATTATGGGTTATTCTGTGAATTAAAAATGTATTTTTTTCATTTGTCGTACATAATAATAAAAAGATGTGGTACGATTGCTAATGAGACAACTCTCCAAATGACTACATCCTCCTGACTTTGCACATGGCCATACAGAATAGAAAGGAATAGTAAAGTTAACCTGGGACAGTATTTGGACAGTAAAAAAAAGGATAAACTATGAAAATAAGTTGAAAAGTGCTTAACTTATTAGATCGACACAAAGCAGAAATACATCTATTAAAAATGCAGATTGGACATGGCAGAGTACTTATACATCCGCACACACGTACAGATGTGAGAAAACTTGAGTTACTTAGAGCTAGCGCATAGCTAATGACCCTTAATGCAAAATAATCATGCAGCTAAGATTACAAGATTAGCTTGACTACATATGTATTAGTCGCAGAAAACGAAAACTACAATTTTTATGGTGGACAATTGACTGGTCAATATTTTTTTTTTATAAAATGAGTAATGTAGTTAGATCAAATTATGTGTTCCTTGCAAAGTATTGCTTCTTATTTAATTTAAAAGACGGAATATATCAACTGGATAATCCAAATCATTAGTCGACATAATTTTGAACTTACAATCCCCGACAACCAAACTATATGGTTACGGGGTGCTAGGTCGTCATCTAATCGAAATAGATATCAGATGTAGAACAGTACAATTCTGGGACATTTAAAAAAAAAATGATTAAAAATATTTGCAAACAAGCAAGGTTTTCATCATACCGTCATGTACTGTATCAACTTTCTCGTCATTTGAACGATCATAATATTAAGCAGATACGATGGATTTTGTTTGTATAAAAATATTTCAACATTGTGGTTTCTCAAATACATGGGAAACACAAAAGTTTATTACAAAGGATTGGTTCAAATCTGTTATAAAACAGAGATTGTGAGATATATATCTTCAGAATTAGAATTCCCTCGTTCAAAGTTAAGGTTTATAAAAATAGGAAATTCGAGGAATATTTTTATATTTTGGACTTGAAGGACGCTGTACATGTTGTTCTACGTCGATGTCGAACCACTAATACTTAATTGTCGATTGAAACAGGAAGATGGCAAATGTTATTATAAGAGACAACCGTTTTTGTAATCTATGTAAAAATCGACAGATTAGTAACGAATATCAAATAATGTTTGAATGCAAATTTTTCCATAAAAAACGTCAAATACAGTTAAATTCTCTGAACTTATGTCAAGTACAAGAAAACCAGTTCTGAGGTAGCTTTGTGTTGTTACATGTGTTTGTACTCCTGTAACAATTTTGATTGTTTTGTGCATATTGTAAATACGTATTGTTGTGTTACTTATCTCTGTACCGATGTTAGGGATTGGCTCTATTAAAATAATGATATATACAATGAAATAAAAATTCAGAATACAACACGTATCCCACTAAAACCTTGCATGATAGTGTTGCTCTCGGTTGAATAGAAGGTCATTATAAACCAAATCAATCGTTATAATCTGCATCTAGGCAAAAAAACAAGAGTACAGACGCAACTTCAGCCGTTCATATCTCAGTTGGGACAGTTTTTGTCTAGGGAGCACATTCTTTTTAATGCAATCCGTAAATGCGAATATGCTTTAACGTCAAGTATATATAAATTCCATACGGCGGAGCAGAGGGTAACTTAATGCGTAGGAAAAAGAAATTGATAATTGGCAAGTTGAAATCACCATTTTATTATATAATCTAATTTGATGTCATTCGTCTGTATATATATTGATGAAGGATCATGAAAGTAAGCAGACCTGTTAGGCATTGGCTCTATTAAAATAATGATATATACAATGAAATAAAAATTCAGAATACAACACGTATCCCACTAAAACCTTGCATGATAGTGTTGCTCTCGGTTGAATAGAAGGTCATTCGTCTGTATATATATTGATGAAGGATCATGAAAGTAAGCAGACCTGTAAGGCATTGGCTCTATTAAAATAATGATATATACAATGAATGTACCTCATCACAATATTTCTGAAGGTTATCGTTTGCGGTAGAAAGAATGGCGGAAACAACTTTCGGTAATATTCTTATATTCAAGTTCACTGGGATATATGAGATGTAACAACATCATCACTACATCCGATTAATTAGATTAAAGAATTTTGCAAGATCTCTTTATGTTTTCCGTAACGTTTTCTATCACTTCTTCTCCATATGTGTACAAAAACAAGTCGGCCAGAGTTCGTGAACGCATTTTGAAGATACTGTCCTCGGTTATTTATTATTTTGGGTAGCTTTGCGTTTTTTTTTAAATGAAAATTTTTTATGACCAATTTACAAGAAATTTGTATTTGTATCCAAGTTTCTCATTTAAAAAAAAACCAGCTCTTTTTATTAGAAAATGTAGTAAATCTTTCAACGGACATAGGGAAAAGCTTTTTAAAGAGTAGAACACATAAGGTTTTGATATTACTGCAAACGTGTAAATATTGTGATATAAGATTTTATAGAAGGTCTTTTTAATTTTTCAGAATCTAAATCTGATTCTAATTATTGGATGAATGTACCTCATCACAATATTTCTGAAGGTTATCGTTTGCGGTAGAAAGAATGGCGGAAACAACTTCAAAATTATCATTTATCGTTCTTTATAAAAATTATTGAAGATTTTATATGGAATACCAATGAAGAGAAGCGCTTTTCCAGGTTCACCTTAATCTGAAACGCTCAAAGCCGAGCTTTTGAAAGTCAATAAAATTGAGAATGAAAATGGGGAATGTGTCAAAGAGACAACAACCCGAACATAGAACAGACAACAGCAGAAGGTCCCCAATAGGTCTTCAATGCAGCGAGCAATTCCCGCACCCGGAGGCGTCTTTCAAGAATGTATGATAACTTAAGCGATTGCAGAGCTGTAAGACCAAAAAGGATATAAAACAGTATTAAAGTTTATCTAAGGTCAATTTTTCCTGAGGGAGCTTATTTCTAACATTTTTAAACGGAATATTTCATAAAGGTTTGTTAGTATCAAAGTACTGTTTAATGCTGATAAAAAAAGAAAACATCACATTATAAGTTTAGTGGGTCCGAAGCGCTTTTATGGATTTCAGTTGTTCATTGTCTACGATGACAATGTCTCCAGATACAACAAGACCAATATGACTATATTTGATGGGACAACGGAAACCGTGATGGTAGAATTTTTATCGCTATCCCGTAGCCAATACTCTCTTTAGGTTTATCATGATGTGTGTTTGTGCAGATGAAGTTCCCTTTCCCCAAAAAAATTACAAAAAATAACAAAACAAACAACAACAATTATGTTAAACAAACAAAGCAAATATTGCTTAAACTGTGTATACTATCATTATATATATTATGTATTTTATTTCAGAAATTTTGAGAACAACCAAATCAGTACAATACCACAAGGGTCGTTTAAATGGTTATCGACACAGCAAGTTATGTATGTTGATAAGGCTTTACACAGTTTTAAGGATACTGTGCTTTGTAAGATAAAAAACGCTTCCTACACACAGTATTCTTTTTTCTATCTCAATACATCGGACATTGATATTGGGTTCGAATAGCCAAACTTCAAACATACAGTAAATATGATAGCCTAGGGCTGCAATGCCAAAAGGCCATAAGGCTTTTTATAGCTACTGAACGGAGCATTTGGTTCAAGCCATATCTGGACCAGAATAACTAAAAATCACTCCAAACTATTTTGCAGCAAACACGCAAAAACGTAATTTGCTATTTTTTTTAACTCCTCGGGCAGTGATTAGTAACATCCTAAAACAATATCATCCTACCGATAAATAGATCCGGAATATGTATGTCCGTACTGAAATATTATCAACTGAAAGGTAAAACCTGACTATAAAAAAGAAGATGTGGTATGATTGCAAATGAGACAACTGTCCACAAGAGACTAAAATGACACAGAAATTAACAACTATAGGTCACCGTACAGCCTTCAATATAAAATATCTATATAAAAAAATGAACGAAAAACAAATATGTAACACATAAACAAACGACAACCACTGAATTACAGGCTCCTGACATGGAGCAGGCACATACATAAATAATGTGGCGGGGTTAAACATGTTAGCGGGAGCTAGTTTTTTCGTGAAATATTGATAAATCATGTATATACGGTCTGTAGAAACTATTTCACAACTACTTATTATGTCGAATAGAAATTACAATATCACAGAATAGTAAGGAAGTAATATATACCTCATACAAACTGCATGAACATAAACTGCACAATGTTGATGCCAGCAAATACCTAGGCGTAACCACCAGCAACAATTGTTCTTGGAATAAATACATTAGGCAGCTTTAATTAAGTAAAAAACACCAATGGAGAGTTATTCTTCCTTACAGTATCAGAGATAAGTAATATCAATTTTCAAGTAATATCAATCTACACCAGATATTAAATGCAGCCGAGAGAAATTAACATCCATGTAAAACCCAAATAAAGACAAATGTTTATCAATTTAAACGTGACAAATTAATAATCGAAAAACAAACATGAAAAACAGCAACAAACGACAACAACTATATGAGAGACTCCTGCTCTGGAACATGCACATACCATTTAGTTGTGCATTGCTTTTTGCTAAATATAAAACTTTGGAAGGATGTATATACGAACCAAATACACTGGCTGTAGCAGGAAAGGACAGGTTGATTGAAAGATGAATTCTTAATGCTGTTGCAATACTCTCAGGACTTTTAGCTAATTCGTAGTGGCAATGTGTTATTGGCGAATGAAGTCGGGGTGCCCACAGGTGTTCGAGGCAAACAGCAAACCATGAACTTAAGAACTAAACGAAGAGACACTCCAAGAAATGTGTTTTCAGTCGAATGGTTATTTCCGGTTATGTTTTACAATTATAGTATAATACCGACTTGCGACATACATGGTAACATAAAGCATTTTCTTGAAATAAAATATAAACGTATTTTGATTAAACATGTTAATAATGAAATCTGTAGAATTCAATGAAAATATACCTTTTTGAATTGCTTAAAATAGTTCATGAGGAATAACTAAAATTTGTTAATTAATGTGTCATAAATTGGCTGTGTGTTCGACAGGAACATTAAACTTCACACCTTTCTGATACCATCTTCCCTAGCCAAGGGTTTCGATCCACTCCCCTCCTCTCCGTCCTTGGCGGATTGGGACAGAATTTCGGAGACACAAGGTAAGGATTTTCATTGGTCGCAGTCGTAACTGGCTGCATGCAAGTGATCATGTTTTGAATGGAGAAAATGTAGGTAAACAATTGCCACGGGCTAATTGTGCAACAAGCGTTTACACATACGACGATATTTAGTGCAATTTAAATGTTTTTACTCAACTATAAGAAGTTCCTGTGAAATTTTCTTGCACCTTATAATGGATTGACAATGTATATTTTCATGCTTCACCAAGTTTGTAGACTCTAAACGCTACCCATATCCAGAAACTAACGCCACTTTGCTAATTTGAATATTATGCTGAACATCGGATACGGGTCACGGAAATCATATTGAAATGATAGGGAATTTTGAAAAAAAAATGTATGTTTTACTTTAATTGAAGTGATAGATAGGTTGTGGGGACAGAAATTAAATAAACACAACAATATACACCGTTTAAACGAAACATTATGACTGTCGTTGCATAAATCAAGGTTCCTGAGCTATTTTAAAAATCGAAGCGAGAGGTTTTTAACGTTGCAGTATGAAAAACAGGCTAAAATTTTTGGGATAAACTTAAATTTTTAGTTGTGGATTTTCTAAATACCGGCTACGATAGACAAAGTTTATCATACTTACAACATTACAGTATATTAACTTTGATATTTAAAAAAGGAGATTCTTTACTTTGGAAAACTGTCGTCCAATTTCACTTCTAAATGTAGATTCAAAACTTTTGTCATATGTTCTAGCTCAAAGATTAAAAAAAATGTTCTTCCAAAAATTATTAATGAATATCAAACCGGTTATGTTAAAAAGTTATCAAAGAAACCAGGATTATAATTTAATACGCCAGACGCGCGTTTCGTCTACATAAGACTCACCAGTGACGCTCATATCAAAATAGTTGTAAAGCAAAAGAAATACAAAGTTAAAGAGTATTAAGGACACAAAATTCCAAAAAAATGTGCCAAATACGGCTAAGGTAATAGATTTTTTGGGTTTTATTTGAGACAAATTAGAGATGTAATAGACCACGCAGACACATACAATATTGAAGGGGCATAAGTTTTTGTGGAATGGGAATTTATGTTTGGGACATTGAAACATTTTGGTTTAACGATTCATTTATTAACTGGGTTAAAGCAATGTATACAGACATACAAGCAGTTTTTATGAACAATAGGTGGGTATCAGAAACTTTCATAAATTCACATGGAATAAGACAAGGCTGTCCTTAATCGGCTCTTTTATTTATTTTGGCTGTTGAAATTATGGCCCAGAGAAATAATAAAAATCTAAAAGGAATAAATATAAAAATTAGATGGGAAAAGTCATAGTATCAAGATTTCACAATTAGCAGACGACACAACACTTGTTTGCAAGGATAAAAACAATGTGGTAGCTGCAATGAACGAAATAGAAATTGTTGGTTCCTTTTCAGGTTTACTATTTAATAAAAATAAAACAGAGAGATTAAGGATTGGGAAAATGAATTTATATAAAGATAAAATTGTCGGAATTAAGTGGGGGAGATAAACCTATTAAAGCTTTAGGGGTGTTTTTCGGACATGACGAAGAAATTAAACTTGAATGGTAAAATGGAAAAGATGAATACATTTATTTTGATATGGAAAAAACGAAATCTTTCAATTTTAGGAAAAAATCCTAATAATTATAATGATCTTAATATTGCCTTTGCTTACTTTCTTAGGAAGCGTCTGTCTGACTTCAGAAAATTATCCTAATAAATAGAAAACAGTAGCTATAAATATATTTAAGATGGGAAACCAGACAAGATTAAATAAAAAACATGAAGATTGGTCCATATGAGAAGGAGGGTCTAAAAATGGTAGACTTCAAAGTTATTTAGTGGCTTTAATTAGTTTTAAAAGGTACCAGGATTATAATGTAGTACGCCAGACGTGCGTTTCGTCTACATCAGACTCATCAGTGACGCTCATATCAAACTATTTATAAAGCCAAACAAGAACAAAGTTGAAGAGCATTTAAAAGCATCATAGGTAAATAGATTGGTAAGAGGTAAACTTGAGACTTGGAAGCCATTTAAATTCTTAAATGTTTCAAACAATATTTGTCAATATTTAACATGAATTTTAGTGATATTAAATATTTAAGATATCTTAAAGATATTCCTGCGTTTTATAAAGAAGTATTAAAGTCTTGGAATATGACTGGCGGGGGGGGGGGGGGGGGGGGGGGGGGGGCAAACAAAACAACCAGACACATTTGTCGATATTAGAAAGCAAGTAATAAGGGGAAATAAATTGATAAAATTTTATAATAAACCAATTATATTAGAGAACTGGATTAGAAGTGATCTTATTTACATAAATGATATCTTAGAATGGATTCCAGTTGTTCAAAAAGCTAATTCTGTCAAAACTACAGTTAATATTTAGAGAAGTAAAATCATATGGAAAAATCATTTAATAGAGACTACATCATTAACAAATAAAAGTATGAAACTAGAGTCGTCAATAGGGATAGATAGATGGCTTAGAATCCTACCAATACAAGAATCACTTAATATGAATGCATCGTAGAAATTTATTTTTGAATATATGACTGAAAATAAATTTAAAATATTTAGATGGAAATTATTACATTATATTGTTCCAACTAAAAAACTGTTATTGCAGTGGAAAGTAACTATGACAGATAAGTGTAATCTTTGAAAGCAAGAAGAAGGTTATGCTTAATATTTTCTGAAGTTTAGATATTTGACTAAATTTTTGCAAAAAATCTATGAACTCTTTAAAAGAGGCAAAATAGATTTTGATATTAAATTACAGTATCTGATATTTGGATATAAAATCACAGATAGTAAATATTATTTTTTGAATTATATGCTAACAGTATTACGTTTTTCTATTTATAAGTCATACTATGTATCCGAGCAAAGAACAAAAACTAATGATGTCTTTAGTATTTTTGAAAATGAATTTAATAAACGAATAAATGCATATAAATCAAGATGTTCAATGTTACTGTCAATTAAAAAGAATTTTTAGCATTGATAAATCTCTGCATAAGACAGCTATACCTCCTTTATATTATTTTTTATAAGTTGATAAGTTGGATCAGCTGTTTATTTCCCTGGATAATCAATGGAGTGCAACAGGGTAATTTAAGAGAAACTTGGACTCTTGGTGAAACTTGTAACAAGCAAGATTAGATGAATTAATATTATTATGTTGTTAAAAAAAATGAAATGCAGGCTAACATGACTGAAACCTCAAATTTGCAAACTTCGTGTTAAAAATTGGCTAACAAGGTCATTACAAAAACAGGTTTCGGGGATGAAACTTGAAACTTGAATGTCCAAAGAATAAGAAAGTCCAATCCTTGTATGTGTAGTTGTTGAACCCTAGCTTCCCACGTAAAGTTAAAATGCCTTTGTTTCAAGAAGAAAAAACTCACTAAAACAAAACAAAAAATCACTAAATTCGCGTTCATAGCCTTGATTTTGACCGCCTGACAACAGAAATATCAGAGTGATTATAAACAAGGACTCCGTCACGGGCAACTTATAATATCCGTGTTTTAAGGATTTTAATGATATCAAGCCAGTCCAGTTCAAACTATTATTACGTAGTATAATTATCATTTATATATTATGAATATTAATTAGCAAAAGTACTACTAATTTCTGGCTATGCGTTTTTTTCACCTCCACACGGAAGAGCGTTTAAGTGCTACCATTGGTCAATAATAAGGTTTTCGGAATAGACGTGAATTTAATAAAATAATAGATGGCGCAATATTGTTATCACAAATGTAGGTTCAATCTGCAAAGGATGGAGAGGAGGGGAGTGGATCGTAACCCTTGGGAAGCGAAGATGTTCACACACTGGACACAACAATAATTTACCTGTAATTTAACACATTGTGATCTACACTTGTAATCCATTTATTTATATATAATCCTTTTAGTCGTTTATAAGTACAAACCATACATTTTGCTAGTAGAATCTATTTTCAAAGTCGTTTTTTAAAATTAAATAAAAGATTCTTACTTATATTTTCTAATGACTGTTTATTATGCCGTGATTAGGGAAAGCATTTATAAATTGTTAAGCAAACGAATATTTAGTTGCTTTTATCCACGCTACCAATAGAAGCCTGAAAAGAATATTTTGGTAAAAAAACAACCTGAGGATTTTGACAATTTTAAAATTTTCAATCAATTTCTGTCTTTTTATTATTATTTAAACAAAAATCTACTTATTTACACATCTGATACTTTAAATCAAAAAAAAAAACTATTTAAAAACATATTTGAAATAACGTATTGCACGTGCACCCTATCTTTATGTTATGTATAAACGACAGGAGCGAAGGATTACTATACAATGAAATGAGTTTTGATATCTAAGTTTTATATTACACAGATATCTAAAGAATAATAATGTCCAGACAGTGAGGAGAGACACTTTTTCGGGAATTACCGTATATACAATGTAAGTTTTGAATAAAAATGAAAACTACATAGATATGTTAAAATTAACCATACCCTGGTCCAATAATTTTATAATTCCATATTTCGACACCAATAATTCTAGTGCAAGTATTGTTGCAGGTTGTTTCTTTTCATATTAATTCTAAATACACTCAAGTTGTAAATACTTTAATAAAGGCAACAGTAGTATACCGCTGTTCAAAATTCATAAATCGATAAAAAAAAAAAATCAGGGTTACAAACTAAAACTGAGGGAAACGTATCAAATATAAGAGAACTACGACACAACAGAGACACGACACCGAAACGTAACACACACATAAACGAACTATAATGTAACAATGGCCATTTTCCACAGACTTGGTACAGGGCATCTTATGAAAAAATGGTGGGTTGAACCTGGTTTTGTGGCATGCCAAACCTCCCGCTTTAATGGCAGTGTTTATTATAACATTAAAAAGACAACATTACACGACAGGGTTACAATAAATAACCAGATAAATGGGAGAAAATTTAGGACAGAGAAACCAACGAATAATAGCCATCAAAAGGTAACAGGTTAAAAATATCTGTACACACCAGACTCGCGCTACGTCCACACAAAACTATGCTCAGGTGTAAAAATTTTGAAAGCCATAACAACTACAACGTTGAAGATCGCCGAGGACCAAAAGTTCCAAAAAGTTGTGAGGCGGGGGTTATCCGCCTAGAACAAAACACATCATTATTATCAAGAATAATACATAGTTTCGCAAACAGTATTATTTTTAAAATGACTATAAGATATATTTACATGATTTAACTGAAGTGGTGACTAGCTATAGAATAAAAACTAATACATTACAAAATCACAGCCCTGTTAGCCATAGTCAATACAACGCCCAAAGTGACGTCACATTTAAATTTCTAAAACGTGTTCCGAAAATTAGGAAAGAATTTGGATGAAATTCAAGATTAAATTTGTATGACATATCAAACTTATATTCATAACCGTGAAAATTATAATACATATTAATATTTAATTGTAGTAGTAATTAGATAATTAATTGTTTTATCTAGCTTTGTGGGTGTTTCTTCTGACCAAACTGCAAACCAAATATATAGTGTCCATTTCGTTGATCCAAAATTAAATCTACCAAATGAACTGGATGAGTAGTTATCCCCATCACAACACAATATTACAACAGAAAAAAATACAATTTACAACTACAAACGTTAAGACAGTTGACAAAATGATTATAAATCTTATAAAAAAAAAGCATTCATTCTCAACAGTTGATCATATATGTGTTACCCGATTTATTTCACTTGACTGGGCGGAGTTTTCAGGTTCTCTCATAATTAACCAGTCCATTTATAGATAGGTGATTTAGGATAAACTCATCAATGATGTGTCCAGTAATTCTTTGGTAAATTCCGTTGAGGACACTGATAGGTGATTAGAAATCAGTAATAATTATAACGGCAATCATCCTTATCACACACATCTTCAAATAGGCTGTTCTTATGCAAATTAAAACGAAAGCTCTACCCGATCAGTTGAAATAACATTGGTAATTATATAAGTCTTTTCGTGGTAAATGTCTTTTACGAATAAAGTCACAATTATAACATATCAGTTTTACTAGACGGTCTTAGTTGGGTATTGTTTTTCTTTTTACAGTTAAAGTAGCTACATGAGACAATTATCCAAAATGGAACAAAAAAACTGTTATCATGAAAATCAAACGAAGATGAAAAAACAAAGCAGATAGAGGAACTTTAAATAAAAATAATGAACACAGACTCATTTTAACTTTAGAAATTAACATTCAATATTTGTAGGGATTTGCAACACTGCAACATACAGTTTTTAGAAGCAGGAGCTTTTAGTGAGGTGTCGACGATTCAAACCTTGTGAGTATATTGAATACTTAAACAAAAGTATAAAATAGTTGTGTGTAAAGGTATCAATATAAACCAATAGTACTATATCGCTGTTCAATAGTCATAACTCGATTTAAGTGAGAGAAAAAAATCTACGTCACTGCTGGTAAACAATTTGTCCCGAGGACATCATCCTCCCAGTAGTAAAATGTGCATGAATTTATGAAGATATATCTATGAGTTTGATTCTCCCTCTTGTATCTTCGTCCCTCTCTTCTACAAAAGTTGCAAACGAAAACCGAAGGAAAGACATCAACTTTAAGAGTAAAACAACAGTAAAATGTATTTCGTCATACCCTAAGACATCAGTAAATACATCGGCTGATGTTATTCGCTTACTACTAATATCTTTAGAATTAAGTTTTTAAGACAAAAGAAAATGAAAAATAAAATAACAAAAAAGATGACACTAAAAGTTAGCACTAACAACTAATGAAAAGCAATACATTGTTCAAGGATTGTACAATGTCGATTAAATGCAACACCAGTACATACTTCTTAATTCACCATGCACAAACGAGGGACGAACGATACCAGAGGGACAGTCAAACTCATAAATCGAAAATAAACTGGCAACGACATGGCTAAAAATGGAAAAGACAAACAGACAAACATCACGTAGGCGTTTTCAATATTTCAAGACGAAATAAGGCAAAAATAAATTTTAGACATTATAGTGACAACATGGCCACCCTTAATGACGATTTCAATGTTTAAGGTCAAATCTATGCACCTTGGTTTTACATAGTGAAGACGAAATTATTACTTTTAAAAGGAACACATGAAGTCACCCTAAGTTTATGTTGGGATTCGTGTTGATTTGTCTGGAGTTTTTTATTCATTATTTTTTGTGCAGGTATTTGTCATTTGATTGTTTTTTATATTTTGTGCTCAGGCCCAATGACTTTGAAAATCGCTTCGGTATCTTTAGTCTCTTATTCACAACATTATCTAAAGCAATCAAGTATTGTGTTTAATCTATCGTGCCATTTCTTTTCAAGACAGAAAATTCATATTGTGTCTATTTTAAAATCAAAACTAAATGCTACGAGAAGTTTCCACAATAATATATAAATAAAAAAAATGACTT
This sequence comes from Mytilus edulis, assembly GCA_019925275.1. NCBI lineage: Eukaryota > Metazoa > Mollusca > Bivalvia > Mytilida > Mytilidae > Mytilus > Mytilus edulis. Next base: position 118,958,687 of record CM034350.1, on the reverse strand, counting down.
TATCATGTTTTCCTCAATACTGGCGTGTTTCGTTTGTTTTTGAAATAACTCTTTGCAAAAAAAAAATGCATATTTTATAATATAAAATATTGCCACGATTCCCAATCCTAAGACATCCTGCATTCATTATCCCCGCAGCATGTTATTTACTTTTCCTATGCGAAAATATATATTAGGAATACGTGTCGCAAGTTAAAGTAATACGGAGGTCAAAATACAGGTTAAGTAACATACAGGGCCAATCCACCTGATCATGCTTTAACAATAAAAGAATATAAAAACTACATAAAAAAATAAATATGTGCGATCAGCACCATATTCCTTTAATGTACATATATGCAATGTAATGTAAGCTAATGTGTTTTTCTGTATACCTTTGTCCAACTTATGTGATACCAGAATAAAATGATATATGAATTAAATAAACACAACCACTTATAATAATCATGGGTTAAGACGAACATTAATTTTGTTTTTGCTTTCATTGAATTTTATACATTAGACGCTAACATTGAAGCGCTCTGTGATCAAAGCCGGTATTCTTAAAATTGTGGTTATTGCTCCATTGAAATAAGTAAGAGAAATAGGTTGTTTAAGTTTAGAATGCCTGATGTGCGGGAACATGGTTAAATGTCATTGTGCTTAGTGTTACCTTGTGTCCTAACACATTACGAATCCGACTCTTTATGTTGGTCATGTACTAAGGTACACTCTTTGACTTTATCCTTTATTGAGAACTAATATGAGTAAAATGTCAACTATATGCCTTCATATTCATGATTTTAAACGACTGCATAATGACTGGTATGTACCGACGGCATAATAGTATGTACACACATTGTAGGTACCTGCAGGATAACAAGATCAAAGAAATAACGCCTGGTGTTTTTGGCTTCAGTCAACATCCATTTTTGATTGAATTGTAAGTATAATACACCCGATAATAATGATGCAACAAAATAGATCCGGCCATCAACTCACCCAGCAATACATGATACAAGCCTACGGCTCAGTTTTTATCGCTGTCCAGTCAATACCACTGTCCTGTTGACAGTCCATACTTTACAATAAGAACAAGTTTCTCAATAAGTATTACAGTATACAAATATTGTCCAGCAACTGAAAATAAGACTGGTCTTTGATCTGATGTTTTTAAAGATAAAATGATCAGATATAGGATATAACAGGCACTGATCATAAGTAGTCTTAATACTCGTTTGAAATATTGATATTGATACTGTCCAACCATCGAAGCCCATGTATGACCCCAAATATATATTAATAGTGCTTTCGAATGATTGCATTTCTACTTCTGACGTTTTGATTGATTGATTGTTGGTTGCTTTACGTCCAGTGGCAAATATTTCATGCATGTTCAGAACAAGAACAAATTGACAATAAATACAATAGGTAAGTTTTGTAATAATAGAGGTCATCCGGAATGATGGTCGGGGAAATTTAGACTGCCACAGGAAAATGAGGGTATATTGGATAGAGACAGAAATTTTGCCTTGCAACGGACCCCTCTAAGAGTTGTTGCAAGTGTTTTTAACTGTCTAAAACGCGTGGCACTCTCCATACACGAGGCATCGGATGTAACGTCCCCATTCTGACCGGACGTGGCTGCAAACTTGATATATCCCGCACAACCAAACGGACGCCCCACTCTGGCAAGCGTTTTACTGCCGGTCGGGAAAAGACCAAATGACCATATTTCGTTTCCCTAGTCACCCTTGGGGTCAAGTGACGTTTTGATGAACCTTGATTTACAACATACTAGTAATATTAATACATTGAATCCTACCAAGTCAAACTAAGGAATAAGGAGTAGAACCTGGACAAATGTATTGAAGAGCAATTGATTTTTTATCGAAGCAAATTACGATTGAAGTTATGTTTCCTGACAAGTTGATGCTACTAAAGGGTGAATATAAGGTATTACTCGATTTATTTCACTTGACTGGGCGCAGTTTTACCGTTTTGCTCAAAACAAACCAGTCCATCTATCATTAAGAATCAACTTATGGTGTAATAAATAACAAAAATAATAAAAAAGAAATGTTCCATTTTTTGTTGAATCTTTTGTACCCTCGAGCCTCTTTCATGGGACTTTTCCCCCTTTTTTCATTTAAATTTATATGTATGTTGATACAACTCATTAAAAATGTAGTAAGGACCTGTGGTCTTTGATTTGAAATTTATATTAACTTTGACGTTCTGGTTTTATACTAAATATTGGTAGCTGATAAAGTCATAGATTCGTTTACCATGGATTTCCCCCTGGTGACCCTGAAAGAGGTCTACTGGATGTGACCTGCTGTCAACATGAAATTGTCATTTTTAAATTATTTTAATTCAAGAACGTTAAGTGAGGTTTAAATATAACCGGATATAAAATTTGTAAACCGGAAATTTCTCCTTTTCTCAATTATTCATGAAAACCATACATTTTTAGGATAATTGCAAATTCATCTTCTTTCTGACACTTGCATTGTCATTTGTAAAAGAGAGTGAATAGTTTTCAATCGAAATATGTACATTTGCGGTGGTAAATCCATTAATTGTTCACATTCTCGGAAAATATGGATCAAGTTCTGGTGTGCTCTACTTTTCTGAAACTATACGTCCAGTTAATCATAAACTTTGCAGGACTAAAGGATATACATGTAATCCATCTTATTCGAAAACATTGTGCAGCTTCCTCCCAAGAATTAAAGTAAAGAAAACAATTTAAAATGCCATAGCTTTTGAGCTTTTGAGCCCTATTGACATCAGTAAAATCCTATAATAAAATGTCTGATTATAGATTAAAATACACATCTGTAATAGACACTGCTGCTGAAATAAATGCTTTGTCTGAAAATAATGATAAAGAAAGGAGAAATATACCAAACGGACATTCAAACTCACAAGTCAAAAATAAACAGATAACGCAATTACAGAAAACTAAAAAGCCCAACAGTCAAACAGTCAAACAGGAAATCAATAGTACACAAAACACAACACAGAAAACTAAAGACTGAGCAACATGAATCCCAACAAAAACAGGTGTTCCGGAACGGTAAGCATATCTTGATCTTAATGTAACACCCGACGTGTTGCTCATATTAATACAAACCCGGTATTTAGTCTAATTTGGTATGTCACAATCGGGGAACGGGGGACGGGGTTGTTGGAACGACAGTTTGAACATATCCGGTATCATCTTACAAACGGATATTCTATAACTATCAACTAACTCGTGATGTCGTCAGAAGGGGTGCTTTCAATTTCACCACTGGGAACTCATGGTTTGATAGGTTCCTTAATCGTTGGTACAAATCAGAATTAAGCAACTGAATGCGCCTATCAACACTCTTGCGAAATCAATCGCTAAAGCCCTTAATGTTGCAAAAAACTTGTCCCTGCAGATAAAGCTACAACCAATATCGTTAGGACGTTTAAATCACATTACACATATTACATAAACTGCTTAAAAACTAAATTACGTATTGAAAATTGACGAATGTGACCAACCGAATTAGAGTATTTACCGGGTTTGTAATAACATGATCAACACGATGGATACCACATGCAAGAGCACCTTAGATCAATCCCAGTTTTTGGTGGGGTTTGTGTTGCTTAGTCCTCAGTTTTCTATGTTGTGTCTTGTGAACTATTGTTTGTCTGTTTTTTTCTCTTTTTGAGCCATGGCGTTGTAAGTTACTTTCGATCTATGAGTTTGAATGTCCCTCTGGTTATACTTTTGTCCCTCTTTTAGAGCAGTAGAAAGTAAAAAAAATAAGGGTATTGCTAATTTCTTTTTTTTCCCTCAGAAGTTAAAGTATGGAGCAAGCCTAATGACAATTAAGGAACAGTTGACAAGTAGTGGTTCATCGTTGGTCGCATGGGAATGCCGATTGTGTATTTAAAAAAACTTGTCCTCCAAACATAAAAAAATATGTTGCCAATGAAGAAATCCAACATCTTGCTAATGTTATTTTCAAAGAATATTTTATTATTTTCAGAGTGATTTTTTAAAGCACATACATGTGTCTACAATGGTCACTATTTCTAATGAAACTAGTTGTATTTACGTTGGACATTCTGTTTTATAAAACATAGCAATACCAACTCATTCAATTTGTCGTGTAGGTAGGAATGGGGAAAGTAAAGTGTAGAATATTTCAAATGTTTCTATAATACTTTTTGCAAGATGAAAGAGACTCTTAAAAATCTTTGGAATACGTTAGCATCCACATCTGTTTCACGTCACCTCTAGAATAGATAGTTTCACAATAACTTTGAAGCTCGACGTTTGTTGCTGATCAAATTAGTGTTAATAATAAACATAGACGTTTTATGTAGTTTAGGTATTCAATAGCCAATATAATGATGGAAGACCCAGTTCTTGTTTTATAGAAATTCAAAGCATTGTCTGCTCGCAAACGTTATAAAGAACAAAAATACGTAATGTCGTATAACGAAGACATACATGGGATTGACAAACATACCACTACTCATCCGAATTTTGGTCACAACCATGTTTGACTGATCCATCTGAAGATAAAAGCGAAGTTTGCTTTGTTGAAACTACAGTGCGGTCCTAGTTAGCTTGATAATAGACTTCATTACTTCAGAAAGTGAAATGGGACAGGATTTGTGACTGCTCTACCCGGTTCTAGGACAGAAGTCATGCGAGCTTCAAAAACAAACTTTTTACTGTTCTATGACTGCCTGACAGCCAAACAATTAAATTTATTAGGGGTCCAATATTGAAGTTAATTGTGGACAAAATTAGATTTGTCAAAAACTAGTCCTTCACAACGGTTAACCGGTTAAATTGTTATTCAATGCATACATTGATCTCCACTGATTTGTCCGCACAAGACCTGTTCTAATAAAAGTTCACTTTTGTCTGGTCTACTTCAATATATATAGTACCGAATAAAAAGCAGACCTGTCATCATGACTAATATGACTGACCTTGCAAATAACAGACTTGTACCCATTAAAGATAAACATCTTATCTGTCTTCTGGTGTGGTCTACAACAGTTTTAAAAAGCAAACCGAGTTTCGGTCTGATAAGGATGACGTTAACTTGCGGGTCTGCTAATAATTTTTAAAGTTAATTTAAGGACTGCGCTGAGTAAACTTTTGCACAAGTAAAAACTGCTCCCATCCGTTAGTAATTTAGTAAGAACTTTCATAATTTACATATCAGTTATCACATATTGCAGAAACAAAAATGTATAAGTAAATAAGCAACAGATGATACGTTAATTTGAAATTCTTGTAGCACCTTTTGGTTTAAAAAAAAATTGCTTTGCTTCATATGTTTGGTTTAACTATAGAATTGAGAATGGAAATAGGGAATGTGTCGAAGACACAGCAACCCGACATGTTATACATGTTTTGACTGCTTTATGACCAGATTAGACCTAACAATAAAAGCCAAACCCATCAAATTGAATGATCAGTTTTAACGTTTCTGAATCAGTCTTAGTTTTTTCGTTTGAATTGTTTTACATTGTCTTATCGGGGCCTTTTATAGCTGACTATGCGGTATGGGCTTTGCTCATTGTTGAAGGCCGTACGGTGACCTATATTTGTTAATGTCTGTGTCATTTTGGTCTTTTTTGGATAGTTGTCTCATTGGCAATCATATCACATCTTCCTGTTTATATATTAATTGATGCATGATCAGTTTAAGTTCGGTACGTTATACAATATTGATTTGTAACACAAGTTCTAAAATTATTGATTTCGCATGTGTTGTCATTTTTCAAAGATAACTGATAACTGAATCCAATTCTATCTGAATTTCCAGTGTATTTTTTTCATTTCAAATCCATGACATGCAGAGTTATTTTTTTTGAAATTACTTTAATCTATCCCTTTTGTCACTTTTAAACATACAGATATTTAAATCAAATCGTTTTGCGTTTACAGGAGACTTAGTAAAAACCATCTTACATACATTAATCGAACAACTTTTGACAGCATGCAGAACCTTCGGTACCTGTAAGTACAAATGAATATCGAATTGCCTACAAACACTTTATTTGAACTTTGGGTGGTTAGTTGTCTCATTGGCAATCTTACCTCATCTGTTTATTTTTTTATATATCAAATGTAACAAATGATATGTATGTGTAGTATGTTATTTATAAAGTAATATGTCAGTAACAGCAAAGTTAGGTTGTGCGTAAATAGTAAATACTCCATAAATCAACTGATTACTTACCGTAAACACAATACATAGAATAGGGTAGATGTGGTATGAGTGCAAATGAGACAATTTGCTATCCAATACACTCATCATATACACCAGGATTAAGGTTTGTATTAACGCCAGACGCGTTTCGTCTACAAAAGACTCATCAGTGACGATCGAATCCAAAAAGGTTAAAAAGGCCAAATAAAGTACGAATTTGAAGAGCATTGAGGACAAAAATTTCTTACATAGAACCATAAAAATATTATAAACAATACAGATATGTTATACATGTTATACAAAGGAATGTTTCTTTGAATGGCTCTGTGTCGAATTCTATAGACAGCGTTTAAAAATTCATCGACATTCATATAGCTATTGGATGATGAGTTGATGTGTTTCTTTACATGCAGACAGTAGAATTAATTGTATATGAAGGTAAAGTAAGACAATGGAGCAAAGAGATATTAGACGACTGCATCATTCAGTTGCCGATTGTCGTGATAGCGATTTTTAAATGAGATAACTTTACATTACATATTAAAAGATAGATTGTTAAAACAGGTAAATAAATGTAAGGCATTGAGCAATCGATAGAGCCACACATCATGTTAATGAATTACAATTATGGTAAACTTAGTCAAGAGGGAAAACTCATCGCCAGATTTATGTTTATACCAATTAGCGAAAAAAAACCAACACTTATGGCAGACGAAAACTTACGACCGCGTTAGACGATTGGTTCTAAATTTGGAACAAGCATGTGTGTTTTTTTTTAAATTATGAGAGCGCTCAACATGAACACTTATATTGAACAATGGACAGATATATACCTATGCAACATTAGATTAGAATACAAATGTTTTATTAAGAAGGGATATAGTTACAATACTGTTGTCAGGTCATTAAAGATTGCATATGTTGGTTATAATGTTGATTCACTTATAGGGTCTTTGCATCAAAATTAAACACATTTATTCTAAACCCAGTTGTTGGCATGACACGGGTTATGTTCTTTTCATATATTTTGTGATGGTATTATACTAAACCCCTAACAGGAGGGATTGTGCCTGATACTCATATGATAATGAAATATTCTGTCAATCAGTTTAATTGTGGTCTTGAGCTGCCATTTCAGTAACTGCTAGTAGTCTGTTGTTATATATGCATTATTGTCATTTTGTTCGTTTCTTTTGTTTCCTATTCTGACATCGGATACGATGTAACAACTAGTAGAACAGGAACTGGCTGTCATTCTAGACAACCTCAGTTCATCCCCGTTGCATAAAGTAAAGGGCTACCTGACTGTAAATAACGTCTTTACACTTAATCCATTTGAAGTAGATGTGTACTGATTGATATGCTAGTATTATATATTGTGGATTCATTTATTCCGAAGTTCAATTACAATCAAACCTATAGAAAATGTGTCATTCGTCGAATACTAGTACTTAAACTCGTGGTTCACCTGTGTCAACGAAGTCAACGAAAATTGTGTCTGACGATTAACAGTGAATCCACAGTGCATGATTTTCTATGAGTTGCTATTGACTTTGCGCTAGCTGTCAGTAACTGCGAGTATTATGTGTTTTGTTGTTGCTGGGGATGTATATATAAATACGCTGCAATTTTTTTTATTATTCATTTCTGCCTCGTATCGATCTGATGAGTTTAGCCCTTTTCAATAGTTTTTATAGTTTTTTCTTATATTGCATTGTTACACCACTGTCTCAGGTTCGAAAATGTTTGAACATATAGTCTGATCTACCTTTAAAAAATGAAAACGGTATTACTTAAAAAGTCAAGTTTAAACCCGTTATGAAATTGTGCAGTTCTTGTTCGTTTGTAAGCTTACACACTTTGTTTTGAGTGCATTGATTAGTACTACTTCTTGTTGTACTTCATATTGTAAAATATGTATGAAAATATTATTCAATATTTTTAATAACTAAATATAATTCATATATACGTAAAATAAAAAAACATATTATGAAACACTGGCATTTATTACAGTTTAATAGCGAATATTGTGTACAAATATTCAATACACCACCAATAGTTGCATACTATAGGAGATATGCTTAGTAGAGACAATAACAACTAAAACCAAGGAGTAAACAAAGACTAAAAAAACAAAGGACATTGACATCAACAGTTATAGATAATAAATAAGAAACAACTCAAACTCCACTAACAACCGAGAGTTAAATCAGGTGCTTTAACTATAGATTATAGTTGAAGACTTTAACATAAAATTGTCAGTTGGACCCCTAATGATGGCAGATCTGTCATAATAACTAGATGTATTGAAGAAGAACTAAAGTAGAATTATATCAATATATACATGGATAACCTTCATATTTGATTGCATTAAAAAAAATGCATCCTAAAATGACCATCCCAAGCTAAACTGCCGAAATATTAAGTAGTGTCGGGTCCTATTATGTAATATGGGATGCGTAGTTGCATGGGTATTTTATTATTTAAAAAAATATAGCCTAATTATATAATCTCAAGCATATGATTTCCCTTTTAATACTTTTTTTCAGATATCTGGATGGAAATGAAATTGTGTATATAGATACAAATGCATTTACAAACATGAAAGAAATACGCCTTTTGTGAGTAATACGTTTTGTATTTTATAGATATAGGAATATTGTGTGGTTGCCAATGAGACAACCCTCCATCCAAATAACAATTTAAAAGAAGTAAACCATTATAGGTCAATGTACGGCATTCAACACGGTGCCTTGGCTCACACCGAACAACAAGCTATAAAGGGCCCCGAAAATTACTAGTGTAAAACCATTCAAACGGGAAAACCAACGGTCTAATCTATATAAAAAAACAAGAAACGAGAAACACGTATAAATTAAATAAACAAACGACAACTACTGTACATCAGATTCCTGACTTAGGACAGGTGCAAACATTTGCAGCGGGATTAAACGTTTTGACGGTACCAAACCTTCTCCCTTTTTCTGAAACAATAGCATAATATCATAACATAGCAAAACATACGATAAAATATCAGTTGGCAGGCTTAACTCAATCAAAATACGTAAATTAATACATTTATCTGTAGTTGATTAAGAAACAAGTTATCAAAATTTTATTAATTTTATTAATCCCTTTTCACTTTGCAATTGCGAGTGCTGCTTTATAGAGGTATTAGCTACAAAGGTGTCTTTTACGTGCAATCTATATTGCTCATTCTTAACACAGGCAAGTCATTTATCGTCATCTTCCGATGGTCTATCATCGTTACTTAAGACCATACTCGCAAATGGTGTCGAGAGAGAGCCGAAAAGTCTGTCATTGAGTTTCTCTCCGGCACGATGATTGAACCAGGAACCTCTGTATTTGTTGACCGATGCACTTACCACAACACATACCTGCCACCCTGTGAAACCTTCAAAGAGGGAGATCTCCCACTCAGCTATGACAGTTGAGGGGGAAATTTACCCGAACGACATTTTCAAGTGAAATGTATGACCACTTTATTTATTCATCTACAAAACACATAAATGTGTTACTAAAGATACTTAATTTCTTTAAATATGGTGATGTTCTTTCCTTTCTCTAAAACCTTTTTTCACATTTGTATCACAAATATACTGATTTACAAGAGATATCTATGTTTCACGTATTTAAAGGGAAAATTCGCGATTTTTTACTTATGGTTTAAATATGTTCATTATGACAAAATATATATATTCACAAAGTTTTATCGCTATATGTCCAATAATAAAGGAGAAATTCAACAATTAATGAAATTTTTTTAACTACTTCCTGTAGGTCGTGACGTTTTCTCCTGGTTTTTGCATGCCGGGATTTAAAATACAATCAGTAAAAGTCTTGGTTTTTAATGATATTTAAACGTAATCGTAAGCGCGCCGATGACTTATGGTTTATCTAATAAACATCCGATAATAAGAAGATAAGACGCACAGACGTGCAATTGTACACATTCATGAGATAAATTTTCTATGTTAAACGTATATATTCGAATTATTTTAGTAGACAACCAAAAAAGTTATAAATTTATTAATTAATGCATTTTCGGACTGATATATGAGGTGAACAAATTAAAGTACAATAATCTGTAAAGACAATATGTTGGTGTACTCTTATTGACCTTTTACTATCTCTGCTTTGACTAGATTTATACGATGTGTGTATTCACGGTTCTGTGGCAAATTGAATACTCTTAGATGGCTTGTTGAAAGGTAAATTGTTATTTGCACTTCGGTATTTAACCACGCCTCTAGGGCACACCTTGCCAGGTGTGACTGTCTATTCGGATCAGTGGATTATAAAACAAGGGAGCATTCAATATACACATCTATAATACTAATTCAAGTTTCAAGTTTGTTACAAATAAAAATAGATCGCCGTGGAATTATTTAATTATATTTGCTGTATCATTTATTTCAATTCAAATAAATTAATTTACTAAGTAATAAAATTTAAACAATTTTCGGTTCAGACGGGAAACTTAATTCATGTGTCAGAATGAAATGATATACACCTCTTGTCCTTGATGTATGTCTCATTAAAAAGGGGGAATTAGAAATAGCTTTACCAAAGCATTTTGATTTTCTTTATTAGGCAAAAAATGTACGAGAACAATTACATTTAGACTTTTGAAAGCCATGTATTAATGTATATCTGAAACTATCTGAAGATAAGTAGATAAATCTACCGAAGCGGAGTATAATATGTACGAACAAAGAAAAATACTTTTGTTTTTAAATCTTTGCACATTCATGATTAATTATTGTTATCTATTACTCATTCAATTACTTAATTGGTACCTAAAATATGTCTACCGCTTGGCATTAAAACTCGGTGTAGTAGGAAGGGTTTTATTACATATACTAGATTATATTATTTGGATGAGGATTTGAGCTATCCTATAAAACACATTTATTAGTTAACTACATTCGAGCCCAAAGGATATTAACTTAAATGATTCAATTAACTTTACTCACATATTACTTATATTTCTATCTTATGATTTTTGCGTGCTTGTTTTTATAGAACAGTTTATATATGGTCCAAAAATTTATGATAAAATCATAAATAAAAATATCTTGTTCGGAGAATGATAGTACTATAACAGTGGTTCCAGTCAGTCAAAAGAGTCAGATTTTGACGAGTATGGTCATATTGGGTACGCACTAGAGCCAGGGTATACCGAAGAAGAGCTCCATAAAATGGAAGCTGCAGAAAGTTCCCGAAATCAAGATATCCTTAGCAACCATCGCTAGTTTTTAAAACACAGATTGGTGTTCGTGTACTAACTGCATACTTATGCCGTTATTAACGGAATGTCTATATAAACACAATATGGTGCATTTCAGTTATGTTTCTTAATATCTTATGTTCAATACCTTTCTTATGAATTTCAATTCAAACATTGAATAGAAGTATAATTCTTTTAAATTATTTTTAAAATATATATTTTTTTGTCCTAAGGCATACAAAATCATCTAATTGCCATCCTTTTTTATTCTTTGCTTAATTTGTATTTAAGGTAGATCATAAATATAAACTTTTTGAGACAGAATGCTCTTATAATTTGCCAAAATGAAGATTTTATTATTTTTTTTAAAATATAATATGGGTCACGATGCTATTTTTAATGCTATGAGTCATTGAAAATTTCCTAAATTTGTTTATATTGTTCATGAAAAAAACACATTTGTGTCCATAAAAAAATTCTATGAGATAGAATTTTGAAATGAATTGTGAGAAGATAGGTTTCATTATATGTTTTCAGAAAATAAAAATAAAAAATGGTGTCACTGAACTCTTTTTCTTGCTACAAGTAAAAAAATAATCCCTATTAGACAGTATAATTTTTTTCTAAAAGAGTTATCTCCCCTTAAATGGCTCATTTGAAACAAATATTCTAGAAACAAAAAAAATATGATATTTATTTAAATATTTTGTTTCATATAATACACCACCAAGTTTTCTTTATATTATAAATAAACAGTCTAATCACTAAATTTTAAATCTGTCTCCAAATTTGCAGATTTGGGCAAATAACTAGCCGATTTTTACTGCGATTATGCAATCCAAGATGGCGGTTTACCATTAATCTACCTTCATTATATTGTTTTATGAATTCACAATATTTTAAGAAGGGTTACTTAAATAAAGGCAACAGTAGTATACCGCTGTTCAAAACTCATAAATCCATGGACAAAAAACAAAATCGGGGTAACAAACTAAAACCGAGGGAAACTCATTAAATATAAGAGGAGAACAACGACACAACATCAAAACAGGATTAAAAAGGGGAAGTAACTCTTCTATCTTTGTAGTGTTCTGAAGCAAAGGTCGTTAATAATCATTAATTAAAACTATTTTTGACAGCCAAGCTGACTTTCAACAATAAATAAAGCCTATACTGCATTGTAAGAATATTTGCTGTAGACATATTATAGTCATTCCGTTATTTCCTATTATACAATTGGGTTTTTGCTTTTTATCAATTCTATTTTAACGAGTGCCATTTGCGAGTTCAAATTTTGTGATTTGTTTAGCTACGTGCCTTTTTTGAGCTTACATTTACGGTTTAAGAATTGGAAAGTGAACACATGATATCATTTGAAAAGAGATCCGTCATCGTTCACGTGGGTTGATAGGCCGGAATTAGAAAGCAGTGAGCAATTTTCTGTGATGATAATGTATAATAAAGTTATATTTTTTGTGGATTTCCTCCAACGTATATACATCAGGTCATAAAGTGTTTTAACCTGAAAGCTTTGTCCAACGGAATGATCGACCTTATCGACCATTATATAGATTATTTCCGTACACCAATGGTGCAAAATTAGTCTAAATATATAAAACAGATACTACATGTACCATTTATTACCTTGAGAAAAATTAAAACCTACGGTAAATATCCTATTGATATGTTTTGATAAATAAATGTAACCGATATATATATATATGTAACACTCAGAAACGTGTCCTTCCTCCCAAACGAGTCCACTTGACGCACTGAACTAGAAAACATGTTTAAAGGTAAAAGGGCGCCACAGCGTGGGATTTGTATAAACGCCCAAACATATCCAATCGGCAAACGTGTCCAAATCAAGCTCTTTTTCTTCTTTTCCTGGAACTTTTATTCGTGTCCATTTTATAAATAAGTTGTTTTTTTGGTAATTGTTTTTTCCTTGAAGTATACTCATTTTACTATTTCATTGAAAAAATAGAAATAAATAACTTTAGGCAGTATAACCGTGGTAAAAGTGTCCCAAACGGGTCGGCTACGTTGGATGTAAAAGTAAGTAACAATTCTATGTTTAATTGTAGATATTAAATCAGATACCTCGTGTATGGAGAATATCACTTTCTATGCGAACTAAAACCTTTGTAGCCGATGATGAATCACTCTTTTATGGTGCCATCAGTTGTATTTTATAAGGCAACATTTTTTTTTAATTTCCGCAGCTTTTATTTTAATCGGCCTCTATTACATAACGGAGATTGTAGTACGTTCTTACTGAAGTCATAAAAATATGGTCTTTACTGGCTCTGATTTTTTTAAATATCAAAATCCCAACTATGGGGTAAATCCCGAATAACCATAAAATATTAAGGCCTTATCTTAAATTCCCGGTATGAAAATAAAACCTATGTTCAGTATTCAGTTATTGTCAACATGATGTCGTTCAAATAATGCATGAAATATTTGACACTGGACATTATGTCTCTTTTTTGTGTGTCTTTGGTGATGCTCGAAACCTACTAAAATTTATTAAAAAACCTATAAACAGTTTATGATTTGAAGAGATTTTTATTATCAGAACTGTTGAAAAAGGGAGGTAAATTCTGATTAAAGTTCGCCGTCGGATTTATATAAAAGGCATCATCGGAGTTGTCTAGTAACAAACAATTTACTTAACCAATTATTTCAACTGCACTAAATTTTGTTGTATGTTCGCTCTAAATAAGCATGAAATACTAGCAGCTGGACAATGAGCAAACAGAGAGAAAGGTTCTGGATGCATCATCTACGTACTCTTGAATCTGATGGACTAATGAGAGGGAAGAAAAACAGTTCTATCCAAAACCAAAGGAATAAATCATGAATTTCATTCTATTTAACTAAAACAACTATTTGTTTAGATTTAAAAATTGTTATGTACAATCAACGGCAAAAATATGTTTTATATAGACCATCAATCAATATGTTTTAAACTTTTACACGAATTTTGTGTAGCTCAAGCTACAAAGATATTTTTTGTAATGCATCCGATTTCACTTAGATAGATGCACACGCCCGATGAATCTAATTTGTTTAGCAAAATATTGCGTGAAAAATATAAAAAATATAACAACTAATTCTATAACACTCATTAGTGTGTTAAAGATTGAAATAAACAATTAATTTCCCCATAGGCGACAATGGTAGCCTTTTTCGAGACACAGACTTTAGGAAGTTGATTTTTTTAACGAAACCTTGCTAGAATCAAAGAAAAGTTATTAGGACAGTATTTTTTGGTCCAAAAAATATAGGTTCGCGTTGCTTTTCTTAGCGTATTTTGTACTTATCTCCCATGCCTATCAATTTTGCCCTTAAAAATACGTGTCTTGTCCAAGCGTTGAAAAGTCATCTCAGTGCCTTTAGGGCTACAGAATAATTTTTATTTTGCCTTTTGTATAAAGCAGAGTGCACGAAGTCTCTAATAATAAAAAATAACGGGCGCACATATCGACCAATCAGGATTCGCCATACTCTTAATTCTGAATACCATGTTATGCTCATAAAATGGCTGCGCCCATAAAATCTAATGGTGTATTGTAACCTAAAATGACATTCTTAGACATTAATATAATTTAATTTAGTAACTGCATCAGTTTATTTACAAACTGATCCACACCTAGATAGATTGAATGTTGATTGTTGCTATTTTTAGACACTATATAATTTGTCTTACATGCACACGTATACAAATTGCGGTTTTTATCCAACGCAATCATAGGTTTGAACGTAGTTTTCAATTTAGACTCGTTTATATATATACAGATATATATATATATATAATATATATATAAAACAAGTCAAAAAGGGTACAACATCACCATTAAATAACTATAAAATAAACAAATACTAGATATTTCGGATAACAGAAATCCTTCTTCAATAATAGCACGATGTCAAAGATTACAAAGATATACCAAATGAAAATAAGTTATTGTCGATGTGAACTGGCACAATTCTAAATTTCCAAAGGTTGTGACAGTTTAGATGTTTTAACTGCATTGAGGGCAGTCCTCAAACAAAAAAATCAAAAATGTCCTACCGATACAAGTTGGTATAATATTTCAAATTTGACAACGGTAGGGCAATTGCAAAAAAAAAAACTACATATTTAAGCCTCCCAAACGAATAGCAGTCTAATAATGGTTAGAAAAATAAGTTTTATCTAATGAGGTAAAATAATTGAACGTGGCTACGTACTTATACATCCTTCCCGAATGAATGGAGCCCTGTAATTTAAATTGGAATTTAAGAAAAATTTCGAACTGTAAAGCCAGTACTAAAGCCGGGGTTGCTGGAAACAAGTGATAATGTGAAAATGAGCGACTCATTCTATGTTTTTTCATTTATGCCCTCTGGGGAAACTGTCCGTTACTTTCTTATCCAAAATATTTCCCGGGCGACTCTATCGACCTTCGACCAACCCTCGTTGTGGTCTATGATTGTGATGGTAAGGTTTTTGAGATCAGTTTGTGTGTGCCCAGGTGATCTCAAATGACTACTTACAGGTAGGTCGGGCTGCAAGTGTAGTCACTTCGATGACCATTCATGCGTTTGTTGAATTGCTGCTCTGTCTCACCAACATACTGCATGCCACATCGACACTGAAGGAGGTATACAACATTCTGGGTTTTGCAAGATACATTGCAAGATATAGTGTACACAGACCTAGTCGAGTGGCAAGTAAATGTTTGAGTATTTAGTATTTGTTGACAAGTCAGACAACGTCTGTTACCACATGACTTGCACCAGCCTGCAATTTTATTTGAGGAGACGTCAGCTCTAACAAATAAGTCTTTCAGACTTGCTGGTCTCCGAAAAGCTCAGACAGGAGGATTGGGAAAGATCTTGGATAATTTAGGGTGTTTGGCAATAGTTTACCAATTGGCACGGATCAAACGTGAAAGGTTAGTAAAGGCTGAATTGTATGTCAGAACAAACGGGACTATTGTGCTGCACCTCTTCTGTTTGTACTGTAAAAGGTCATTGCGGCTATTATTGTTAGCGCGCAACCCCTTAGCTATGTCCAATTTATTATAACCTCGTTTTGTCAAAAATCCGCAAAGTTCCTGTAACCGTTTCGTGACAGCCTCCTCAGAGGAGCAAATCCGCTTGACTCTGAGAGCTTGACTGTACGGGATACTGTTTGTACAGTGTTTGGGGTGACAGCTTTGGGGAGAAAGGTACTGATGTTTATCTGTGGGTTTACAGTATAGGTATGTTGATATGACATCGTCCTTTATAGATGTGGTTGTGTCTGAGAAAGATATCTTAGAGTCGGAAATGTCATACGTAAATTTAATTGAATGGTGAGCGTTGTTTGCATGTCTGATGAAATCATCCAGTTTTTGATGGGATTCAATCCATTTCATGTCAACATCATTAATGAAACGGAACCAAGAGAAATGTTTGGATAAAGATGCTGCAATAATTTGTTTTTCTAATTTGCCCATGAAAATATTGGCGTAAGACGGTGCCATTTTCGTCCCCATCGCTGTCCCGTTTATTTGAAGATAATGATCACCATTAAAGGTGAAATTGTTGCATTTCAGGACCAGAGTAAGCAGCTGGACTAAACATTGAGTAGGTGGTTCTAAAATGTTGCGCGAGTCCCATATTTCCCTACAAGATTGTATACCGTCATCATGAGGTATGTTGGTATACAATGAGGTGACATCTAAAGTGACAAGGAGGGTTTCCGGAGGAAGAGGGTTCATGGATTCCATTTTTCGAAGATAATCTGTAGTGTCTTGAATGTGGGAAGGAAGATTTTCTACATGAGATCTTAAATGAAAATCGACGAATTCCGAGATTTTCTCAGTCGGATGGCCGTTTGCGGATACAATGGGTCTACCAGGGTTGTTAACCTTGTGTTTTGTAGGAAGAAGATACAATCGACCAGGCTTGGCATTCTCTGATTTTAAATAACCAATTGTATCCTCATCTATGTGACCGTCATTGTACATGGTTTGTAACGCAGTGATAATTTTGGAGCTAAACTCGGAAGTAGGGTCATAGTCTAGCTGCTTATAAAATCTCTCATCAGAGAGCTGACGCACTGCTTCCGCGATGCAGTTAGCTTTGTCCATTATCACAACGGCACTGCCCTTGTCTGCTGGTTTTATCACAATATCATCTCGGTTTCTCAGCGATTGTTTGGCTTTTTTCTCGTCAGGAGAGGTGTTATAAAATGACGAGTACTTGATGCTAGCTAGATGAACAACATCCGATTTGATTTTGTCGATAACTTCTTCCAGTGTAGCAGATTTACTAGGTTTTGGAATCCATGAACTCTTCTTTTTAAAATGCGGAATTATGATTTCTTTCTCCGAGTCAGAAGTGCCTGAGTCTTTTTCATTATCCACCTCTTTATCCTTGTTACCAAAATATTCTTTGATTCTGAGGGTTCTGGCAAAGTTATCAAGGTCATCTCCCAGTTTCATATTATCTATGTTATTGGGAGTAGGGAAAAAATCAAACCCTTAGACAAGACTTTAGTTTCGTCCTCAGATAAAGAGACTGAGGATAAATTGACAACCGTGTTGTTGGGATTGGTCGGAATTCGAATTTTTCTTTGAAATCTACGATTTCGAGGCTTTTTATTATATTTTTTAGAGGGTCTGATTAAAGAGTGGTTAATTTGCACACCATCACGTTGAAATTTGTTAATCTGTTTGACGTGGAGCTTATGTGATTCAATATGATATCACCAAGACGTACTTGAATTTCGTTAAGTTCAGGATCAGACAATTGTTCACGAGATCGGCAGTGCAAATTATCACGTAGTTTATATAAATAATTTACTTGATGAATTGCTTCTTGGCGTAAAAGATCCATCAGAATAAAAGAACTGTGGTATAGAATGTTATTCCATCTGTGGAAACATCTGTTTGACTTTTCTCCTGTTGTAAGTGGGGAGGCTTTTAAAACTTATCTTTTCGGAATAATTCCTTGATCAATGTAGGTTTCTAAATTTGAAATGTGATGTTCTGTTTTGATAATTTTGATAGTAGAAGATCTTAATTTCTTAAAATAAAATTGCAAATGCATGATGGAAAATGCTATCTGACGAGGAAAGGTAACACCCGGTCACCGAAAGCCTTATTTTTGTGAAGCCAATGTGATCGTGTGGTCTGGCGCACAGGATACAGTGCAGGCGATTTGGTGTCACGATATCTCAGAAGCATGAGTTCGAATCCCGGCGAGGGAAGAACAAAAAATGTGCAAAAGCAAATTTACAGATCTAACATTGTTGGGTTGATGTTTAGACGAGTTGTATATACATACTGAACACAGCCATGTATCACCTTCATTGCTGGTGATCCGATGGATAAATATGTTGTCGTAGAGTTGTCACTGACTCAGACGTACTTATAAATATAATTATTGTCTGTGACTGTATCTTGCATTAATTTGTAGGATCCTTTACTATAGATAATTGAGCTGATCTGTAACAATAACATCTCCATGCCTTATATCATGTACTGTATTACGACGCTAGATTAAAACTGACGAGGAAAGGTAACACCTGGCCACCGAAAGCTTTATTTTTGTTAAGCCAAGGTGGTCATGTGGTGTAGCGCACAGAATACAGTGCAGACGATTTGGTGTCACAATATCTCAGTAGTATGGGTTCGATCCCGGCGAGGGAAAAACAAAAGAGGGACGAAGGATACCAAAGGGACAGTCAAACTCATAAATCGAAACCAAACTGACAACGCCATGGCTAAAAATGAAAAAGACAAACAGAAAAACAATAGTACACATGACACAACATAGAAAACTAAAGAATAAACAACACGAACCCCACCAAAAACAAGGGTGATCTCAGGTGCTCCGGAAGGGTAAGCAGATCCTGTTCCACATGTGGCACCCGTCGTGTTGCTTATGTGATTACAAATCCGGTAAATAGTCTAATTCGGTAGGTCACATTCATGAAAGGGAAGGGAATTGTAGTTACGACGTAAGGAACATATCCGATATCATTTGTCAAACGGTTATTCCATAACGGTCAGCCAACTCGTGATGGCGTCCGTAAAATTTACGAAGGGATGATCCGTAAAATTTACGAAGGGATGATTTCAAAGAACAAATTTCGCAAATTTTACAGATCTAACGTTGTTGGGTTGATGTTTAGACGAGTTGTATATTAATGCTGTACACAGCCATGTATCACCATCATGGCTGGTGATCCGATGGATAAATCTTTTGTAGAGTTGTCAGTGACTCAGACGTACTTATAAATATGATTATTTTCTGTGACTGTATCTTGCATTAATTTGTACGAACCTTTACTATAGAAAATTGAACTGATCTGTAACAATACGATCTCCATGCCCTATATATGATGTACTGTATTACGACGCTAGATTAAAACTGACAAGGAAAGGTAACACTTGGCCACCGAAAGCTTTATGTTTGTGAAGCCAAGGTGGTCTTGTGATCTAGCGCACCGCGTACAGTGCAGGCGATTTGGTGTCACGATATCTCAGTAGCATGGGTTCGAATCCCGGCGAGGGAAGAACAAACATTTGCGAAAGCAAATTTACAGATCTAACATTGTTGGGTTGATGTTTCGACGAGTTGTATGTACATAATGTAAACAGCCATGTATCACCTTCATTGCTGGTGATCCGATGGATAAATCTGTTGTAGAGTTGTCACTGACTCAGACGTACTTATTAATATAATTATTTTCCGTGACTGTATCTTGCATGAATTTGTAGGATCCTTTACTATAGAAAATTGAGCTGATCTGTAACAATTACATATCCATGCCTTATATATTATCTACTGCATTACGACGCTAGATTTAAACTGACGAGGAAAGGTAACACCCGGTCACCGAAAGCTTTTTTTTTCTGAAGCCAAGGTGGTCGTGTGGTCTAGTGCACCGGATACAGTGCATGCAATTTGGTGTCTCGATATCTCAGTAGCATGGGTTCGAATCCCGGCGAAGGAAGAACAAAACATTTGCGAAATCAAATTTACAGATCTAAAATTGTTGGGTTGAAGTTTAGACGAGTTATATATACATAATGTACACGGCCATGTAGCATCATCATTGCTGGTGATCTGATGGATACATATGTTGTAGTAGAGTTGTCACTGACTCAGATGTACTTATAAATAAAATTATTTTCTGTGACTGTATCTTGCATTAATTTGTAGGATCCTTTACTATAGATAATTGAGCTGATCTGTAACAATAACATCTACATGCCTTATATATCATGTACTGTAATACGACGCTAGATTTGAACTGACGAGGAAAGGTAACAACCGGCCACCGAAAGCTTTATTTTTGTGAAGCCAAGGTGGTCGTGTGGTCTAGCACACAGAATACAGTGCAGGCGATTTGGTGTCACGATATCTCAGTAGCATGGGTTCGAATCCCGGCGAGGGAAGAACAAAAAATTTGCGAAATCAAATTTTATAGATCTAAAATTGTTGGGTTGAAGTTTAGACGAGTTATATACATAATGTTCACAGCCATGTATCACTACCATTGCTGGTGATCCGATGGACAAATCTGTTGTAGAGTTGTCACTGACTCAGACGTACTTATATATATATATATATTTATACGTATAATAGAAAAACAAACAAATTATGAAACATTTGCTTTTATTGCAGTATAACTATCAAAAACGTGTACACGTCTACACAAATAATAGATCATAACAGTGTAGGAGATATGCTTACTAGATCAACTATAAAGACTGTAGCATAACATTGACATTTGGGTCCTTGATGATGACACATATTGATACAGAATTGAAAATAAATTTAGCTATATTCACATAGAGAATTTTTTTTCTTGATTACATTTAAGTAAAGCATCGAAAAATGACTATCTACCCGAAGCTTTAATTCCCAAAACACTAAATAATTTTATGTCCTATCAGACATTATGGAATGCGTGGTTGCAGTGGTGTTTTATAATAACTTAGCGCCTTTTTTAAACAATTTGTCAATGTCATGATGTAAACATATAGTAAATGATTTGATATGGTAATTTTATTTGCAGAGATCTGAGTAATAACAACATTGCAGTCATTGAGCGTAGTTTTTGTCGTTGTTTTGGTAAAAGAATGAGAGATGTAGTGAAATTGTAAGTATATGTATAGCCACTGGATCGATGACACTACTGTTTGTCATCGTTTCTTTGTTGACACAAAAATGTATCGAACGGTAATCGACTAGCAGTATACTACTGTTGCCTTTTTTCTGTCGATATATCTTTTAGGAAACGCGAAAATCATTCAAATTATACAAGCTGTACATATACAACTCATTAATTATGTTTTTTTTTTCAATTTTAGTACATTTTATATGTTTTGGAATTTACGTCCATTTTCACTAAACTAGTAAACATTTGTATTTAAGGCCAGCGTGTTGAAGACCCATTAGTGGCCATCGACTTTTATATATTCTTTGGCAAGGTTGTTGTCGCTTTGACTTTTTTCACATTTCCGTTCTAAATTTTATTTTTATTAGTTTACTTTAAAAAGTAAATCAGTGCATATTTAGCCGGGCCTGTTTAATCATTGAATATTTTTTTAATTTGTTGATGTATATGGGAAATTATTATTCAGGGAATTAGGTTTCATCGCTTGCAGTTGTTGATAACGACTGACTGTTATCCTTACTGGACTAAACAAACTTATAAGTAAGGGTAATCGTACCAATATTGTAATTAGATCTCTGAATACAGTTTTCATTGGCACCTTTATCGATTGTGTCATTAGCAAATTAAAACATAACTAAATTGTATTTTCTTTTGAGGCGGGATGTATAGAGATCCACCCACGTTGATTTTTATCTCTAAAGATGTCGCTCCTCACAATCCTATTAGATGTAACTGTCGATACAATTTAAATTTTGGCATTGCACAAGTCATGTCTTCTCTGAGTGTTCATGACGTTAAAATACTAAATCCCTGGGATGTGTTTTAGTTGATTTTAGTCTCTGATGCATGATTGTTATTATTATTAATTATTTTTGGCTTCTTACTAGCTGTCAGTAACTGCGAGTACTCTTAAATCGTACTTTCTTGTTAATGTAACCTGCTGATACTTTTTGTAATGCTTTTTTGATATTTTATATTAAAATGGATCTTTTTCTATATACCAGCTTTGACTATTTGGAATATCTACTAATTTTCACTTAATTATATAATTCTTCGTACTATGAACCTCAAAATTAATCTCCTTAAATCTCTACAGAAAGTTTTATCTAGCTCAAATTGTATACTTTTATTGTTGATATTCCACCCATATGTATCAAGTGTTAAATTAAGTATTTATAATTTACAGAACGTTCTTGGTATTCCTTATTGGAAGATTTGATATACACAGAAGTAGTATACCTAAAACGACAAAGTTATTTTTCATTTACCTGTATGCATTATGAGACCGTTTTTTTCTTCTTCAAAAGTTATTATTTTCTAAGGGTTGTTAAATACTTCGTGGTGGTGTCTTAATATGGCTTTATTTGGACTTGTTTGTTTGCTTTTGGCCTTGAATGTTTGTCCATAATAATTTTATTAACTAATTATGTGCATTCAGGTATCGTAGATCAAATGTTTATGTAGTTTATACGTGTTTGTCGTTTCACGGTTTTTTATATATATTAGACCGTTGGTTTTCCCGTTTGAATGGTTTTACACTAGTAATGTTGGGGCCTTTTATAGCTTGTTGTTCGGTGTGAGCCAAGACTCCGTGTTGAAGGCTGTACATTGACTTATAATGGTTTACTTTTATATCACTCATATCACATCTTCCTATATCTATATAAAGTATGCTAAAGTGTTTGAATAGACATAGGAAGATGTGATATGAGTGCCAATAAGACAACTCTCTATCCAAATAACAATTTATAAAGGTAAACAATTATAGAAGACCATGTGCTGCCAGCTCATGTACTTTTACATGTTTTTTTGATGTTGTCGATAACACCGTTTATATGTTTATGATTCAAATTATGAGCAGCAGTTATTTCTGATGTTTATATCTCATAAGACTATTAAAATGAAACATCAAGGAAAATAAATATCCCATAATTGCAATGGGAAAATGCCAAACGATCGTTCGTCGACTGGATAGTCGTCTCCTACTACAAATGTATTTCCCGTCATGCGAATTCATACTAAGTTAAAAGGTCACATTCTGTAATAGAATGTAATTGGGTTTATTCACATATCAGAATTATGTTTATTTTCTTAAGATATAACCCTGCAAAAACAGGTCAACTAATCCATGATACTTTAAATGTCAGTAGTTTTTCTTCATAACTTTGCAGTGCATTTTTTGTGGTGTCAGGAGCATAACCTTGATAAGGTAGTCAGTCAAATGTGTCATGTACCAGTGAAACGTATAAAGTAAGATATGTATACACTATATCACTGGTTACAGAAAATGTTGATGCTGGAAAATGAGAATTTGATCGAAATCCTAATGTTTGTCATATATTCAAATTGAACAATTTGTTAATTTGTATTTATATCGTTAAAAAGATAAAGGGATGAAGCAGAGTTGATAGTTTCGCTGGTATCTTTAATCTGATATTTATTGCGATATATAAGATTGAAGCACTTACTGAAATGTGGGTTATTAAGTCACAGGGAATCGTGAATATATCTGAAAGTGAAATAAAAATGACTATTCAATTTTCTTTTTTTTTTCGTTTTCGAGAACCATTAAATGTTGGGATGACATTAAAAAAGTGTAACAGAAATAGCAAATTCCAAGTCTATAAAATCAAACATTATCAACCAACGGAACGATTAAAACACAACTGTCATGTTTCCTGGCTTTAAAGTGGCATTTTCCGAAGAAAACAGTTGATAAAACCTGTTGTTTTAGCTAGCTTAACCTTCTACTTAAATAATTGTTTTTTTCAAAGTTCCTTTATATTGCAAAAATTGGTGGATCAACCCAAACAGACGAAATAGGTTAATTTGACAAATATTTGGACCTAGCAGCCAAAACTGTGTAAACATACATCACAGACATACATTTCAACTGATTTAAAAAAAAATGCTACAAACATACAACATGTACAAATAAATTTAACAAATTGAGCTGACACTAGCTTTCTGATGATCAAATATTGTAAATTGAATATTTAGGGTAGCAGAAAAAATGTAAGTCACTTCCATAAATTTATCAAAGGATTAAGACTGATTAACGATTGGTTTACATTTTCTATATAGAAATGTATATCATGCCATGCAAACTCACATTCAGTAGTTTTTTAAAACACTCCATCCTATGGTGACAGTCAGTGAAAAATGTCAAATTTTGCAGTAACGTACAATCAACAACCACAGTTCAAATAACACTTTGTTATCTATTCGTTTGATGAGTTTCCGCATTTGATTTTGCAAGTTGATTACGGACTTTCCGTTTATTTTCCTTGGACATCAGTATTTTTGTGATTATATTTTTTAACCGATAGCATCTGTGAAACGATCGACCAACTCGTAAAGGCGTTCGTAAAATTTACGAAGGGATGCTTTCAATTTGTTCATTTGGAACTCTTGGTTAAAAAGCTTCCATATAAGCAGCAACCCTCTATCAAGGTAACTATGATAGACAATACAAGTCGGGAAACATTTATAATTTTATATACTCTGTATACAGGCGCTGCTATCAGAAATATGTTATTAGTGTCAAAAACTCGTTGGAAGTACTTGATAAATTGCATGCATATTTTGGTGATTTTGAATCTGTTCAAAGTTTTGATTTGTCTACCCTATATATCACATTGTCTCACATTCTCATTAAGAAAAAATAAATCACACACCTAATGTAATGGACATTTAAAAAGTCAGAATGTGAATGTATATGTTCTAACTCTTTTAGGTCATTTTTAGTAGCAATAACAAAAAAATATGTCAATTGGACATGCTTTGATACTATATCTGCCCTTGAATTTTTATCAGATAACATTTTTGTTCGCTTTGAAGATTCCGTATATCGTCAGTTAATCGGAATTCCAATGAGGACTAACTGTGCACCACTTATTGCAGACCTGTTTTTGTATTGCTATGACTTACAGTTTATGACAAAAAAACAGCAAAGACCCATCTGATACCCAAATTTAATAATACTTTTAGATAGTTAATTGATATTTTGGCTCTCAATAATGACGACTTCAGTATGTATACTAAAGAAATTTATCTTGTTGAACTTACTTTAAATAAAGCTAATACTAACAATGACCACTACCCTTTCCTCGATGTTGATACCCATATCATTAACGGAAAGCTTAATACTAAATTTATGATAAAAGAGATGATTTCTCATTTCCTATAGTTAATTATCCATTTTTAGATGGTGACGTTCCCTTGCCACCATCTTATGGTGTTTATATATCTCAACTTGTACGATTTGCTCGTGTATGTAACAATGTTTTAGATTTTAACGAGAGAAATTTATGTATTACTGAAAAATTATCACACCAGAGTTTTCGATAACACAAACTAGTCAAAACATTTACTAAATTTTATCATCGGTACAAGGACATCATACGAAAATATAGCTCAACATGCAGACGTTCAAATATTTCACATCCAATATTTTATGGGAATATTCTTTATAAAGCACAAAAATGTCAGTATTCACCTCAGAAGCTAGCAAAACCTTTAAATAGACTTCTTAAGAAGGGATATAGTAACGATACTGTTGTCAGGTCATTAAAGATTGCATATTTTGGTGTTAATATTGATTCACTTATAGGGTCTTTGCATCGGAACTAAACACATTTATTTATAAACCATATGTTGTCATATATGTTATGATGGTATGATACTAAACCCCTCACGGGGAGTATTGTGTCTGATATTCATATGATGAAGACACGATTTTTCTATCAGTTCAATTGAAGTCTGGAGCTGGCATGTCAGTTAACTGCCAGTAGTCTGATGTTATTTATGTATTATTGTCATTTTGTTTACTGTAAATTCATAAATTATTGCGAGGTTTTTATTATTGTGAAATATGCGACAGAGTTTTAAACGCAATAATTCAAACTCGCATTTTGAAACATTTTATATGAATAACAGGATTTTTCTCAAAATCGTAAAAAATAAAATCGTATTTCAGTCTCAAATGACAAAATCGCAATAATAAATGCACGCAATAGTTTCTGAATTTACAGTATTTTCTTTAGTTACACCTTCTGACATCAGACTCGGACTTCTCTTGAACTGAATTTTAATGTGCGTATTGTTATACGTTTACTTTTCTGCATTGGCTAGAGGTACAGGGGGAGGGATGAGATCTCACAAACATGTTTAACCTCGCCGCATTTTTACGCCTGTCCCAAGTCAGAAAACTCTGGCCTTTGTTAGTCTTGTATTTTTTAACTTTTAGTTTCTTGTGTACAATTTGGAGTTTAGAATGGCGTTTATAATCACTGAACTGAATAAAACTTACGCCTGTTGATGTCCGTCATAATAACTTTTTTCGTTCCTTGTTTATCATAAAGGGACGTTCATTTAATATTTTCCACGATATGCGCGAGAGAGCGACAGACGGGTTTTGAACATGACAATTCTAACCTGGTATAGTTAGAAAAAAGCAACAATAAAGTCATATTAAAAATGACTCAAAAATACTGTTTCTTTATAGAATTTATGGGCAAATTCTTTCAAATAGTATAAGAATTCTATATTTATAGAACAAAATTAGAAACAAGTACATTTTTAGGAAGAAAAAAAGAAAGTTAGCAATACACTTTTACTTTACATTCCGCTATATAGATGATGTTCTTTCATTAAATAATTCAAAATTTGGTGACTATGTTGAACGCATCTATCCCATCGAACTTAAGATACAGAATACAACAGATGCAGATAAGCCTGCCTCATATCTTGATTTGCATCGAGAAATGGAACATGAGGGTCGGCTTAAAACAACACATTATGACACAAGAGATGATTTCAGCTTCCCAATTGTGAACTATCGATTTCTATGTAGCAACATTCCAGCAGAGCCTGGAAACGGAGTATATATCGATTGATACGATATTCCCGGGCTCGTATTTCCCATCAGGATTTACTTGATAGAGAGTCGCTGTTCACAAGAAAGCGTAAACAAAGAGTTCAAAATGGTGAAATTGAAATCATAACTTCGTAAATTTACGGATGCCATCATGAGTTGGTTGACCGTTATGGTATAACCGTTTCACAGATGATATTGGATATCTTCCTTATGTCGTTACTACAACCCCCTACCCTTTTCACGAATTTGACCTACCAAATTGGACTATTTTCCTGATTGTGCTAACATGAGCAACAAGACAGGTGCCACTTGTGGATCAGGATCTTCTTACCCTTCCGGAGCACATGAAATCACCCCCAGTTTTGTAGGGTTCGTGTTGTTCAGTTTTTAGTTTTCTACATTGATTCCTGCGTACTAAAATGTTTCTGTTTGTCTTTCTTTTTGCCATGGCTTTGTCAGTTCACTTCAATCTTTGAGTTTGATTGTCCTTCTGGTAACTTGTGCCCACATCAAACGTATAGCCAACAACTGTCATATTCCTGACGTGGTACAGGCATTTTCAAATGTAGAAAATGATGGATTGAACCTGGTTTTTAATATTGGTATATGTTGGTAAGATGCAGACAAGACCAGATGACATGTTTGATGATACAGAACTGTGACTAGGTCTGCTGTTAATATATTATGTGGATCAGTCTGATTTTTGACAGTTTAGGTCTGGTGATAGGTCTGCTTTGTAATCAGTCCTATGTTTCTACTGATCGGATGTCGATACCAAAATTGATCAACAAAAGCTGTCATGTTAACTAATTAATTTTGATTCATTTTTACTTTATCTGGGAGCGGACCAGACCAATGATACCTTTTAATTAATTCATCTGGTTCGGACAGAGCTGTCCAGATCAATAACTGCATTGAATAGTAGACCTGATCACAAGTAAGTTGGTTTTGACAAAGTTAATTTCGTCTAGAGTTAACTTCAATATTGGAACTGTCATAAAGATATCTTTTCGTCCGTCTTAGGAATAGTCTAGGACTAAGTCTGATCCTTTAGTAAATATGAATTCTGTCCTAAAACCGATTAGATCAGTCACATATCTAATTCATTTTAAGTTTCATCAGTCATAAAGTCTGACCATCAAGTTAACTAGCCGTACTGGTTAGGACTACACCCACCTGTTTATATTGTATAAATATATTATAATTTAGAAATGTATATATTTCAGAATTGAAATAAATATTAATTATTGACCATATCAATTTATGATATAGTACTAAAGTTTATCTAGGCCGGAACTAGGTGCCGGTATTTTTATATCCTACTAACAAATGTTAAAAATATCAATAAAGTATGATGTTCACATAAAGAAATAACAAAGTATCCATATCTTATATAGAAAAGAGACATCGTGTCTGTAGAACTATAAAAACTCAACAGCAAATTTGGCTTAAACTTGTTTAAACATGGTTTAATTAAAGCAACACATCACACATGTGTCAGCATAACCTTGTTTGTTCTTTCATATAATAAATTATAAACATCAATTTTATAATTTGAGTTACTGTGAAAGTACTATAGTTCGTGGGTATCAATTTTTGTGGTTTAAGCAACATTTACGTGTTCGTTGGTTTTTAAATTCGTGAAATGTAGGTTTCTAAAAAAAAATAATGAAAAATATAAATCGTAGTGATCACACAAATCAACCAGAGATAGAGTGGTTAACCGATTAAAGACCATCACATGTGTTCATAAGAGCATAAAAGAGGGACATTCCAACTCATAAATCGATAACAAACTGACAACGCCATGGCTAAAAATGAAAAAGACAAACGGACAAACAATAGTACACATGACTCAAAATAGAAAACTAAAGAATAAGCAATACGAACCCCATCAAAAACGAGGGGTGATCTCAGGTGCTCCGGAAGGGTAAGCAGATCCTGCGCCACATGTGGCACGCGTCGTGTTGCTTATGTAATAACAAATCTGGTAAATAGTCCTATTCGGTAGGTCATATTCGTGAAAGGAAAGGGGATTGTAGTTACGCCGTAAGGAACATATCCGATATCATTTGTGAAAAGGTTATTTCATAACGGTCAACCAACTCGTGATGGCGTCCCTAAATTTTACGAAGGAATGATTTCAACATCACCATTTGGAATTGAAAGTTTAATAGCTTCCTTGTGATCAGCAACCCTCTATCAAGAAAATCATGATAGGAAATGCAAACACAGGAATATCGTATCAATTGGGAGATATATACCCCGTATCCCGCATTGTCAATTTCTAGATGTAAGTCAAGATATGAGGCCGACTTAACTGTATCTGTAGTATTCTTTATCTCTAGTTCGATGGGATAGATGCGTTCCATATAGTCACCAAATTTTGAATTATATAGTGAAAGAGTATCATTTATATAGCGGAAAGTAGAGTTAAAGGATATTGCTAACTTCTTATCTTTCTTCCTAAGAAGATAAACCGGTCACATAAAGAAAACAGGTATATAAACAAATGTTATATATCTGGAATTTTTAAATACTTTTTATCAAAGGCAAGCCCAGCATGAAATTATTATTTCCCATACGTACAAGAATTATGAGGACATAAAATGAACACTTTATCATAACATATCAATACCGAAAATCTTACTTTCATCAATCAAAAGTTTTTCTTTAAGAGAATTAAAAGATCAAAAGTTGTACAGGATTTTAAAGATTCAATGGATATAATCCCTTGTCTGTAGTTGTAGTTTATAGTGAGTTTGGTCTGTGCGTGATTTCTATCATAGAATTATCTTATTTAACTATATTCAATATATTATCTATATTATATTAGTAGTCAAACCTACAAGGAAATCTTTCCATATCTTGATTTGGACAACGGTTGTTTTATTTCGTTTGACACTTCAATTCGTGGATAAAGTCACCCAAGAAAACCACGAAAATCAGTTCCCGACGAATAAAAGTCTTCACAATATCTGATGGCACATCTATACTACTATTTATGAAGATAAAAGTTAATATATTATGTTTTACAACATCAATGAAGAATATTTTATTCAATATATACAAGCCTTATTTTACAGAATCTGCACAAGATGCTTTATAATAGATAAATATTTGTTTGTATGAGTCAATTCGTTTTACCTGATAAATCGTTTTAGTTTAAAATTTTCATAAAAAAATTGTTTCTGGCTTCAATAATAATATGATTTTATCTTAGGCGGTAACAGTTACATGATGCAAGCAATTCACAAATACAATGTGACCTCATGTTGCACTATGTTTCATATATTTATATATATATATAAAATTGTATTGTTCACTAGTGACACGTCAAGAGTATATCATAGTTGACTTTGGCCCGAAATTTGAATTTGAATATATTGCTTGTTTGCCACGCACACATTACTCACATTGGCTGTGTATTGGGAAAACGGACTCATATTGGTAACAGTGTTTCAAGTTTCTATCAACTGACATACAAGTAAAAAAAATAAACCTTTTAATGTAGTACAATACAAAGACAATAACAATCAAAACCAAGGAGTAAACAAAGACTCACAAAACCAAAGGACATTTACATCAACAGTTATAAAAAAAATTAAGAAACAACACGAACTCCACTAAAAACTGGGAGTGAAATCAGGTGCTCCGGAAGGGTAAGATTGTATACCTCCAATTCCCCAGTTTTTAAAATGCTGTAACTTTCTTTATTATCTTTTTATGCTTGATAATTTATAAAAGTGGTATTTATGGATAGCTAACAGATTACTCCTTCAAATAAATGCAAGGTTAGTATTATAAAACACCCAATTAATTATGTAATCAAGTATAAGGTTAACTGTGTCTACAAAATTTTACAAGAAATTTCCACTTTAAATTGTAATTAGCTTCTTCATGGTTAACCCTAGAGGGTTGATTTTCTTATATGTTGTTTCTAGAGCCATTATCTACAAAAGGGTGTCTCGGATGGTGGATAAAATGTACAGATCTAATTTCTCACCCAATCAATTATTATCTACTTTTATGTGGTGAGAATGTTTATGCACTAATTACAGATTTATGAGAGAATGGAATAAGATAGCCATTATTTTAGACACCCTTTGGTAGCTGTGTTGATATAGATTTTGTTAAAATTTCCTGTTTAGTTATAGAGATGAAAGAGCTAAATTCATTCAAGTGAACTGACCAAGATTTGGTCATTAATAACATAATAATTAATTACATAATGATTGCATAACCTAAATATTGCATCCATTTACACGATTGATGTTTTATCTCTCCATATATACCTCTTTTATTAATTTTTATGCTTTCTTAAGAAAGAAACAGTAGTATAAAGGTTGGAGATTGGAAGCAAAAAAATCTTCGTATTATGCTACCTTAAACTTAAGACGGATAAGCAATAATTCAATCTGTGATTAAACAAGCAATATAACCAATAAATTCCCGACTTGGACTTTGTGCAATCTTTTAAAAGTTATGAAATACCCTTTTAACATTGGCCTAGATATCTTATGTGCAATTCCCATACTGGTATCCATTAATTATTGTACAGCTGTTACCTGAACTATTGAACAGCATTCTTTTTTCTTGTCTCCTAATACCGGTCTTTAACACAATCTAATTAAAAACCGATCTCTCATCACTCCCATGTCGCATGGGAGATCTAACGAAACCCGCTTTGAGGTCACATGTGAATGAACTGGAAGTTATAAATTTATAATGATATGCAAATAAGTTGATGACCTATCAATAAGCCAATCAAAAACGTTTATGCATTTTTTGGACTGACGATTTTTTCGTTAATTATATGAGTTACATCCCTTTACTTCACGATAAACTTTCAAGATCGTCGAAGACTCATTTTCATTGGTCGAAAAAGGCACACCTGCGAGGTCATGCGACCTCAAAGCTGGTTTCGTTAGTTCTTCCACGCGATATATCAGAAAACGGGAGCGATGAGAGATCGGTTTTTAATTAGATTGTGTTAAAGACCGGTATTAGAAGGACATGGATTTGATGAAGACATTTTATAGTTTCATGTCATACATTACTTCTTGTAGATATTTTAATGGAAACAATTTAACAGTCGTCAATGTCAGCATGTTTGAGTTTCACTACACGTCGGACAACTATTTTTCTCTGTGAGTACACATATTAACTCTACCTTTATATCAAATAAAATGCTTGTATTTACATGATACACTTGATGAATTGATGCAGTACTATAGTGTTATTGACTAGCTGTTTCTGTTCCCTTTGAGTCTCCGGTCCAAAATAGCTAACCTTGAATCTATAACAGGGCCAATACAGAAACAGCCAGTTCATAACACTTTTATTGAATGATTTCAAAGAAATTATCCGTGACGAAAATATAGATTTCCTTTTCTGAACGTAGGAGAACTTGTTTCTTCGCATATAAAACGTTTATGGATTTTTTTAGTCTTGCATCGAATTTTCGCCCAAGTACTCTATGTTTGCTATTACAACTCATTTTATCTAGCAAATATAAAGTAGCTGGGAAGAATAAACCAGACAGTTCAACCTTTCGTATTCACAAAACTTTTTTTATTCTATAATTTTAAGTTATAACGAAAGTTTTATGCATAACGATACGTAAGGCGTAATAAAATAAATTGAAACCGAAAGTGAACGTTCTGTATTAGCCCATGGGCCAATACGGCTTTCCCCCATATTGGCCCTGTTTCTAAGGCAATATTTACTCTTGATTTATATCAGCAGTGGAACTTTTTCAGTAGTGTACAGGAAAATTTATTGATACAGGAACACATCATATCTTTACACCAAAACAAGTCAGTAACATGTGCATACCTCATTTGTATCTATATATGATTCGACAATACTTGCAACGAATTAGGTTACATAGGGTTAGCACAAATTTATATAAAATACCACGAATATATGTAGCTTTACTTCGAACGGAGAAAGTCTAAAATGAGAAATCGTGACATCAATTAGTGATGCAAATTATACATTTCTTTGTCTTTGTATCATTCTGCATGTTTACAGCAACAAACGAAAAAGCTTTCTGATAAAATAAAACTGCAAACTCTTGTTCGGTAAAACTTCTTTTTATAATTCAGTTGCGTGTTCTGGTTATTCTGATATTATATAGATATTGCTAAATCATTTAATATTTAATATCTTTTTATTTAATTTTTTTTATTGGTTCTAATGCACTCCACGTCGACGACAGTAATATTTTCCCAGGGTTCAAAGAGATTTAGTATTAGCATTTCTTGAATAATACATATTTTGTATCTTTATGATCGTTAACGCAGTCTACATTATTGATAAAAATGATTTGTGTTTTTGGTCTGAAAGGCAAAATATTATTTCATGATTGAGTATTGAATATTTGTGTTTTAAATTCGGTTCTGATACAGTTTTATTGAATCTAAATAAATACCCTGATGGATAAAAACAATTTTAATATCTAAGTGAAAGTTCTGTAAAAAAAAAACCTACCCAAAGATGAGACCATTTTGATTAACACATTTAACATCTAAAAGGTACTGCAATTAAGGGTCTAAAGAAAAATAATATTTTTATAAAACAAAAAAATATGAAAGTGCCTAATACCAATCAAAGCCAACACGCTTAAGAAACGAATGACTGTTAAATCAATTAAATCATTCCGACCATAGTTATAGTGATTAGGTATCGTTCATTTGTTTCAGATGGTTAAACAACAATCAAATTACTACAGTACAACTAGGAGCATTTCAAGAAATAAAAGTTCTAACACTAATGTATGTATATATTTTATTAAACTATATCAAGAAGAAAAAAGTTTGTCATTGGTTAAGTATGTCAATTATATGAATATGACTATCAGGAGCTGTTCTGTCCAACAATGACACCCGTGCTGGTATAGCATCTGTCAAAAGGATATTCCATAACGGTCAACCAACTTGTGATGGCCTCCGTAAAAATTACGAAATGATGATTTCAACTTAACTATTTTCTACTGTTGGATCAAAATCTTCTCTTTACCAAGGAAATCATTAAACAATTTACGCATTTATATCTTAATTGAGGGAAAACAAATCCGGGTTTCAAACTTAAATCGAGGGAAACACATTAACTATAAGAGGAAAACAACCGAACAACATAAACACTGAAGCGCAACAAAAACAAACGCAAATGCAACGTACATACAAGGACACAAACGTTTTATTAACAACTGCCATACTCCTGAATTAGTACAGTATATTTTTAGAAAAAATGGGAAGTTGAACCTATGGCTTGCCAAACCTCCTGTTTATATGGCCATGTTAGAAAAATATCGTTAAAATGACATCACTACGTGACAGAAATACAACACAAGCAAACGCAAGAGCACTCAGCATAGAGAGACTCACACATACATATTATAGTAATCGATATGACATGTAAACTGCAGTAACGACAGCCCATGCTTTCACAAATGGTGAGGTTTTACTGTAACAAATACATTATATTGAAATTAATATAATCATTCTAGCAACACTCATTCAAACATGTTTATACTGTATTGAAAGGCCCTTTTAAGTAAATGATGTGACTAACACAATACTTTAGCCACTTACATTCTATACATATGTAGTACTGCACGTACAATGTGGAATTTTGTTGCAATCCTCTAAAATTTGGTGTTAATTTTTAACAGGTTAAGAACAAAGCTTCGATAAAAGATAATGGCATTTGTTGTTTTCTAAAATATTTTTTAAGTCCGAACTATTTGTATTGTTGTTCAGAATTTTTTCTGATTGCGATTTTTCTACGTACATGAGAACGGTTTTTACGAACAATTTTAGAAACTATATCCAAATTGTTAACTTAATCGGTTCATAATTTATTACCAATTCCCATGATACAATGTATTATCATTAAGACAAACATGATAGACTCTCTATAATTTATTAATCCAATAAATTTAAATTATTTTCCGAGATCGCACGAACTTTGAATGAGATTCCACAGGCTGCTTATTTACAGTTTCTTATGGTTGAACTGTTGAAAATCTAATAGGATGTTTGTGCTACTAAAGTTGTTGATAAATAATACTTTTAAATGCATTGGGGTCTTTTTAATCGATAAATGTGTTCTTGTGTGCATTTAGATCAATAGCTTCCGGTTTTACCTACGTATTCAATACCGCATTTCGTTTTGTTTCATGTTAGAAAATAGATATCACTGTAAGCCTTTTAATTTATATAAGTCTCAAAGTTTAAGGAAAATATGTGACCATTAAACGTGGACTTTACCGTATTGTTTAGTATTGTAAGTATTATTTGGCATGGCATTTATCGATATTTACAATCCCATCCTATTTTCTTATTTTATCACAGTTTTTGTACTAACATGATCAACACGACGGGTGTTACACAATTTGCTATATTAACGACATCTGGAGTGTTGTGCACAGGTATAATCCTTTCTAACTAGAGTCGCATGACAATATATATTAACAAGAAATTATGTCCAGTCCGATACACAATACTTCAACTAAAATATAGAGTTGAAACTACATGTTCATAAATTAACTTTGTGCGTTGTTTGTCAAGTACGAATTTTTGGGTTTCTATTAAATAAAAATTGAATACGGGAAATCTTACCCTTTTAAGTATAACAAAATGCTCAAACGATTACAAATGGTTGACACAAATTCGCTTTTCAAAGAACTCACAAATCCGAAAATAACGATAGCAAAACAAATGTCATTAATCTAATAGTTTAAAATTAGGACAGGGCCTATTTTGAACATCTGAATACCTAAGGTCAACATGCTAGAAGGGAATATCAATAAAAACGTTTAAATATATAACAACAGTTTATCAGCAAAATTTCTATTCTTTTGTTTTCAGTGATTTGTCAAACAATCAAATAACTGCATTAGACCGACGAACGTTTCACGGGTTAACAGATCTTCAACATATGTACGTATGCATTGCTATATAAAAAAGAAGATGTGGTATGATTGCCAATGAGAACTCTCCACCAGAGACCAAAATGACATAGAGTTACCAACCATAGGTCACCGTAAGGTACACTATTTACCCAGTGTATGTAGATATAATAGATTTTCAATGATAAAACACAGAACATTTTACTATTTTCAGTAACTTCAGTGCTGTTGTCAGACAATATGACACTGGTTAACTAAAGTTGTTGTACTGGACATGACATGTTACTAACAGAGAATGCCAAGTTTTATAGAAAGTAATAAAACAAAACACGAAGTGGAAAACACAGGATTTTGAATACGTAAAACATTTAAATAGAAAGTTAAATACGAAAATGCAAAAACAAAAACAAATAGTTTACACAAATAATTCACCTTTTCAATAAAACTTAAATGACCAAAATATAAGGAAAAAAAATAAGTCTCAATGTAGTAATACATACAATAGTTAAAATAAAAGGAACATCTTAATACATAAAGTATACACCGTGTACACGTTAAAAGGAAAGATCTCTGTATAAATACTACAAATACTGACAACAGTTGTCTAATAAACAATACACTTACAATTCATTTTGTTTTAGAAATTTGTCCAACAATCAAATAACTGCATTGCATGAAGAAACATTTCAGGGACTTACAGAGCTCTCCTATCTGTACGTATATATTTTTACAATATTTGCCAGTAGTTATTGAGATAAAAAGAGATGAAAGATACAAAAGGGTCATTCAAACTCAAATGTCAAAAATAAACAGACAACGCCATGGCTAAAAAGAAAAAAAAACAAAATAGACAAACAATAGTACACAAAACACAACATAGAAAACTAAAGACTAAGCACCATGTAAGACATAGATTCTTTAGTGTCCTAAGTAGTTTTCTATCTTGTATAATAATGACTTTCTGGAGTGTTGTTGTCGTCCAACAAAATGACCCGTGATGACCAAAAGACAGGAAATACAACTAGCAAAGAATGTCAAGTTCGATTGATAATGATAAAACTAAGAACGAAGATGTTGTCAGACAGTGGTCTACCAATAGAATTTGATTGCAGAAAGTGGAGATGGTACATTTATAGAATGACATCAATTTAGGGTTAGGGTTAGGGTTAGGGTTAAACATGATAAATAAGAGCAAATAGTTAGACACATAGTCGTATTCATAAAGACATCGCAGGCCTGACATTCAAGGAGCATAATAAATATCATTGGAGTAATAGTTTAATTATAGTAACACGTCTATAATGAACTTCTGTATATATGAGGTCACCATGCTTGAAGGGAAAACACTATGATCATTTCAAAAATACTTATATCAATTGAAAGGCTACATTACTATTCTTTTGCTTTCAGTGATATGTTAAACAATCAAATAACTACATTACCGCAAGGAATATTTCACGGACTTTCAGCGCTCTACCAGCTGTACGTATGCATTGTTACAATATTTATTAATTACACGTAGTACTTAATTAATCTGCAGTGTGGTTGTCATACAAAATGAACGTTCTTGACTAAAGTCATTTGACTGGGCATGACATTTAACTGACAAAATAGTTCAGTCTGATTAAAATTAATGATCTAAAACACAAAATAGAAAGTCACAGCATGACAATCGTTTTTTAACATATTGATTTTACTAATTATTGGTCAATATTGTTTTTGTTAGACAATGATCTATCAGTTAAAGTTATTTACGGGAAGTTAAAATCTTACATTAAGTAACATTAATGCGAAAACGAAAACATAATTGTTGGCACACATTTATATCTAAAAAAATAAACGTAAACGCTCAAAATTAAAAGGAACAAATAAAATATTAATGTAATAATAGGTCGTTCAAAAATTAAAGTAGGATTTCTAAAGAAAATGTTAATACAAGTTCATGTGCTTAACACTCGTGAGATGGAAACCATGTAAAAGAGGGACGAAAGATACCAAAGGGACAGTCAAACTCATAAATCTAAAACAAACTGACAACTCCATGGCTAAAAATGAAAAAGACAAACAGAAAAACAATAGTACACACGACACAACATAGAAAACTAAAGAATAAACAACACGAACCCCACCAAAAACTAGGGGTGATCTCAGGTGCTCCGGAAGGGTAAGCAGATCCTGCTCCACATGTGGCGCCCGTCGTGTTGCTTATGTTATTACAAATCCGGTAAATAGTCTAATTCGGTAGGTCATATTCATGAAAGGGAAGGGGATTGTAGTTACGACGTAAGGAACATATCCGATATCATTTGTGAAACGGTTATTCCATAACGGTCAACCAACTCGTGATGGCGTCCGTAAAATTTACGAAGGGATGATTTCAACTTCACTATTTGGAACTCTTGGTTTAATAGCTTCCTTGTGAGCAGCAAACCTCTATCAAGAAAATCATGATAGGAAATGCAAGCACGGGAATATCGTATCAATTGGGAGATATATACCCCGTATGCAGGTGCTGCTGGAATGTTGCTACTTAGAAATGGAAAGTTCACAATTGGAAAGCTGAAATCATCTCTTTTGTCGTAAAGTTTTGTTTTCAACCGACCCTCATTGTCAATTTCTAGATGTAAGTCAAGATATGAAGCCGACTTAATTGTATCTGTAGTATCCTTTATCTCTACTTCGATTGGATAGATGCGTTCCACATAGTCACCAAATTTTGAATTGTTTAGTGAAAGAACATCATCTATATAGCGGAAAGTAGAGTTAAAGGATATTGCTAACTTCTTGTCTTTCTTCCTAAGAAGTTCCTGCATGAAGTCAGCCTCATAATAATAAAGAAACAAGTCGGCGAGTAGAGGGGTACAGTTTGTTCCCATTCGAATGTCGACAGTCTGTTGAAAAACACGTCCTCCGAACGTAACAGATATGTTGTCAATCAAGAAATCAAGCATCTTGATAATATCAGTTTCAGAGAATTTTTTTACAAAGTAGGATTTATCCCTCCCTAAGACAAGATACTTGTATCTACGTTGGCCATTCTTTTTTATGAAGCAAAGTAATACCAACTCTTTCAATTTGTCTTTTAGTTTGGAATGTGGAATACTTGTGTACAGAGTAGAATAGTCAAATGTTTTAATACTGTTACAAGATGAAAGAGAGTTAGATTGTATGTACTCTAAAAGATCTTTTGAATTTTTAAGTATCCACATCTGATTCACGCCACCTCTAGAATAGGCAGTTTCACAATAACTTTGAAGCCCGTCTTTGATTGCTGATAAAATAGATGTTAATAATTTAGAAAGAGGTTTCGTGGAGCACTTGGAAGACCCAGCAATATACCGTTGTTTGTAAGGACACTTATGTAGTTTAGGTATCCAATACAGTGATGGAAGATCCAGTTCTTCATCTTTGGTTGAAATTCCAAAGGAACATAGAACAGACCTATGATTATCCAGGATTTCCTCTTTGGTAAGTGTCGTGAGGGTATATGTTGAGTTTCCAAGTGAATTGTCAATACCTAATTCGTTTATCAAGCAGTTGATGTAGTGACTTTTACACACAAAAACGATGTTATTTGGGGCTTTATCTGCGGGGACAACAACATATTTGTCATGGAGGTCGGATAGGTGTTTTGCAACATTTGGGTCTTTAAAGATTGACGTAGCATGGGCATTGATGGACCCATTCAGTTTCTTAATTCTGATTTGTATCAACGACCTCACTGCCTTAATCCATTCGGAAAGAGTGTCTACGTCTTCCTTCTCGCGCTTAGCCCATTGCCTGGCATAATCCTCGACTGAATCCATCAAAATTTTAAAGTTGTATTTCCAATTGATGGATTTAGGCTCACGATATTTGGGACCTTTCGATAACACATTTCGTAGAGAAGTGTTATTAACAATGTTAAGGTCACCGGTAATAACGTGGCCAGCAGGATTATATGTGAATTTGGAACTAGCACAAGTGCAATCAGGAGGTTTAGACTTGAAGTCGTCAATATCGAGATCCTGCAAAACGCGTTTGTAATTGAAAATTTTAGTTGCAATAGGTTTGGTATAGGTATAAGAAATTATTGGTACAGACTGGTCTTTGAAATAAGGAGGTATTTTCGATTGTACTAATTTATGATGAAGGATATTGCCTAGGTTGACGCCATCGAGACCTTTGTTGGCAAAGGAAAGATTAAGAAAAAATCTTTTCTCTTTTTCATCTTTTCCAATGCGAACTGGCTTGAAAAGTCTGTGACTTGTAATATCCGAAATTATAGCTTCAAGTTTGTATTGGTTTGAATGAGGGTTTGTAACAGTGGATTCCAAACATAATTTGAACAGAGAATGAAGTTTTGAAAGGGGTAATGAATAAAGTTTCGTGCGAATGTGATGAATACCTAACGGCTTTTGTATGAATGGCAGCAAGTCATTAATAGAGACATCATGCAGAGAAGGTGATGTATAATGACGATGACCATGACTGCGTCTACGTCGAGGAGTCGAGTTGAAAATATTCATCACATTCACCGAGTTACACGAAGGACTAGATAGAATACCTATACCATCAATATTGTCATTGCAGCCATAAGGTGTTGCAGTTCCCAATTGTCTAATCCAGTAGTCTTCTTTTTGTCTACGGAGAGTCGTTGAAAGATTACATCATGTAATAACAGCGACAGTAAGAATTTCAAAACACTATTTTATCCAACAATGAAATATCCTTTATACGTCAAAGAATTTTGGAAGACATTACACGTTCTAGGAGAAGTACGTATACATTATTATCCAAGGTGCGGGATATTCTCGCTGCATTGAAACACCATTGGTGGACTTCGTCTGTGATTTGCTCTTCGATCGGGTCATGTCTCATTTAATCCTGGTATCTATGAAGAGATTGACATATTCCCCATTTCTTTTCGCAATTTTATTATTTGCCATGAAGTACACATGAAAATAGAGCAAAAGAAATATAGATAATGTAACTGAACACAACCATTCTACTGTTTATTACAAAAGCGTGTGTGCAAATATATACTTGCGAAGGTCAACAAGCTTTTTATATTGTAATACATTCACATACCAGCTACAGTTGAACAGACAACATATACTTCTAAAAGAGAAAACAACGCAAAAGGGAACGGTTCAAGATCTACTAGATCTTTAATAGCATATTGTTTGAGTGTCTAAATAAACATATTTATATCGCACTTTGTTAAAAATCAACAAGAGCTTTCTAATTTCAAGCACGTGTTCAAGCATGCACATTTACATTTAACATGCTATATCAGGCTTTTCGAAATTACACATTTAGTCAAGTTTACAGTATTGTTTCAGATAAGGGGTGAAGGTTGATACCTATCTAAACGGTTAAGCCCGCTGTATAATCGTCGGCTATTGAAGACTTTTAAAACGTGCTCATTGAAAAAAGATAGATACGACATGACATTGTTTCGAGTGTTAGTTGTCTGTACTCCCACACGATACGAGCTGTGAGTTACCTCATTTAAGGTAGACATGACAGATATTAAAATGTTTACATATATCATAGTCAACCCGCTATACATATTTACCTTTCTCTCCAGTAACAAATACCTTTAACCTTCAATGTTATGCATAGATGCCTCTTGGGTTAGACAATGACATGTCAGGGTTTAACATATTTGTTTCAGAGATTTAAGAGAAAACAACTTGACATATATTCGAAATGACACTTTTGAAAATAACACAGATTTACGTTATCTGTAAGTACACATGCAATATTATTTATTTTATACAGTATATAATTATATTTATTGACATGCACATACAACCTGGAATTGTATTGCACAAACTAACTGTACACAAAAAAAAAATGGAAATGATTCACTCAGTACATGTAAATCGTCAAGAAGCCCCGAACAACGTAAATACAAACAACAGAAAGACATAACTAATCGTATATTGCTTGTTCAGTGTATGATCACTTGTGTAAATGTGTATTTTGATTGAGTTATATCAATTGATGTTTTATAGTGTCTTCTTTTATGTTGAGATGTTCGTTATTGTTTCATGTAAAGGTAAAGGTTTAGTACCATTTAAACTTTCAAGCTCGCTACACTATTTTGCACCTGTCTTAAGCCAGGAATCTGATGTTCAGTAGTTGTCGTTTATTGATGTGGTTCATAAATAATTCTCGTTTGTTGTTTTCATATAGATTATAGCGTTGGTTTTCCCGTTTGAATGGTTTTACAATAGTAATTTGTTGGGCCTTTTATAGCTTGCTGATCGATGTGAACCAAGGCTCCGTCTTGAAAAGTGTACTTTGACCTATAATGGTTTTACTTTTATGACTTGGATTGATAGTTATCACATTTGCACACATACCTCATCTTCTTGTTTCTATTAAAACTTGTCAACAAAATCGAAATGTGCCTAAACAATTCTTGATCATTATAACATGTATAATGATGAAGTTTTATATCATATGTAAAGTACATTCTATGTCGATACAGAATATCTTCTTCTCATATTTTTATGAGGGTATGATATTTAACCCTTA
Source organism: Mytilus edulis (assembly GCA_019925275.1). Lineage (NCBI taxonomy): Eukaryota > Metazoa > Mollusca > Bivalvia > Mytilida > Mytilidae > Mytilus > Mytilus edulis. The sequence goes on along the minus strand of CM034350.1, from coordinate 118,915,745 downwards.
ATAGTTATCAAAGGTACCAGGATTATAATTTAGCACGCCAGACGCGCGTTTCGTCTACATAAGACTCATTAGTGACGCTCTTATCAAAATAATTATAAAACCAAACAAGTACAAAGTTGAAGAGCATTGAAGGAAGGATTGTGTCTGATTTTCTTATGATGAAAACATAATCTTTAAATCAGTTGCATTTGGTCAGGCGCTGACATGTCAGTAACTGCTAGTTGACAAGGTTGAGGATGAACACGGATGCGGCCACTTTCATTTTTGACAAAAACCAAATGAAAAGTGACATTTTTTTTGCATATTTGATAGAATTTTCATATTAAAGCTAGAATCGGAGCATTTTTAATGTGTAAATTAGTTAAAATCTTTCACATGAACGAATTGAATCAACTGAAATAGGCACTTTAGTGTTAAAAAGTGACCAAAATATTTCGTCAGATCAACCTGAAATTTTAGTCCAAAATCGGCGCTTACAGGACCTATTCCTTTGTGAAAACATTTATTGAATCACGAAAACAAACAGATATTGTTTAGGAAGCGTCAAATTCCAGCCGTTTCCAACCGAATCAGTCTGGATTATCCCGGTCTCAATTCGATTCTAATCCGATTTGCATCTTTAGTATGGTACAAAATGACCGAATTTGTCCCGACAGCGTCCCGATTCTCCAGAATGTGATCCGACAATGATCAGACAGTAACAAGACAGTGGTCGTTAGGAAACTATTTCCATATTCGGGATCATCGGTTACTGTCGGAACGCAATCCTATCACAGTATGCTGTATCGCATTGCACACGGCTTTGTCTGGACTCAGTTGTATCGCGGTCTGTTATTGTCGGGACTCTAACGTGGGTTTCATTTCCGAATTTCGTATTAATAACAGAACTATTTCAAAACGGTTTTTGCAAAGACAGTTCGCATTCGGCAAGATCTTGATGCAATCTGGACTCAATAGGCAATACAACAGCAATGACAAATTTCTACAGATCATGCAAGATCAAGAGGGCAATCTCCAGAAAACACAGAACATTGTTATGATTTTCATCATATACATGAGAAACTGTCCCGACATAGTCACGATTGCAATCTCACTAGACAAAATCGGCTAAGTTTCATCGAATGTTAAACTAGGTTCACACTGCCGATCAGATCAACTCGAGGATCTTGAGTGTCCAAATTTCAACGTCCAAGCGTAACTTAGTCCTTGATCGGGCCTGATTACGACTTCAACCCGACTGCTATCCGACTTCACACGGCCTTAACTCGACCATTCATGACTTCTTAATGACCCCATCACGACTCCAAGACGACCACTTATTGAATACATATTCGATAATTCCGACCAATTCATGATCTCTGCGCGATCCTTACTCGACTAGCTAGACCGAATGAACTATACTTGATCTCAGATTTATCTCGACCAGACCAGATCGACATCACCAAAAAGGGGTCGTAGGGATAGTCGGGAGTTTGTCGGGTATGAACAATTACAATATCAAAATGTCTGAATTTCTTTATATGGTCCGCTTCAGTGCAGGGGCATTAAGTGTTTCCCGTGTTCGTCCGTACGTTCGAACAATTAGTTTCCGTTCTCTAAGTTTGTCTTAACCAAATTTTATGAAACGTATACACGATGCTAAGTACCACAAAACACAGATCTAGTGCGAATTTGGGTGGCGTCACTTTTACCGTTCATAGTAATGAATTTTTATAACGTTATATATATATACCAGCTGGGACATTATCTGTGTCCCATGGACAAATTATCCGTTTATTTTGGTTGGATTCAGTAGTTCACAGAAGGTTTAAGTCAAAATCATACATTTAAAATATCTAAATGAAAATAAAGCAGTTGGATAAGTCGGCAAGGTGGTTAGAGATCAGAGATACAGGTTAAAAGGTGTGAAGGAGCGTGAAGAGAGCATAGAAGACAAGCAAGAAGGCGTAGACAGCAACGTCTGTTGAGAAATCTAGGTGAGGCAGTGGCTGACACGGCGACCACTGTTTAGGCAGTATAAAGTAAAATCAGAATAAAATTGAATTTCGAGAAAAATTCTAAACGGAAAGTCCATAATCAAAAGGCAAAATCAAAACTATGAGAGATTTGCAGGAGCTCAACAAATTAAAGGAGACCCCAATGGTTATAAAAAAAACTACCTAAGGGTGACGTAGGACGCTGATATGATGGAAATTTTCTGCTCCTTTCTTGCAAACGACACCACAAAATAAGATTTGTCATCACACTGGTACATAATTATGTATATTATCAGTATTTTCTATAACAAGTCAAAAAGGGTCCAACATCATCATTAAATAACTATAAAATGAACAAATATTAGATATTTCGGATAACATATATGAAATATTACGATGTCAAATGAATCATGTCAATATTTTCAAACTGAGAAACTATCAAAATCTTGAAATTTATACAATTTAAGCGAACACCATAGACGCTGGTGCATATTTAAAATTTCCAAACACGGCGCAAAGATTACAAAGATAAACTCTGAATTTCCAAAGGTTGTGACAGTTTAGATGTTATAACTGCATGGAGGGCAGTCCTCAAACAAATAAATCAAAAATGCCCTTACCGATCCAAGTTGGTATAATACTTCAAATTTGACAACGGTAGGGCAATTGCAACATAAACTACATATTTAAGCCTCCCAAACGAATAGCAGTTTAATAATGATTAGAAAAATAAGTTTTATCTAATAAGGCAAAATAATTGAACGTGGCTACGTTCTTATACATCCATCCCAAATGAATGGAGCCCTGTATTTAACCTGGTATTTTAAAACAAATCTTCGAACTGTAAAGCCAGTACGGAAGCCGGAGTTACTGGAAACAAGTGATGACAGGAAAATGAGTGACTCATTCTATGTTTTTTCATTTATGACCTCTGGGGAAACTGTCCTTAACCTTCTTATTCAAAATCTTTCCCGGGCGACTCTGTCGACCTTCGACCAACCCTCGTTGTGGTCTATGATTGTGATGGTAAGGTTTTTGAGATAAGCTTGAGTGTGCCCAGGTGATCTCAAATGACGATTAACGGGTAGGTTGGGCTTGCAAGTGTATCAGTATTTTCCATATATTTGATATCCAGTAGTTGAATTGTTAAAGATCTTTCATGTTGTGTGTATCCATTGCAACATCCTGCTTTTTCTTGCTAAAACAAAAAGGGGGTAAATATGTCACATATTTTCCAAAAAATTTGGCCAAAACTAGAATTTAAATCCCCTATAGTGTTTCTTTTTCTGAAACGGTTTTCATATATCTATCAAGAATTCATACAAAAAATCATTTGTCTTTTGTAAAAAATGCGTCAAAAAAGTTCGTGTAAAAAAAAGTGTTTGTATGATTTCAACCGTACGGTGACATATATTGTTGATTTCTGTGTCCTGTGTAGAGTTGTCTAATTTAAATTATACCACATCTTATTTTTGTACTACAAAATATTTGGACATACGGAAAATGAGTATAGTCAAACAAAAAAGGCCCATAAAATAGGTAAAATATAATCTTTGTGTTCTTAAAAACATAACTTTGAAGGCTTAATTAGTCATCAGCTACCTAATATTAAACATCTATGCACGATTACTTTCATATTTGAAAAATTGTCTGGGGCCAAAATGTAGGAGATCATCCCAGGTTTTGTTGGGTTTCGTGTTGCTACGTTTTTAGTGTTCTATGTTGTGTTTTGTGGACTTCTGTTAGTCTTCTTGTCGGTTTTCGTTTTTCGCAATGGCTGTGTCGGTTTGCTTTCTACTTTGAGTTTGGTTGTTCCTTTAATATCTTCTAATGGGGGAATTTGTGTATAGTTAAAAATAAATAGTGACCATATATGTTTGCGGAAGCAAAGTTGTGAGAATTAATCAGATCTGCACAAACTATTAGAGAATCGTGAAGCAGTCATGTGTACTCGTGTATGACCGAGTAGAGATCGAAGAGTTGTCGAATTGGGTCGCATCGAAATCGGGTATTAGTCGAGTTGGTCTGGGATAAGAAACATATAGAAGTCGCCGTGATCGTTTAGCGATCGGAAATCGGTCGAGTTAATCGGGACCACATATCCAACTGGTTGGCGTAGATTGGAAAATGAGAAGATATTAGTCGAGAAATGGTCGAGATGATCGAGTACTGATCGGTAAAATATTTGTTTTCCGACCAAACTTGCTCTCCAAACTATCCTTTCCCAATCAATTCGACGAATTCTCGATATTTTCTCCAGTGACTGGCTTCTTGATCGATCCTTACTCGAATGTTTTCACATGTCAAAAACTAACGGTTGGAAAGTCAGATCGATGACGACCAAGGTGGACCACCCCGAACATTCTTGTCGATTGAGTCAGAACAGAGTCCCGATCGCTTGATTTCTCTTAATCGAGATTGATCGAGTTAGTCTGATCGGCATTGTGAACCTAGCTTTACGGGACACACCTTATAGTCGAGGTGCTTGGTCGACTTTTCTTGACCGTTCCCGATCCGTAGAAATCTATTACGAACGTATACAACTTCGTTGGGACAATGTTAGGACATTCCAGATCAATGACGATAGTAATTATTCGACTTTTTAACTTTTTTTCGTGTCTTAGCTATGTCTGTCTTCAAACGGGAGCCATAGTCGGCACTATATAAACGCCGCAAAAGCAAATGATCCAATACCAGATAAGGGCGTCAGTAAACATCCACAGATATCTGATATGTCTGACAAAAACAGGGCAAAGACAAGTTCTGAACAATATGAATATCAAAAAATATCTGGGCCTGATCTCATCCCTAGAAAAAACTTTAAAAGAGCGTAAGACATATATCACTCCTATCTTGTCAACAATTATCCAAACATCACTGAACTCTGGAAAGATCCCAGATGACTGGAGTCACGCAGTTTGTTTTCCAGCTTTTAAAAACGGTGGCACGCATGGTCCTTTAAACTATCGCCCAATTCATTGACTTGCATCTGCTGCAAACTATTAGAATAAGTTGTAGCTAGTAATATAATGAAACATCTTCATAAAAATAAAATACTATAAGACTTACAACATGGTTTATGATCATCTCGATACTGAGAAACTCAGCTAATTATACCCCACTCAACGAACGTTTTTGACTCGTCCGTCTGTCTGTCCGTCCATCCGTCAGTCCGTCAGTCCTGATTCTTGTCATCGCAGCTCCTCTCAAACCACACAACAGCATTGCATGAAACCTTATTAGATGATATGGACATACTATGCTGATGTGCATATCGACAGAAAAATAACAATTCAATTTCTTTTCTAGGAGTTACTCCCCTTTGAACTTATTGCATGAATATACTACCGCAACAGTTTGTCATCGCAACTCCTATGAAACCATACAACAGACTTTCATGAAACTTTGTATATAATAAGGACATACTATGACAAACAGCTCGCCTAGACGAGTGCAGCAGAGCTTTATTATCTAATTATACAACTGTCCTCAAATCAATTTGCCAGCACACTAGGACTGCTGCAGATACATGTCTTACAAACATATCTACAAAGAAAAATAATGAAATAGAATCTTTCTTATCACAAAACAATATCGACATAATGTTCTTTTAAGATCTGTAGAGAAAACGTAATGCTTTTACAATTACACATCGGACATATAAATAACCTTTATTGTCCTATTCAGAATCGAAAACAAATTGATGCAAGCTATACTTTATTGTAGTTTTAACATGGGTAGTAATTATATTTGTGTTATTTTAGACCTTACTATCGCTCGGGCAAAAATAATCACGAATACAATGCCTATCTATAATAAAACCACAAAAAAGTATAGCTTGCATCAATTATTTCTTACATGTATTGCAGTTTAAACTTCGTCTTTTTATTCACAAACTGAAGTTTATCAAAGTTTGTTTTATTTATAAATCATTGGCCCAGTAAATATACCACAAACCTCTAAAAAATTGTTCAATCCCTATTATTTCCAGCTCAAACATTTGCAACTTATAGTTTATATAATGTTAAACAACCAAAAGCTGAAACAACACCTTCTTTAATTCAACGAGTTAATTAACCAAATTCGAAGCGTACCAGGATCTAAATAACCTTCAGCTTGTTAAATAAGAACTAAATTAATTTCATAAATATTATCTTATGATGCATTTATTCTATTTTTGCATTGTAATAGCAAAAAAGGGTTCTAAGGTTGTGTTAATTTTTGTATTTTTGTACACAGCAACAAAGTGACATCAGATTACGAAGTTAGTTCTGGCTACATGCTCAATCGAAATGGAAAACAAGTGAAAATAGCTTAAACAGACAAAATCTATTCAAGTATTTACAGATAGGCAAAATATCGGCAGTAATGTTAATGTCTTTTTTGTCAAGCTCAACTCATTGTTATGATTGATGTTTTGCTTTAAATTGGTTGTTGTTGTTTTTAAAAACTACCTGATTAAACCGATTCGAATGGAAAGACGATTCATAACTTATTCATTCACTTCTTATCATAAATATTAATACAGGTATCTCGAAATAGTCTGTGACTGCAACATTCCATTTTGGTCATGGTTACAATCAACATCTATTGTACTAAGCAGCATAACCTGTTTTGATCGAAACAATGTTCAAGTGTCGAGGTTTCAAGCAAGTGATTTTGATAATTGTACTTGTAAGTATTATATTTGTTTTTATTTGAACAGCTATGATTATACAAATGTAACTTTTACTTTAATAGGTTAATAGGTCGTGCTTCAATTAAAGTATTCAAAGACTTGTCGCCAGTATGGCTAACTTTATTTAATGGAGGCTTATAACAAAATACCGCAAACAAAAGTTATGACAAAAGGGAATGTCATTAAAGTTAACATAATCAAACGCTACATATTCTTTACACTTGGTCCTAAAAAACGACGAAATGTCATATGATTTTAATTATGAACAAAACAAATCATTTTATTGAGAATTGTATAACCAAATAAACTCATCATTGACATCAGGATAGAAATTGTGTATTTGCGCCAGACGCGAATCTAAAATAGGTTGAAAAGTCCAAACGAATTTGAAGAGCATTGATCACCAATTTATTTTTTAAATATTTATAGCTTAGGGAATCTGAGGTAAAATTTTAAATTGATCAAATGTATTGATTGTCGCATAACATTACATTTTAAATTATGCATTGTTTCACTTTTACGATTTTCAGTTTTCAATTGAATTAAAATGCGTCATCATTAGATCGTTATGATTTTGCAATGTTGTATATTAGTCTCGCACTTTAAGAAGAAGAAAAAACCAAGTGTACCTTGCGCTAGAAACACCAACTTGTTTTCGATGGTATTGCGTCGTGCACATTGGTATTACAATGCTATATATACAAGTAAACAAGAAACAACACAGAAAACTAAAGACTGAGCAATATGAACTCCACCAAAAACTTGGGTTGGTCTCAGGTTCTCCGGCAGAGTAAGCAGATCCTGCTCCTCATGTAGCACCCGTCGTGTTGCTCGTGTTATTACAAATCCGGTATGTAGTTTAATTCGGTATATCACATTCATGAAAAAAGAAGGGGACGTAAAAACATATCCGATATCATCTGTAAAACGGTTATCCCATAAAGGTCAAACAACTCGTGATGGCGTCCGTAAAAGGATGATTTCAACTTCACCATTTGGCACTTCTGGGTTTAAATGCTCTTCAACTTCGAAATTTATTTGGCATTTTTGAACATTTTTTGATTCGAGCGTCGCTGATAAGTCTTTTGTAGATGAAACGCGCGTCTGGCTTAAGTGTAAGATTTTAATCCTGGTTTCTATGACAAGTTTATTTACAACCACTGGGTCGATGACTCTGCTAGTGGAGATTTATTTCCCCGAGAATATCATTAACCCTGTAGTCAGCATTTCTGTTTTGACTTGAGTTATCATCGATATGTTCATTATACTAAATTAACTGTTACTAAACTTTGAATTTTTGAAATACTAAGGCTTTGCTACCTCAGGAATAGATAATCTTATCAGCTGTTTTTGGCAAAACGTTTAGGAAATTTTGGTCCTCAATGCTCTTCAACTAATTTTTTTTGTCTTTTAAACATTTTTTGATTTGAGTGTTACTGGTAAGTCTTTTGTAGACGAAAAGCGCGTCTGGCGTAAGTGTAAAATTTTAGTCCTGGTATCTATGATGAGTTTATTTAATAAATACAATTGAGAATGACAATGGGAAATGTGTCAAAGAGACAACAACCCGATCATAGAAAAAGCAACAGCAGTAGGTCACCAATAGGTCTTCAATGTAGCGAGAAATTCTAGCATCCGGAGGCGTCCTTCAGCTGGCCCCTAAACAATATATACTAGTTCGGTGATAATGAACGTCATACTCAACTCCAAATTGTATAGAACACAAGAAACTTAAATTAAAATAATACAAGACTAACAAAGGCCAGAGGCTCCTGACTTGGGACAGGCGCAAAAATGCGGCGGCGTTAAACATGTTTATGAGGTCTCAACCCTCCCATATACCTCTAGCCAATGTAGAAAAGTAAACGCATAACAATACGCACATTAACATTCAGTTCAAGAGAAGTCCGAGTCTGATGTCAGAAGATGTAACCAAAGAAAAAAAATGACAATAATACATAAATAACAACAGACTACTAGCAGTTAACTGACAAGCCAGCTCCAGACTTCAATTAAACTGATTAAAAGATTATGATTTCATCATATGAATATCAGGCACAATCCTTCCCGTTAGGGGTTTAGTATCATACCATCATAACATATATGAGAAGAACATCACCCGTGTCATGCAAACAACTGTTTTTTTAATAAATGTGTTTAGTTCCTATGCAAATACCCTATAATTGAATCTATATTAACGACGAAATATGCAATCTTTAATGACCTGACAACAGTATCGTAACTATATCCATTCTTAATAAGTCTATTAAAAGGTTTTGTTAGTTTCTGAGGTGAATACTGACATTTTTGTGCTTTATAAAGAATATTTCAATAAAAAATTGGATGTGAAATACCTGAACATATAAGAAGTCTGCATGTTGAGCTAAATTTACGAATGATGTCCTTATACCGATGATTAAATTTAGTAAATGTTTATAGCTTAATAGCTTCCTTGTAAGCAGCAACCATCTTTCAAGGAAATCATGATAGGAAATGATACAAGCGCAGGTATATCGTATCAATTGGAAGATATATACTCCACATGCAGGCGCTGCATGAATCTTGCTATATAGAAATGGAAAGTTCACAGTTAGGAATATGAAATCATCTCGTTTGTCGTAAAGTTTACTTTTCAACCGACCCTTATTGTCAATTTCTAAATATTTGTCAAGATATGAGACAGACTTAACTGTATCAGTTGTATTCTTTATCTTTATTGTTCGTTGGGATAAATGCGTTCAAAAAATTAAAAACAACACGTTTAATAATTTCACGCGTCCGAAGTGCTTTTTTGGATTTACCTCCATCAGGAACGCTCAAGCCAAACAATTGAAATCCGAGAATTTATAAGTATCCAAACCTTTGAAGAGCTATATGTCAAAAACACCTGAAATAAATATCCAAATTCATGTTAAGTCAACTTTGCCTAAAAGAGTTGAAACCTTAGTTTCTTAATAATTTCACAAAATGTATAAACGGCCAATTTTAGAAAACTTTGTTAAATCATGTCAGTACCGGAGTACTGACTACTGAGCTAGTGATACCCTGGGGACTGATAGTCCACCAGCAGAGGTATCGACCCAGTGATGTAAAAAAAATTAAAACAACACGTTTAAGAATTGCATGCGTCCAAATCGCTTTTTTGGATTCCCTTCATTAGGAACGCTCAAAGCCAATCATTTGTAATCCGAGGATGAATAAGAACCAAAACCGTTGAAGAGCTGTTTGTCAAAAATACCTAAAATAAACCAGCAGAGGTAACGACCCAGTTTTACAAAGTCACGAAATTTTGATTTATTTAGTGAGAGAACAATATCTATATAGCGGAAGTTAAGTTAAAGGATATTGTTTACTTCTTATTTTTCATCCTAAGAAGTTCCGGTATGAAGTTAGCCTGATAATAACAAAGAAATAAGTCAGCAAGGAGAGGGGCACAATAGTTTTCAATTGGAAAGCCGACAGTCTGTTGAAAAAAAAAACTTCCTCCGAACGTAACAAATAGGTTGTCAATCAAGAATGCAAACATCTTTATAATATCAGTTTCAGAGATTTTTTTGTTTGAATCGGTGTGATCCTTTACAAAGTAAGATTTATCTCTCTCTGAGACAAGATACATGTATCTACGTTTGCCATTGTTTTTATGAAACAAAGTAATACCAACTCTTTCCATTTGTTTTTTAGATTGGAATTGTGAATACTTGTGTAAAGTGTAGAAAAGTCAAGTCCTTTAATACTATTGCAAAATGAAAGAGTATTTGATTGTATGCACTCTAAAAGATCTTTTGAATTTTTCAATATCCACATCTGCATGATTCACACCACCTGTAAAAAAGGCAGTTTCACAATAACTTTGCAACCCGGCTTTGATTGCTAAAAAAATATATGTTAAAAATTTAGAAAGAGGTTTCAGGAGCACTTGGAAGACCCAGAAATAAATCGTTGTATGTAAGGTCACTTATGTAGTTTAGGTATCCAATACAGTGATGGAAGATCCAGTTATTGATCTTTGGTTGAAATTCCAAAGGAACATAAAACAGACATATGCTTATCCAGTATTTCCGCCTTGGTAAGTGTCGTGAGGGTATATGTTGAGTTTCAAAGTGAATTGTCTATACCTAATTCATTTATCAAGCAGTTTATGTAATGAATTTTACACACTAACACTATGTTGTTGGGGGCTTTATCTGGGGGGACTGAGGTTGTTAATCTGGACTTGACACGTGACAGCTGCTTTTGACTTAAATCGTATTTGAGATCTGTACATGAGATTGCATGTTTAAAAATTTATAAATACCAATATTTACAGATAATTTTTGTTCTCCTGATTACTGTTCAAACAATGGATTATGTAATCAAAATGATAATGGTTATTTGGAATGTTCTTGCGTTGGTGCCTGGACCGGTTCAACTTGTACAGGTAAGAATTTAAACGAAAAAACGAGAACGGGATATATACGTTACCAACAATAAGAAACATATTTACATGTGAATATATATAGATATTTATATATTTAGTGAGAGGTTTAGCTAGCTATAAAACCAGGTTCAATCCACCATTTTCTACATTTGAAAATGCCTGTACCAAGTCAGGAACATGACAGTCCTTGTCCATTCGTTTTTGATGCGTTTTGTTATTTGATTTTGCCATGTGATTATGGACTTTCCGAATTGATTTTCCTCTGAGTTCAGTATTTTTGTGATTTTACTTTTTACATATTATACAGTAAATGTATTAACTAAATGCAGTTAGTTAAGACACTTGAATCCTAAGATTGAGCTTTAATCCTAAAAACAATTGTCAAGGCAATAATCTTAATGCCTAAAATGTAAATCGTTAGAAAATAAAAATAAATTTATCAAGGTGTTATTGAAAATTCTTTTTAATCAGCCTGTTCATTACTCGTAAAGCCTTTGCATAAAATGGTTTACACGACTGTTACTTTCCCATGATATTTTTTCTTCGTGTAAATATTTTCTTTAAGTGAATGAAACAAATCAGTAGTAGTATTTCATAGCTATGGACTAACAAAAAAATATCTAAATAGTCATTAAAAAGGTATATAAATCTTACATAAACGTGAACTGTTTTGTGCCTTTTCCAGAGTATCATACCATGCTTTTCCGCTAGAATAAAAACAACACAAATTTAGTCATCATCGTTCTCCTTTAATTTAATCATCAATGTTTCAATTCCCCAAGTGATAAAAAAATGGATAGGTTGTTACCGATAGAACCTGTGAGTTTTCTTTGCTTATGAATACATTTTTCTACCAATGACATATATATGTTTTGCCAATGATACATATGTTTTACCAATGACATATATATGTTTGCCAATGCTATATGTGTTTTGCCAATGTAGTTTTATAATAATTTCTCCTCTAAGCGGGATACAAAAAAATGCAATAAAGGCAACAGTAGTATACCGCTGTTCGCACAACACTTGATTCTGTTTGTACATTCTATATTTGGCTATGGTATTGTCTGTTTTAATCAATGTAATTTTTTTTTTAAATACAAAATTTGAAATACGAGATGAAATTAAAGTTATTGCAGTTATTCACTTAAACAACCAGATATAAACTGTCGAAGCGGAAACTCAAATAAATTTGTACGTTATTAGATAAAGACGAATCTACAAAATATCAAATCAAATGGGAGATTGTATTTGGATTACTTGGCGCGAAAATAATTGTCTGGATTTAAACAAATAACAACATATTTGTTATTACTGATCAAAGAATAAAATAAACCTTTCAAAATTGAATGTAAATGTTATATTTGTGGAAATGACAACAAAATAGAAACTATAAAACACTTATCTTTGAATTGTAGTACATCGACATTGATTATAATGGCTATTAACATTAATTGGATGGCTAATTTATGTACAAAAATTACCACAAGCATGCTGCTTGGACGACAAAGGCAACTGTCGACAGGAAATATTTGAGAAAATAAATGTTTATAATATGGGTAGGAAAACACCCTAACTGTCTCTCTTTCCCCCTCCCTCTTAATACATGTAAAAGGAGAACAATTGCCTCGAAAAGGAAATACATACATTATTATATTTAACAATTCTTTTTTCTACTAACTATGCAATTGTATTGGGAATCCTTTTTTGTTATTCCAGATACACTTAAATATTTTTTTGTAGAATCAGTAAATATGTGTGCAGAACATAGGGACAGATTTGATAATACTTGGAGTATAACAGCAGTAAGCACACTGGCTACTTTAGCCTGCACTGGTGAATACATTGGTAATGTTTCAAGATACTGCAGTAGCGATGGAAAATGGGAAGAACCAAACTACAGCAATTGTATAGGTAAATCAATACATCATATAAAAAACAAGTATGAGAAAGAGGTAGATATGAGCAGCTTTAGCAACCAGTTATATTTTAATGTAGTTTTTCATGCTCATATAAGATATTTGTGTCTCATTTATTTGATTAAATAGTCATTAGCAATTGTAATAATTTGTGGCTTGAATTTTAAATGTAAACACTGATCTCCACTTATATTAATTTTATTTAATCTGAGGAACAACACTGTTTTTGAAGAGCTTCGAGCGTATGTATGATCCTGTTTTGCCTGGCAAAGAAGTTTACGAAACAGATGATACATATATAATCATAACCATTATCACTTACCCTTGGTAGATCTATAGAGAACAAATTTGGGAATTTTCAGTTACCATCTATTGCCTATTGCAGAATCAGCAAATCCTTGTGCAGAAAATGTTGACAAATTTCATACTAATTGGAGTAAAACAGCAGAAGGTACACTGGCAACATTAACCTGCACTGGTGAATATACGGGTAATGTTTCAAGATACTGCAATAGCGTTGGAAAGTGGGAGGTACCGAACTACAGCAACTGTATTAGTAAATCAATACAACATATAAAAGAACAGGTAGACTCTGAATATGCTCTGTCATACATGATATATTTCTGATATTTCTAAAGCACTATAACATATGTAAAGAATCACTCCTTTTTCCTGGCTAGAGAGCTTGAGAAAAAAGTACACATTTTAAACGAAATAACTTCAATATTTTGGTTATTTCTGTATCAAATGAAAAACTAAAGAACAAAAGGATCACTGTCTGGAAGCCAGTGCGTTCTTAAATGCTGTTAAGGCTGTATTAAGGTGAGGTTTTGGAAATTGGTGTCAAACGTTTCGACTCTTTGGTTTTTTCCCATCAATACAGGGTAAAATATTTTGAACCATGACACCCATTTTTCTTTTCATAGAAGACTTTGATTTCTAACAAAAGGCCATTTTACAAAATTTAAGCAGATTCGTGATTTTTGTTCTTTTGATTTGAGACAAAGTCCGAGTCAGCTTTTTGCCGCCATTTTATAAAACTCATATATCTCGAAAAGGAGCTCCATGAACTGTCAATATTTTTAGCATATTTTGTTCCTTAACTGGTGCTCTTTCGACAAATAGTTTCATTTTTTTGTTTGTTTATTTTTTTAAAAGTACATCCTTAAAAGCGTCTTGAATGTTTAAAAACAAATAAGATATAGTTTTGACATGAAATGACTTTCACTTTATTTAAAATTAGGGGTTTTTGTTCATTTCAATTTATTTGAGTTATAGTGCCACCAAACTGCTATACACATAAACTCAGGGTATGATATAGGACGAATAACTGGACACTTCATTGATGAGTGTATCCCAACACAGCTGTCTATAGATGAAATAATCGAACCGGTTGAACCCCACTCATTCAAGTGAAATAAATCAAGTAATACACTTGTATTGGAAAACGAATATGATACATTATATAACTACATGCAAAAGGATTCGTGTCATCTAATCTAATGGGTACAGTCTGTATATATGGTACCGGTAGTATAAGGAATCTGAAGGTCGGGCTTTACAAACAAAACTTAGTATTAACTATAGGTAAAATCATTTCTTCCTGATACAGGGAGGTTTTAAATAATTAAGCGGTCAATCAAAACACATATCTCACACAATAGCTGTCGATTTGATATTTTAGACATAATGACTTACAGCAAAAATACATTACCATACAATACGCTGAACACTATTTCAGTATATTTTTGGTTCAAATCTTGATATGTTTTGATCATATTATTACACACCAATTTTTCTCTTTTCATTATTTTCACATGTGTTAAGTTCTGCTTCTGTTGGACCAGCCTTTTTAAGAATATCTTAATATAGTTTTAAAAAATTAAGTGGAATACATGACTATTGTCTTGTGATGACGGTTGTAAAACAGGATGAGTATTTATATTTAGTTTTTCTATGTCGCTGAGTCGGTCATTTTGTGTTTCACTGAATTCTTCCGAATGTCTAGTTTTGATGTATGGAGTCATATGTTCTAACTATGTCCAAAGCAGTTTTTTCCAGCCGAAACAATATAGGTAGAGCTAGTTGATAAAGTCTACCGTATGATTTGTCAGTTTTGTTGGGACTATAACTTGTTTTTAATTAACATTGGAGTTCGACATATTTTTTTTCAATGACTTACTCAACTTTTATATATGTATGACTCAACACATACAATGTGAAGCATTTCAAAATAACCAAATTTTAATAAAGTTTGAATCGCATCATTGTAGACAGCTAAGTTATTGTCTGGAGCCGGTGAATATAATAACGTGACGATTATCCTGATAGGTCTCGAAAACATAACCAGAGATAACAATGATTTACGGTCAGGTGATCTGCTTACGTCATCATCTATACTGAATGATATTGCCAAGTACGTGACTGAGCACAAAGAAAAACTTTCAGTTGATCAACTAGAGGTAAGCTACATATGTAATATATTAGCAATGCAATGGTATCATGAAGCTGAAAAAAATACAAAATGCTAAAGAAACTTTAATTTATTCTGACAAGAACCTTTTACATTTCTTCGCAAAATAATAACAAATACAAGATGTGTTTTACTTCAAACAATCATGATTTACTAACGTTTATATGTTTAATGAACAGGACGTTTTAGAGTGACTTGATTAAACAGGAAAACAAAAAATTAAAGAAAAAAACATAATTCCTGTCATGTAATGTCAGTTTAGTGTTATATTTACCATTGCATAAGAGCGCGAACTTTGGCTAGCCTTTAAACCATGTTAAATCCACCTTTTTTTAAACAAATTTCTGTTCCAAGTTAGGAAAATGGCAGTTGTTATCACATAGTTCGTTTTTGTGTGTGTTGCATTGTCGTTTGTTTTTGTTGTGCTTCACTGTTTCTGTTGTTTCGATGTTACTTCTTATAGTTCATGTGTTTCCCGCCGTTTAAGTTTGTAACCCAGATTTCTTTTTTCTCAATCAATTGATGACTTATACTACTTTTGCCTTTATTTTTTGTATTAAATTTATACTATTTCGTGTAGTTGAAATTAAATATTGTAATAATAAAAAATGATTAAAGTAAACGATTAAGAAAAGAGACAATATAGGCAACAACTTAGATTGATAATGATTGATTTAAGATATTAATATGTAAGTTACCACACTTTTATGGATTACATTTTGTTTATTGAAAGTTGTTCAACTGCCATAAGATAAGGCTTAAAAATGCCTACAACTATCTTTCAAATAAGAATTGTGTACGTTTCAGATATTTGCTTCTCTATGCAACAATTTATTAGATGAAAGAAACCGTCAGCCATGGGAAGAACTTATCGATGGGGTTAGTATTTTATAAAATCAAGAAATTGTAAACATTTAAGTATTATGCGTTTATTTATCTATATATTATTTACTTAAACTTGTAAAATTAGCAAGGTTAGCACCTTTTGTGTGAATTTTCTAAACGGTATATTTTTTCGATTTTAATATATGTTACATATATCAGTTTGCTCGGGTTTCTTTTATGTATATTGTCAATTACTTTCTCTCAACTTATTTTACAAACATGGAAATTCCAGATATATAGCCTTTGTTAGTCTTGTGTTTTTTTTTTATTTTAGTTTCTTGTGTACAATTTGGAGTTTAGTATGGCGTTCATTGTCACTGAACTAGTATATATATTTGTTTAGGGGCCTCCAGGTGCGGGAATTTCTAGCTGCATTGTAGACCTGTTGTTGACCTTATGATGTTGTCTCTTCCTAGGTTGGGTTGTTGTCTCTTTGGCACATTCCCCATTTCTATTCTCAATTTTATTGAAGTTAAAAGTAAAATAACATAAATACTGAACTTAGATTAATTTTCTGGATAAACCTTCATTATGAACGTTTATTCTAAAGTGTTCAAAATAAAGTATATACAAACAATTGAATGCGTAAAGAATGAATGCCAGATTTTAGAGCTAAGTTTGTAGATTCTATGATTCTTTTTCTAGGTAATCAACGAAAATCGTCATCATAAATTTCTTGGTTTTAGCAAGCATTATGTATCATCTGTATAGATAACAAATTATTCGAGATTGAAAATTTAAACCATACAAAAGAAGACAGGTAGAACATTGATAAAGATAAACAACAGGATGACACACATAAGTACATTAAATACAAATCTTAAAATCAAAACATTTTGTAAGCGAAACGTTTCAAACCATTAGCAAGACTAATGAAGATGTGGACGACGTAAAAATGGATCACCATTGACACCGAGATAAAATATGCATTTATATTAATAAACATTTGCTATATATTGTAGATCTATTTGCTTTTTTTACTAGGGTTCAGGTGGTGTTACTCCACTTGTAAATGCAGTTACGGAGTTCAATGATGCATTCAATGATGTTATTGAAAGTAATTTTTCTCTGGTAGCTGTAAAGGAAAATGTTGGTATGTTTTAAGCTATATGTTGACTCCGTAGCTGTTAGTATGTTCATTTTGGTTTATGTAGGTAGTGATGCCTTTCTATGGAATTAAACTTATTAGTTGCATGTTTAAAAAACAGGAATGGTATGTTACACTATTGATGGAAGATGGAAGGTGGATGAACAATTTAATATTCAATACAAATACTGACATGTAATACTTATTATCGACGAAATTCTCCTTTGAATTTTGTTTTTGTCTGATAACCGATCTTTCTAATAGCCGCCGAACTATTTCTGTTGAGTTGTTATTTATATATTTGTCAAGTCATTGTGTTATTTTGAGTATAATTGACTTTCTTTGAAATTGACCCTGTAAATGTAAGTTTTAAAGGATGAAACTAGAATGACAGTTTACACTTTCACTGAAAACAAATAGTTGCACATTCAAATACTTACATGATCTAAATATTCTCGACAAAAGTTCCTAAAAATAAGTGTCTTTCACAATTTATTTAATCTGATAGCCTTGTTATCTTTTCATGCAGCATCGCTGCCAATACCAATTGCTTTATAATCGTCACAACATACTGCAAGCATTGTTTGAAATAAAAGAAAAGAACGAAAAGAAGTTTCATTCAGAACAAGCCAATAGTTGCTACTATAATGTACATTTTTTTCTTTTACCTATGCTGTAATTTTGTATTCTTATTTTTAAACATGGCAGACAAACGACAGGGGCAATTTTGGAAAAGTGCTTTCATCTGCAACTACAAGCGACAGAAAACACATTCTTATTATTGAATTGTGTTTTTTTTTTAAATAACATTTTAATAAGAATCCTTCAACCTTTTTTCTATCTGTTATGTTGTTAGGGATGAGGGATGGATTTATATTCTGCTACGTCATGTTCGTGGTTTTTTCATGTTTTTGGTTTGATCGATCGGATGGGTTAAGCTATTTTTAACTGATTATTATGCGTTGTTTTTATGTTGCACTGTTACACCACTGTACCGTCGCATGTAACGGCAGATTTGAGCGTTCATAAACATGTTTAACTCCGACAAATATTATATGTGTCTATACCAAGCCAGAAGCCTGCAATTCATTGGTTGTCGTTGATTCATGTTTGTCATAGTTTTTCTCGTTATTTTGTTTGTTATAAATCTGGCAGTTTTTTTTTTCAAATTGAATCATTGCATTTTTTATGGGTCGTACTATGTAGCATTTTATAGTCGACTTTTAGGTATGGGATTTTTCTCATTGTTGAAAGCCGTACAACTGCATTTTCATTGCTTACGTCTACTTACTATTAACTATAATGGAAAGTTGTTTTGTTGAAAATCATACGACCTCTCCTTATTTCCATATTCATTGCAACTCACTACAGTCAGCGAACAGTTTTATTGTTTATTGTTTATATTGTTATACTAGTAACCCTTTGCATATTTGAAAATCACAACATACACACATACACAGTTCAAAGCCTAAACAAAATAAATCAGAATAAAACAAGCGGAAACAGTTGTTAACAGAAATATGTCACAATTAACGAACTTCAAAGTAAATTAAAACAAGGAAATGTTAATAAAATGACAAAGATTCAACATTATCAACAAACGGATCAAATGAATAAATAATTATTATATTCCTAACTTGTGACAGACATTTTTCGAGGAAAATGATGGGTTAATAAAAAAAATATAAAAATTAGAATTACAAAAATACTCAATTCCGAGGAAAATTAAATACGGAAAGTCACTAATCAAATGGCAAAATCAAAAGCTCAATCACATTTAACGAATGGATTACAACTGTCATATTCCTTACTTGGTACAGGCATTTGCTTATATATAAATAAAGGCAACAGTAGTATACCGCTGTTCAAAACTCATTAATCCATGGACAAAAAACAAAATCGGGGTAACAAACTAAAACCGAGGTAAACGCATTAAATTTAAGAGAAGAACAACGACACAGCACTAAAATGTAACACACACACAGAAACGGACAAAGCATCAGACAAAATACTACGAGAATAACAAATATAACATCAAAACCAAATACACGAATTTGGGATAGACAAGTACCGGGACAAGTCATATCGCAATGTGAATTTACACTAAAAAATAAGAGAAAACAAACGACGCAACGTTAAATGTAACACACACAGAAACGAACAATAATATAACAATGGCCATATTCCTGACTTGGTACAGGACATTTTTTAAGGAAAAAATGGTGGGTTGAACCTGGTTTTGTGGCATGCCAAACCTCGCACTGTAATGGCAATGTTAAATATAACATTGAAATGACAACATAATATTACAGGACTACAATAAAAATATATAGGAGAACGTATTAGACAAAGAAACACATGATTAATAGATAACAAAAAGCATCAGGTTTAAAATTCAATACGCCAAAAAAAGCGCCTCGTCCACACAAGACTCACCAGTGACGCCCAGATATAAATGATCGAAAGTGAAAAAAAAAGTACAAAGTTGTACAGCACTGAAGATCAAAAGTTGAAAAAGGTTGTGTCAAATACGGCTATGTTTTTATGCTTGGGATAACATCCTTATTATTTAGAACAATTAATGCTATTGCAAACAGTAAATTTTATCAAATGAATATAAAAGATAAACATAATAAAACGGAAGTATTATCTAATTACAGAAAACAAAACCCGAATATAAAATGGTAATTTAAACCTGATTGTATAGCTAGCTAAACTTTCCACTTACAGTTGCATTAAATTCTATTATATTAACTACGATGTGTGGACAAAACAAACAGACAAATAACAGGAAGAAAAGTAGAAAAAGAGGCAGACCAGTCAACTTTCTGTTATAACTTAATCAGTATAAACAATATCTTTCAACACGGTCTTGGTACCTTCCGATGAACTTTTCTTAGAAACAAAAAACGAGACGTTGTTTGACATACACATGGTTCATACACTTTCTGCCTAGACACTGGTGATGTTTGTTTTACAAATATAAAAAAAAAAGATATGGTATGATTGCCAATGTGACAACTGTTTACAAGAGACCAAAAGACACATAAATTAGTAGCTGTAGGTCACTGTACGGCCTTAAACAATGAGCAAAGTTATATAAGTTCCCAAAATGTAAAATAATGTAAAACAATTCAAACGAGAAAGCTAACGGCCTTATTAATGTAAAACAAATGAACGAAAAACAAATATTTAACACATCAACAAACGACGACTACTGAATAACAAGATCCTCACTTAGGACAGGCACATACATATATAATGTGGTAGTCACATGAAAGCGTCATCCAGACCCTCACCTAACCTGGAACAGTGGTGCAATAGTACAACATAAGAACGAACTATAAAAATCAGTTAAAAAAGGCTTAACTCATCAGATTTATACAAACAGAAATACTAAGCAGAGTGGACGTAGTTGGGTACTTGTATATCTTAGCAACAACAAGACACTAATTACAAATCTGAGGGTACTTGCACTTAGTGACAGCTGGTGTAAAGCCACTAACAACTAATAAAAAAAATCATGCAGCTAATAAAAAAAACATGCATCTAAGACTAAAAGACTTAAGTCTGAGTAGGAGATGCGTGCTCTTGAATACCGAGAGAGTTGGGGTATATATATATATATCTTATAAGCTTGTGGATTTACTGTATTACTACTAATATAAGGTGGAAGGAAATTGATAATTTTAAACTTAAAATCGTTTGTCATAGATTCTGGTACTGTGATGACTATGTCAAATTCAAGGTATAGACGACAACATAACCTTCGATTGATTTTATTTCTGTATATTTTATTTGTAAAGTCCAGATACCTGTTACTCAAGGTTGATTACTTATTTCAGTAATGGAGGTAGGGAGGGCTAGTTCTGATGAGATAATTGTCCCTGATCGTTCGGAAACAAACGGCACATGGATTTCAGATTCAAGGACTGAAATTAAACTGAAACTAGAAAAGGCGAAATGTAGCGGTAAATAAATTTTATTTATTAAAAAAAGTAAGACACACTCATGAAGCTTTAATCTCCGACACTCAAGATCTTACATTTTAGAAGTAAGCCTACAAACAAGTTTAAGAGTTAATCTTGTACATTTCAATTGAAATCGACAAATAAACTAACGAACCGCTATTGTTCATGTAACAAATCGTTAATGTTAAATACCATTTTGCATGTATTTATTGAGTACAAATTTTGAAAAAAATGTATTTGTTGTCGAGTTTTTTTTAGTTATGATGTTACTTCATGCATTACAAATTTATCTTTAACGTATTGATCGCAAGCTATTTAACGAAGTTTTTTTGAAAACTTAGCGGATCGTCACATTGATAAACAATCAACACATAGTGCAAGGAACACGTAAGAAATAAATGAACTGAAAAAGCTATGAACTTTCAATGCACTCCAATAACGTATTTCAACTTTTCCTTCACAGCTATAGATGATTCGGTTGTTTGAATTTTTTTGTTTTGTTAAAGAATTAGTTATCAATATTTAACTTCAAGTGTACATTGTGTTTTATTCCTCCATCACAGTTTTTCTCTCGCATTTGCGCTGTACTGCTCACGACAAATCAAGTAGTAAGGGTTTTAGTACACGTGAAAAAAAAAACATCGAATAAGTGTATGGGAAGACAATGAAGAATAGTAGTACACTTATGAAGATTTTGATAATAAGAAAGACTTTCTAATGCAAGAAAGTTAACTGTCATTTACTTTATATAATGAAAAGTAAAAAAAATAAAACTTAATCATCCTTTTTTTTCGAATGACGTTAAGAATCAAATTTTTATCCAGTTATGTTATATCTTACGGGTCAGTCCTTGATGACTATGCAACACCATGGACAGTCCGTGAAGAAGACGTTACGTGATACATCTTCTTTTATATTAAAACAAAATATTCTAAATTACAAAGATTTAGTCATTGAAACTAAAATGTTCACTAATATAAAATAGAAGATGTGGTATTATTGCCAATAAGACAGCTCTCCACAAGAGACAAAATAACATAGACATTGATGACTATGTGTCACAGTAAGGCTGAAACAATGAGCAAAGCTTATCCTACATAATCAACCTTAAAAGACCCTGAAATGACACATGTAAAACAATTTTAACGATAAAACTAACGGCCGATTTTAAGTACAAAGAAATGTAACATACCAACAAACAACAACCACGGAATTACACCTCCTGACTTTAGACTAAATTATAAAAAAGTACACATCCAACATTCAATGGATTTAGTGTAAAGACGTCAAAAACAGTCAGAGAAAAAAACATGGCACGATACAGGTATCGACAGATTGCATATATATGGATGTGAATACATATGTTGAAAACAATAATATTCAGTTTACTTTTAGTTCAATGATAACAAAATCAATATCAATACCAATTAAAACAATATTCAATGATCTAATCACAGTGTTGAATTGGTTACCTTTTAGAATAAGTTTATTTGAAGGATCGATAAATTTACCAGGGTTGATCTTTTCTAAATTTCCAGGCACGATAAACAACATTTCCTTATAAATGAGATGTGTTATCCAATGGTTTGATGAGGCAAACACTATGCTGTAGCTTTAAAGCATACACCGACATAAACATGCTATATCATTTACAAATATTTTGAACTATATAAGTCAACGGTTTTTAAAACTTAGTTGACTTTAAGAAAAAATGCTATTTTTTTTCTTTATTAGAATATTTATACACTGACCAGGACATTCAATACCATGCATTCCCAAAGATACTTATCAAAGGAAAACATCTTTAAGTTAACGACGAAAACGATAGAAAACATACATTATTTCAAACTTTTTGCAGGTTTGACGGGTTATAGTAGCACATTCTATAGAAATGTTTCAGGGCTTTTTCCGGAGTATTTGTTACTAAATGGGTAAGTTAAAGTTTCATTTTACAAATCTTATGATCAATCCAAATGCACCAACTCTCCTCTTTTCATTCCTTTAACATGATTCATTTTATCAGATGGAAAAATAAATTAAAATGATTTAATCCTTTACGTTAACCCAGCATCTTTATTTTATTTTCCCGATGTTTGTACTTTGATAGTTATTTTCCATTTGTTTTGGTGGTTTACATAGTCGAATTGTCCCTTGAATGGAATTACTTCAGAGTGCAGTATGCTTGTTTAGATTTGTTGTGAATTTGTCATTTTCCCTTTTTTAAAAGTGAACTCACCTTTGTTACCAGTATTGTACGGTTATAACTGAATAACGATTAACCATACCATAGCCGCCATGATATAGGGAAAGCGTGATGGTAATGAATTTAACAACGAATTAATCAATATGCCTTATTTATATTTTATTCATTCTATTTTTAGGAAAGTAAAGTCATTCAATGGTAGTTATGATGTTAATTCCATCATTGCTGATTTTACGATTCACGGATCATCTTGTTCAAACTATACCTTAATTATAAAATTCGATCACCTTTTGGTAAGTGATATTGTTTAAATATGTTCTTTAAATATTGACCAGTTAATATATGACCAATTGGTAGTCTCCTGCCTGTAATTCTTTTTGGTCGACTTGTTGTTCCTTTAACACACTTCCAATTTTCATTCTCGATTTTATACTTAATATGTTCTGTAACTGTTCTCACTAAATCTTCTTTTTTTTCGAAACGGTCTAATTGCATTAAACATTTGTACACAACTGAACAAAACAATAATTTCCTCGCATTTGTAACAAGCTATAATGTCTATATCACAATTGTCTCACATATAAATAATTGTTTGTAGTAGAAACGACCCTATATGTTTCGAGCACTATTTCCTATCATATCTGTTGAAAGAGACCATATTATTCGTATTCATAATTTCAGGATACTTGTTCGGAGAAAAGGGTTCCAACATGCAGGCAACAAAATCACAAATACATGTGTAACATCTTTAAAAATATTTTCCCCGTAGATGGTTTTTGTTTATGAAATATCTGAAAACATAATAATATGACGAAGATGCAAAAATATGATGATAGCATCGCTCAAAAGCAAAACAAATTAGTATTCTGTTTATATTTTTTTTAACTAGGGAGACTACATAAGACCATTTTGTGGACATTGGGATTTCAATGCTTCGTACGTATAAAAGTTTCTATGAAAGAAATACATTTTTAAGCATTGCTATTGAGAATACTATCTACCAGAAACCATATGAAGTAGCTTTAAACAATGACTAAAACACATACCGTATAGTTACTTTTTTTTGTAACTATGCCATGCTACCACACACAGAGATAATAATACGTATATTGTCTGCTTAAATAGTAAACTGGTGGAAATAATGATAAAACAATCGGATGTGGTTAGAAAAGCTGAATATATGGTGAAAAAACATACATGTCTCAAACGATTTTGTTTGAACTCTTACTTAAACACTCTACCCGGCTTTTAAAAATGACGGACATATCAACGATGTTTGCACAGTAAATAAACAAAAATACCGACATCCAAGGCAATTGAAAAAAGAAAGTCCTTTATCAAATAGCAAAATCTAAAGCTCAAACATATACAATGAATGGTTAACAACTGTTATTTTGCTGACTAGGTACAGACATTTCTTATGTACACTATTGTGGATTAAGCCTGGTTTTACTGCTAGCAAATATGAAATATCGACATTTTTTATTCATTTTGGAGACAATTAGTTGCATCATTTGTTTGCTGTCTGATTCATTCTAATCCTCTTTCTCCTTTATAGAATATCATCCTTTAAAATACCTATGGTTAAAAAATACTCATCAGCTTATGTATATCGTTGTGAAAAAAAGCTAGCGTTACCTCGCAATAGCACAACAAAAAAGTACATAATTGCGAAATATTTATTTTATCTTATAGGAATACTAGTAATGGAGCTTGGTCGTCCTTTGGTTCACAACTTGTTGATACGGAAGACTCCTATACGATATGTGAATATAATCACACAACTAATTTTGCCATATTGATGAGCCCAGTAGGGACAGTATGTTTTTTTTTTCATTTAGGATAAGTAATTTATCAAAAACTCAACAAAACAAAAAAGATATAATATAATGCTCTTCCACTTTGTAATTTGTAGCCTTTTTAACTCATTCGAGCGTCACTGATGAGTCATTTGTAGATGAAACGCGCGTCTGGCTAAAATACAATATTTAAATCCTGGTATATATGATGAGTTGTTTTTACAACTACTGGGTCGATGCCACTGCTCGTAGAGTTTTATTCCAAGATGACATCGCCAACCCAGTAGTCAGCACTTCTGTGTTGTCATGAATTATCTGTTAACAAAACTTTATTTTCTGTTCTGTTGCCTTTATTTATATACATGATATATATAGATTTTACCATTCATCAAGTGTGATACAATATGTATCCACTCGAGACAGTTAAATATTCAAATTTAAAATGGAAATCGCACCGAGCGTTTTAACTTTTTCAGAATTTAACTGCCTGGTGTGGATATATATTTAACTGCCGGGTGTGGATATATATTGAACTGCACGAGATAAAATGATGGAATCGTTTTCTCCAATGATGTTTGTTATATATGCAGAAAATCATAAATAAAGGCAGCAGTAGTATACAGCTGTTCGAAACTCATTAATCGATTGATAAACAACAAATCCGGGTTACAAACTAAAACTGTGGGAAACACGTCAAATATAAGAGAACAACGACATAACAGAAACACAACATTAAAATGTAACACACACAGAAACGAACTATAATATAACAATGGCCAATTTCCTGACTTCGTACAGGATATTTTAAGAAAAAAATTGTGGGTCATAATCCTTCTTATGGAATAATCTGCAAACAGATGTGTTCTTTCTATTTGACGTCATCAGGCAAGGTCGCCTTTTTTCATGACGTCACAATAGGATTTTCAGATAAAAGCTAGAAAGTTAGACTTCAAAATTGAATTTTGACCAATGACAAACTGAGCTAAAATGAACAACAGGTTGATTAAGTTAAAAATAATCAACAGGTTAGGAAAGTATAAATCGAGGAAGAATTAGAGAATGTAAAATATATAGCATGCATCAGATAGCAGTACTGTTTTTGGATATAACATTCAATTTTCGAAGTTAGTATTCTCAAGCTTGAAATATATATGTGTGCAATACATTTATTTTTCTGGAATGTGGTGACTCTACTCCTATTTCATCAAGTTATTTAATAACAATGCAAATATTCGATAGATAAAAACACTGTAATACGTATGCGTTTGAATATGTTTCTGATATGATCTTCGTGTCTTGTCATGACAAGTCGAATGTGTACCTTTCTTTTGTACATGTATGTTTTACACTTTTTTATATAATATATTTTACAATTTTACAAGCCATTGTCCCGAGCTCACCACTTTCCACTGAGTCTTATATCTTCCATCGGATGCGGAGTGTCAATTTTATTTCTGGTCATCACAATTATCATACATGTTGTATTTTGGAGGTGAGTTAAACGAATCTTAATCATGCATTGTTGATAATGAAATATTTGTGTTGTCATTGATGTGTATACACGTCTGATTTGATTAGCAGAGAGTGAAGAATTTTTACTGATCAATGAAAACATCATGAAAATTACACTTTTCTGAAACAAATGACCTTATATGAGAAATCACAAAATCGTTTGTAAATAGTCTTTAAACACGTAATATTGTCAATATAATGGAATTTTTAGTGACTGTCGTACGAATGAGAAGTTTAACCAGATATGTTTCATTCAGTATTGTCAAGAATATGTTTTTGTTTTGTTTTCCATTCGATTAAAGTGTTTGAAATTTTTATATTTGCATTTGAAAAGGGACTTTACTATTCAAATATTCCTAGAAGTTCGATATTGTTGCTATTTTACGTTTGATTACATTTACATCTTTGAATAATTAATCTACACGTTTCCTATATATTTAAAATTATATTTCTTTACTTGATAGCAACTACGTAGACGATAATCGTCATTGATCTTAGATTAAACACAAGCCTTTAATGTTTTCGGCGTATATTCAAATTCGTACAGATTGACAAAGTTAAACGTTAGCCTTTGTTAACCAACGGAACAAGTACTTGCATTGCGGCAAACACAACCACTCCCATTTTCCTCGAATGTGACATCACCGAATGTATCTTATAATATAAAAAGGGACAAAAGATACCAGAGGGACAGTCAAACTCAAAGATCGAACATAAACTGACAACGTCATGGCTAAAAAAAAAGACTAACATAAAAATAGAAGTTCACATAACACAACATTGAAAACTAAAGAATGAGCGAGATGTTCGTGTTGCTTAATATTTACATGTAGTTTCATAGTGCTCTATTGATGACAATTTCTGTGATTTCGATTTACTCTTATTAATACTGAAAATACCTAAGGGCAATTAAAGTCGAAAAGGCATCTTTTCTTTTATTGTTTTGCAGGGATGTGAGCGATGATGGTACAAAAGTACTGATGAACTTATGTGTGGCATTAATTATTTCGTACGTCATATTCTTGGCTGGCATAACACAGACAGAAAATAAAGTAAGACAAACAGAAAAAAGTCGCGAAGTATATAACTGGGAATATATTTGATTTAAAACTAAAATTGAATATTTCATGCAAGTTCAGGAAGATATTAATTATCTATAAACACAATACATAAAATAAGTCCTGCAATCTAGGACACTCAGCTATTATGTTTGCATAATTAAAAATAATAACGAAGCATTCTCATGATACTGGATACTGGATACATTGTTAAATGATTTGATCCTACCATAATAGTTTGCATAAATGGAAAACATGAACAATTGCCAACATTTTGTAAAAAATACTTCAGACTTTGGAAGTATTATTAAATATTTGGTTTGGAAGATGCAATATTCAAATTTAAATATCTTTATACAAGTGTATAATTATTTCTCAACTAGCTTTATCATATTGTAGGTCGTTTGTTCAGTAATTGCAGTTGCTATGCATTATATCTTCCTCACAGACTTCGCTCTGATGCTGGCTGAGGGTATTCTTTTTGTGAAAATGGTTGTTTTTATTTTCAACAAACGTTCTATAGTTAATCAGCTAATACTACCATGTTGGAGTAGGTATAATTCTACATTTACAACTCAATTTCAAAATGACAACAGTTAACTATTAATTATTCAGAGTAGCTTATTAAACAAAGAAGTTATCAAACAAAAAATAAAACGGATGACCCATTTGCTATGCCACATGCGTTATTGTTCATAAGGACTATAATGTCTCTGCTTACATACATCTATTATTTTTACAATAGAATTTTTAGTTATAGAACATACAACAACCTGTAAAGAAAAGAAAAAAACTACACAAAACATGTGATTAAATAAAATCAAACTAACAAACAGTGGGAAAATATTTCTAAAATAAGAGGTAAGTAACGGATTCAAACATCTTGCCTTGCGCCTATTGCACAGATGATGATAGCATTAATCCAACCAAAACTTCGCTCAATAAAAAACTGTAATCTTGATTTTTAGTTGTTCCTGCTGTTATAGTTGGAATTTCTTCTGGTGTGACTAGACTTAAAGGATATGGCACTCACAAGTAGTACGTATATAGCTTTAAAAATAGTATATTATACATACAACTAAAAATTCTTGTACCCTACTACTTTTTTTTCTTCCAAAGATGAAGTATAAGACCGTGCAAGATATTTTCAACATTTGTATGGCTACATCTTAAGAGTTTAAATTATAATCGAACAGACCTCAATTAGACTGCTTTTCAAGTGTATTTATACTGGTAAAATGTTGAATTTGCGTTTCTAGAGATGATACATAGAGATCATATATGGGAAGAAGTAGGTAAAACAGCCGTTATTACAAAGCTCAACCCCTAGGCAATATCAAATTTCACAGAATAATTCGAAACATGAAGATTATATTGAGATGTAGTCAATACGGGATTGGTTTGGATTAAAACTACCAAGGTGATTGTGACCTTATGAAACATGAAACAGTGAAAAGCTAATTTGGTGTACTCTATTGATATTATATAATGAATTAGAAAAATGGAATTCAATATTCTACTGTGTATTTTTGAATTGTATTTTGCAAAATATTCAACTTGCTATTAAATATATGAATAAATAAAGTCATCATAGATACCTGGACTAAATTTAGTATATACGCCAATAAATAAGATTTTCATGTTTTACATGTTTTATTGTAAATAAAAACTTATAATTTGTTTCCTGTTTAGAACAAATAAAATTCAAATGGAATTCATATCAGTCTAATTGCAAATTTTCTTTTCATACTCTATGGCACTTCCGCCATGATTGTTAATTCTCACGTCACAGTTGTTTAATATTGACCTTCAACAATTCGTTTGATATACGTATAAATAGATCCATAACGTTAAAATACTTGAAAATAGAAACAAGGCTTCAGATATATGAAATATAATTTAAACACGTGATCGTTATATCCAATGAAAACAGAAGAATGCTACACCATGTGTAATACTAGTTTATGTTTCCTTTTTATTTTATTTTGTTTTATTTTCAGTGTCCATTTTCGTAACTATAAAAATAGAATAATAAGACGTAAATAAATAAATGATCCTCTGAAATGCTTTCTTCGTTTCAGTTGTTGGTTATCCCCTGAAACAAATCTCATTTGGGCGTTCATAGGACCAGCATTACTTGTTATTACGGTAAGTATGTAATAAGGACGATACTATTATGAACCCAGGAATGTTTTGATAACATATAAGTAGTCAATTGCCGTTGTTTTGATCCGTTCGTTCCAAACTTCAGTTGTTTTTTTTTTATCAGAAATGAGTGAATGGAAACTAAACAAAGTGTCTATAAAAGAAGGGTAGAAAGATACCAGACGGAAAGTCAAACTCGTAGATGGAAAATAAACTGACAAATATTTAGTGTTGCGCAATTTTCGTGCGAGATATAATTCAGCAGGGAAACATTGATAACAAGTTATTTCCATGTTTCATTTAAATGAAATTGAAAAACAATTTAAAACATGTAAACATGGAACTTTCCTTAATACCATCTCATGCAATTCACATTGAACATTATTTGTTTGTCAAATATAAAAGTCAGTTCAAGATTAGATTAACTGGATATTATGTTGCAAAGCGAATCAGTTACTGCAAACACCTACATCAATATATGAAATGTATGAATGTGTTAATATTTTCAGTGACGATGTTTCATTAAATTGCATGTATATACAATGCAAGCTTTTATACACTTTTAGGACATTATAACAGGTTTTTTTCCCTGATCTGTCCTTTGAAATTGGTTATACACTCAACCGAACGTTTTGTTCTTTGAAATTCGAACTCCACATGTATTTCTACTTACACTTTTGATAAATAGTAACAAACACACAAAATCAAATTCTCTGAAGACATTTTTTAAAATTTATTTTGAAATGTCAATTATTCAATTTGATTTAAAATTATATTTTTTAGATTAATGTTATCGTCATCATTATAACTGTATATAAAATGATGACTGTGAAAGCTGTAGCTACGAAAACGCCAAAAGAGAAATCCAAGTAAGTATGCTATAAGTACTCAATTTGTCTGGATTCTTTATTGGTACCCTTACTGGTATAATTATATTGCGGAACCAATTTAAACTGCTTTGAAGTATTGAAAATTAGATAAAACAAAGGTCAAGTACAGATGCGTGTTTTATTACGACCATTTGAGCTTCCACAGACTCGCATTCCCACCTAGAATATATTTCACCTTTAATTCGTTGCTAGAAAATGTATCGTTACAATTGGTTGAAAATAAATGAAATCGTCTTAAACGGTTAAATAGGGTTACTGCTCACAAGGAAGCTATTAAACCAAGAGTTCCAAATGGTGAAGTTGAAATCATCCCTTCGTAAATTTTACGGACGCCATCACGAGTTGGTTGACCGTTATGGCATAACCGTTTCACAAATGATATCGGATATGTTCCTTACGTCGTAACTACAATCCCCTTCCCTTTCATGAATGTGACCTACCGACTTAGACTATTTACCGGATTTGTAATCACATAAGCAACACGACGGGTGCCACATTTGGAGCAGGATCTGCTTACCCTTCCGGAGCACCTGAGATCACCCCTAGTTTTTGGTGGGGTTCGTGTTGTTTATTCTTTAGTTTTCTATGTTGTGTCATGTGTACTATTGTTTTTCTGTTTGTCTTTTTCATTTTTAGCCATGGCGTTGTCAGTTTGTTTTAGATTTATGAGTTTGACTGTCCCTTTGGTATTTTTCGTCCCTCTTTTAAAGTTAAAGATCGACACATTCCTTGTATTTGATATTTTTTTTCTCTTTTTTTAAGAGAAAACACAGTTTAAAAAGGAAGTTAAAAACGGTAGAACATTTGATTACTTTGTCAAATGGATTTATATGATGCAATGGTCAAATGTATTAGTTGGTTAGCGTTTTTACAGCTTTATATATTGCAATATATTCAAATTGATAAAAGGTTCTACATTGCAAACTTCTTCAGTGTGCATAATTTGTTGTTGTTATCATGTTACTGGCTTTGAAATCGCTACCACTAAAAGTAAATACTCTCAGATTTTTACTAACGTTGTTATAGATAAGGGAGAGATAAATTCCCTGCAACGTCCGATCTGTGTATTTCTGATGTTTTTCAACTGTTTGTCGATCAAATGATTCCTGCTTTTTTCAACTGTTTGTCGATCAAATGATTCCTGCTTTTTTCAACTGTTTGTCGATCAAATGATTCCTGCTTTTTTCAACTGATTTGTATTGTGTGTTCTTATGTTGTACTGGTATACCACTATTATAGGTTAGAGAGAAGATTGAGTATTCAATCCATCTACATTTTGGTGGATAGTTGTCTCATCATTTGCTCATTGGCTATCTAAATACATCTCTTTATTGTTGTATAGAATGACACATGATATAACGTGACCGAAACGCTTTAATGGATTTAGTTTCATCAGGAACGCTCCAAGTTGAATATTTGAATGATGTATAAGAACCAGAACAGTTGAATAGCTATGTAATTAAACATTACCCGAAAAGAAAGAAAATTCCAGAAGACATTAAAAAAAAATATTTAAAGATTTTAAAAAGTATAAAACGGTTGATTTAAAAAACTTTAGATAAAAATTGTCAAAAAAGAAAAATATCAAATAGCATAATTTCAGAGATGGTAGCAGATATTTTTTTCGAATGAGACATACCGAATTCGTCGTATTACCGTGTTTGCTCAACCTCGCGGGTCATATGAGGTCGCCCTCAGCTTTTTCATGGGATTCATGTTGCTCAGTCGTCATTTTTTTGTGTTTTGTGTATTTTTCTATCTGTTGGACTGTTTCGTTTTTAACCATGGTGGTGTCAGTTCATTTTCGCCTGTCTTAAAATATTGAATTACGGAGTATTGACCTTTTTGCGGTGATAATGGAAATAGTTAACGACCTTGACTGGCTTAACAGCACTTGCAAGGTCAGTTCCTACGGTGTCTATTATCCGAGGTATCTACCCAGAGCTGTAACACAAAAAACAAAAAAACTACAAATAGTTAATTGCTTGGGTCCGACGCGTTTGTAATAAAACATAAACAAGATCATCAATCATTAATTAAACAGTAATTTTTCTTGAGTCAAAACATGAACATGATGTTCGTTGTTCTATTATAGAATTGGTTTGAAAGGCATCCGTGTTATGTTACCGTTGTTTGGAGTAACGTGGGTACTAGGAACGTTTTCATTGAATGATGATCTGGTAATGTTCCAATACCTATTTGCAATTTGCAACTCTCTTCAGGTAATATTTACTGTTTTATGCTTAACATGCACTCAAATGTATTGAAAAGTCCCTTTAAACCAAATGAAACCATGTGAAAAAAGTTTTCAAAGTAACGAGATAGTTAGATACCAGAATAAATCAACCGAAGCTTATTTTTTATTTGATAATTTTTGAAGTAATTCAATAGAAAGGTGGGAAATACATGTACAAACCGGATATTCGAAATCATAATTCGGTAACAAGATGAGAATGTCCAATAAATAACCATTTCTTAGAAAAAGAGGAACAAAACTCACAAAAACTAAATATAATAAAACTAAAGACTGAGCATTTAAAACTGCAGTAACATCGTTGCAATCCTATGTGGCCGAAATAAGTGCTTCAGGTTTGGCAACCGTCGTATCAATCATACAATCACACACTATGTAATAAGTCTCTTTTGGGGTATTAAATTCGCAGAAAAACAATCAACAGACCTGAATCGTTGTTATATAAGATAAATATGTCATTAAGCTTCGTATGTGAAAGTAAAATAACAAACAAACGTCGACTTAAATATTCAAAACAGAAAACCCGTAATTCAAAGCGCAATCACATGAAACCAATGGATAACAATTTTTACATTCCTGACTTGGAACAGACTTTTTCTTATGTTGATTGAACCGGGTTTTATAACTAGCTTAACATCTCACTTGCATGACAGTCACATACAATGCCATTATATTGACAGCGATGTGTGAACAAAACAAAAAGACATAATCATGATATTCGATAACGATGTCAAGAACAGGGATACATATTCAACATTTTGTTGTAATCTTAAGGATGTACTTAGGTGAGGTTTTGGAATTTGTGTCAAATGTTCGGACTCCTTGGTGTTTTTCCATACAATACAATGTAAAGTATTTTGCCCCATAACACCCATTTATTTTTTCTGATAAGACTTAATAGCTCATGAAAGGTCATTTACCAAAATTTTAGAAGATTTTTGATTTTCTTTCTTTGGTTTTGAGACCCATATGATACCAATGCAAATATAAGGTTAAAGTCCGAGTCAGCCTTTACCCGCCATATTTTAAATCTCAAATATCTCAAAAAGGAGATCCATGACCTATCAATATTTTTAGCTATTTTTTTTTCTTAACGAATGCTGTACCGGCTAATAGTATCAATTTTAAATTCTTGATTTATTAATTTTCACCTAACCTCACCTAAGTACATCCTTAATCAATATAACAACAAACCAATATGTAACTAAGACACACAAAAAGGCATATCGACAAAGCACATTAGGAAGGAATTAAAAACAATCATATAAAATTTACCAAGACACAATAACACAATTACAGGATGTATAAGTTCAGAGCCACGTCACTTGTAACAAAGAAACACAAAAAGGCATATAGACAAAAACACATTAGATAAACGAAAGACAAGAATGCAATTTGTCTTTGCCGTCGAACAATATCACAATGGCGAGATGTTTAATTAAAGAGCCACGTCAAATTCATACCACACACCAAAAAAAACCTGAATAAACAGTAAACACGGTTAAATTAATATTCACAAGGACAAACAAATGAGAATATATTATCACACGTTATTATGATGTATTTAGAGAAATGAGAATGTTTCAATATCTAATAATCATTTTCCTTCAAACAGGGTCTCTTTATATTTGTATTCAACTGCTGCTTGACTGACAAGGTATTTATGTTAAATAAAGGCAACCGTAGTATATCGCTGTTCGAAATTCATAAATCGATTGAGAAAAAAACAAATCTTGAGTGGATTACAAACTAATACTGAGGGCAACACATCAAATAAAAGAAGAGAACAACCACACAACAGACACACAACATTAAAATGTAACACATAGAAACGAACTATAATATAACGAAGGACATTTTCCTGACTTGGTACAGGACAGTTTAAGAAAAATAAATGGGGAGTTGAACCTGGTTTTGTGGCTAGTCAAACCTCCCGCTTTTATTGCAATGTTAAATATGACAGAAAAATGACAACATTTCATGACAACATTTCATGACATGACAACAATACAAATGAATGGGAGAACATATAGGACAGAAAAACAGACGAATAATAGCTAAAAAAAGGTACCAGGTTTTAAAGTTAATACGCCATACGCGCGTTTCGTCCACACAATGATGATACGAACGAAATAAGGCATTGGCTGTCTTTACCATATAAGTAAATATTCCGACTAAAACTTTAAATTGCAATATCACACAAAATATAGTTCATCTCTATATAACATATAATCTAAAGAGATGTTCCGTGATTGTAAATGTAACAACAATTTACACAGTCATAATAGAACGTATTTACGCAACTATATGTATCTGTTTTGTTTTTTCCTCGTTGACCACCCAACTTATTTGAATAGGTCTTATTCCAAAATATATATTTAGAGATTGATGTGTTCTTATAAAAAAAAATACAGTATATATGCCATCGGATGTTTATAGTTTCGCATCATAATTTATATCTACCCTGAAATCAACCATGAGACCAATCTTTGATAAACTTGATGATAATGCTTTGGAAATTGTGTCTTTGGTTACTGATTTGTCTGAATTGTAGAAGTTCATTAATGAGTACATTATAATTGACTGGAATTACCAGGCTAAGTAAAGGTTGATAAACGACAATTACAGTGCTGTTTATATTCAATTATCTATTTCAGATAACATTTGTTTCGAACCTGTTCCTGACGTTCTTTATCGATGAATAAATCATTTGCAATTTTTGAAATTTTATTGGAACAGTGCACATTCATAAAGTATAGAAAAAAACTAGAAAAAAAGATGCGAAAACTTTAAAAGACTTAAAGGTCTACTAGTCCAGTGAAACTAAGATTTAACCTCAAACTAATTGCAACAGAAAATGTTTTAGTTCTAATCTATAGCATTATGCCCTTTATATGCACAGAAAAAAGTCCCATAAAAACTTACTTGAGGAAAACTCAAAATCAGCATTTTAAATTTTCTATGGAAATTAACATTGGAAGGGGAGATAACTCTTGTAAAAAATCAGTCTTTTTTGGTTGTTTTTCTTGATATTTATGTAAAGTATGATACTTTGATGGGGTTATAAGTTTGTATTTGACTAAATTATATAATCTTCTACTCATGAAATGTACAAAACCGAAGTGTTATGGGTAGTTTTAATTTTTTCGTGCTTTTTTCATTAAAGAAATTGCAAATTTTAAGCTTTGTAACCATTTTGAAAAAAATAATGTGAAAATTTAGTATTGTTTATATCTGTATATTGTATCTTTTCAGCAACTTACTAATCTAAAGGAACTTTAAACCACAAAAAGAAGAATATATGCTTAATCATTTTTCATTAAATTTGAGATTCTTTACCTTGACATGTTGAAAAATTCAATAAACTAATGAATTACGAAATCTAGATTATAGCTTGATAAAATATATGAAAACACCTTAAGAGTTGTTTGTTATACTCTGAAGACCGCTAAAAAATCAAGAATCAATACATTCTGATGAATAGAAGCGGTAAAGTTATAATTTTGTATCAATTTTTATTGATATTTCTGCCTTTTTCGCAAGAGTTATCTCCCTTTTCAATACAAATCTCCATAGGCATTTTAATGGTGATTATTTTTAGTCTTCCTCAAGTAAGATGGTATGGGATTTTTTTCTGAGTATCTTTGGGGTTTAATGCTAAAGATTAAAACTTAAAAATCTTCTGTTGCAATTACTTTCGGGTTAGGGTCAAATTTATGCTAGATTGACAGGACTATACTGTGGATTCATTGATAATAAATGGGTACCAATTTTCGTGGATTTTGGTGGTATAGGGGAACCACGAATTAAATTATTCTACGAATTGCAAATTTTCAAAAGGAATATAAGCAAACTGAATCAAAATCGCGAAATTAAATATCCACACATATGCAAGTTTTTTCAAACCACGAAATTGGAACACACAAAAATAAATGAATCCACAGTATTAAAACACTACGTAAAGGGAAAATTAAAACTCAGAAACACAATATTCAAAAACATAGGCTGAAAAGGATGGTATGCATATCCCACTTCACATCTAACAACCGTTGTTGTACTCATATATTTTTCAATTAGTATTAGAATGATATACTATTTCATAACATGTTACTGACTCCTATTTAACCCCATGTACATATTGTTATGTTTTATTCTGTGTATAGATCAGAAAAGGTTACCGGGAGTATAAGAGACGACGTGCCAATCAAATGGATTCAAAATTATCTACCGAGTGTACTAATAATGTAAGTATATAGATGTAAACATAGACAAAGACTAACAAGAAAGAAGCTCATACCAAAACTCGCCTTTTTATTCAGTTTATCGATATGCACTTGACATATCTGAGTAAACGAATACAGTGAGGCATTCTTCAGAAATGTGTCTAAAAGATTAGTAAAGTGTTGCATGTATATGCAGTATATATCTCCTTAA
Source organism: Mytilus edulis (assembly GCA_019925275.1). Classification (NCBI taxonomy): domain Eukaryota; kingdom Metazoa; phylum Mollusca; class Bivalvia; order Mytilida; family Mytilidae; genus Mytilus; species Mytilus edulis. The sequence continues at coordinate 118,878,044 of CM034350.1, read as the reverse complement.
TGACACAGTCTGCAGACGCTAATACACCATGTAGTCATACATATATGAACAGTGTAAACTGTTTCGTAGGTTTCGTGAATAACTTTGTCAAAATTTAATGTATATCTTTTGTATCGCAACTAAAGAACAGAAACACAAATTAATAGTTTATGTTTATCATGTTTATTGTCTTAAATATTAATATAAACATATGTATCTAAATTATCTAGAATTGCTGTTCACTGGTAAAAGTTAAAGCAATGAAATAATGTTTCTTTAACATTGATGATCAGCAGTATTCTATTTGAACCCTCTTTCAAAAATTTATGTATATTGCTTTCTTCTACTCAATATCAATGATTACTGATTCATAATCGTTCATTTTTGTATAGGACAATCTGAAAACAGCACATCGACGACAAAATGTGTACACTGAAGAAATGGACAATACACTATAACAATATGTCTAGGCAATCATGTACAGTCCAGTCTTGTTTTTTTTATTATAAGTTCATCATTTTAGCTTATTTTTACAAATGTATTAATATGTCTTTAATTTACAGATAATAGTTATCAATTGCATGTATCATAATAAGTGTTTAGTTTTATCATTTTACAAGACGTTTTACTATTACTAATTAAGACAATTCTTATATTATATTTCATAAACACTACAGTATCATTACAATCATGTATATATCAGATACAAACGTTCATTAACGTGGCTAGAGAGACATTCTAGAAAATGTCACGTTCACATCTTATATTCATCAACTAAATGTTTATAACATATTGTTTCTTGTTGTGTCAAGATATGATGTTTATACTCAGATATTGCTCTATCTTTTTAGATAAAGAACTCTAATAAACAATGTATATCCATATCAACAGATCATCTTTATGCATTATTTTAAGTTATGAAACTTTATAAAAAAAATATTATAATATTAATATATACAGGACATGTACACTAAACTGCTAAAGACGGGATCAATTATCAACTGTGTAAAATCAACAACATTTTGTTTTACTATCAACAATTATTTAAATAACACCAAGTCTTCGTGTTTTCTGATTTTGATATTAACATAGATACTCAAATAAAAAAAGTAAACATATGCCAAGTAAAATACGAATTTGAACCTTTGAAGACCCGAGGTTTGCTAAATACAGATTACTCATCAATTCCATAGTAAGAAAATAACTAGTATTTAGAAAGTCAACGTTTTGTAAACAGATTATTTACAATAATAACCATATAACACATCTACTTCATGTAAAAGTGGGACGAAAGATACTAAAGGGACGGGACATTGAAACTTATAGATAGAACATAAACTGACAACGCCATGGTTAAAAAAGAAAAAGGCAAACAGACACATAATAGTACACAAGACACATTTATGTAATCATATAAATATAATCACCTATTTGCTGTAAACACTATCAAACAAGACAGCTCCCACGATTTCTTAATGTTTAATAAAATAAGGTATAATTCATTGTTTGTAACAAACTCTGAAATTGTTTTCTCACTATATTCGAGAAAAAAGAGGTAAAACTTAATTTCACGCTAAAGAATTTTACAATTTTATACAAGGGATTTGTCATATTTTATCCAACAAAAAAAAGATACATGTTCATGTTTTTGTTAAACCCAGAATGTATTGCAAGTTCTTTTGGTCAAAATCGTTGCATATCTGGTATTGAAATATTTATGTTTTTGTTTGTGTAGCTAGATGCATACAATAGAACTAGTCTTTAAGAGTGCTTAACAATATATATCATATATTTTTGTGAACCTAAAAAAATGTTATTAATAAGAGACAACGAGAGACACATGTGCTTTACATATTTCTAAATGTTATGATAATTCTTGTTTTATATATTAAAATCTTAATACATCTATAATTTCTTTTTCTATATATTCATGAAATAAACAAAAAATTATAAAAACAAAGCATTCATCAAGTTGACGTGTGCTCCACTAGTAAAAACAATATATTGTTGGTTTCGTTATGTCCAGTGTCAAATATTTCATGAAGGTCTAGAACGACCACCAGTGATACAGTCTTCACGCTGAGTGGCTGCCCAGGCTTATAAAATTGTTATCGGGCCTGTAAAAATTATATCTACAGGCCAACAGAATCTAACTAAAATTTTTCAAAAACTGAGCTCTGGACCGGTAGATTTAACAGTTCATCGTGAAGACTGGTGATACATGTAGTATTATCATTAATAGGACGAGTTTGCAATATACCAAGTTTGTAATGTGCCGAGATTGTAATGGGGCAAGTTTGTAATGTGCCGAGATTGTAATGTGGCGAGTATGCTATGTACCGAGATATCTAAAAAAAATGTAGCTTCGCATTTGTGATATTGACCAGACTTTTATGATTCCATCATTATTTAAAAATAAGTGCAAAAGACACTTGCAGCTTTTAAATACAGGGATTATAGGATGTGTCAGGGAGAAAAAAACAATTGCCTGTGCACCCCCTCCCCCTTTTTTACTTTCTACATTCAATTGCTTAATATATCTTAAAAAAAACAACACAATGTTAATCTAGCAGTTTGAAAATAGATTCATAGAACACATATTTTGGCTACAATATCTTATGCAATGTACCAGTACAATAATATATTGACAGTAAAACAGAAGTATCATATTTCAACTCGGTCACCAGTCAACAGATTTGAACTAGGCGCCCTACACGGCAACATATGTTTTATTTTCTTGAAACATACATTTTGTTATCATGGAAAACCTTTTTGACGTAGTATGCAATTTATATATTACCTTTTTATTTGTTCTGGAATCTGAATCGAGCTAAATTTCACTGCAAATTTTATCACTGCTTTTAAAATCAGGCGGTAAAAGTGCGCATCCTCAGAGTTTTCGTAGTATGCGGCGGGAAAACCCGAGGACTGATGAACGTTCCGCTATTATAAAACGATTATAAAATTAAAATAATAAATGAGGCATTGACAAAACTTAAATGATATATTAAACAATAAATATTCATATAAAATATTTATATAAGAACATTTGATTTGGATTTGTATTATTTTCTTGGACTTTTTGGTGCAAATTATGTCTGTGCAGGGAAAAAAGGGGAATATTGTGAAAATCGAAAAAAATCTTGAATACATTTCATTGAAGGTGAATGATATATCTAGGAAGACTCATAACCACAAAATTCTCCCATAAACCCTGATTTTAATGTGTCAGCTGGTATGTACAGGGTTTTATTCATTACATTATTATAATGTTGACACAACGTAACAAAATGTTACGTCGGATTACGACAGTTATAAGCACGTTGTCACAACGTAATAAAATGTTACGTCCTGACAGGGTACTAAATTGAGGTAAATTCGACGTAATTTTATGACGTTGCTGTACGTCTGCATCCAACGTTGGGTTGTTACGTTCCCACAACGTTGGTACGACGTACACTCAAGACATGACGTTTATACGACCATTAACCGACGTTGGGAGTACGTCTTGTGTTTACTGGGTAACTGAATAACGGAATCAATGGATCATTTATAACGTTTACCGATGTTGTGCTTAATATTAAAATATGGACGTTGACTTATACAATAACATATAATTATAACACTACAATTGTTATAGACAAATAATATATCAACGTCGAATCAACATTCAAACGCAGAACAACAACGACATTATTCCATCAACGATCAACTTCTTTTCTTCGTATAAGCTTCCTCTGTTAGGAACACCCCTCTTTTGGGGGTAATATAAAAAGTATAAAAAGTATTTAACTATGTACAGACTCCGTGAATATATATACACTTGCTAAAATCTAAAATAGACTTTAAGTTTCTAAGTTGAGTGATAACTGTCAATAGCCATTACACACTTATCAGTTTTAGTCTCGAATTATGGATCTTGTAGCACACATCTCTTGTGTGCATTTCGAGCTCTTCAATTTTGAGCTTGCTTTCACTATATATATATATGTGAAGTTTGTACAGTCAAATATAAGGACTGTAATTTTATGTCTATCAGTGAATGTCTCTTTCCACTTCATTTCTCCAATGAATTTGGTTACATAACTTTTAATTGGGTTGCTGATGAGCAGGTAGTAAGCATATGAGTACGGTCTTCTGGTTCTTGATTGCACATTTGACAAGATGGAGCAATTTCATATCTGCTGAATTTATGACGATCAGCTTGTAGGGTATACGTTCGTGTTGTCAACATATATTTATTTCGCCTAACAGAAATTCCATTGGAAACTTTGTTATAAACAACGTCATCCTTCTTTTGGTTATACCTTTTCGAACATCAAGACTTATAGGTTGTAATGTGGTGTATGAAATATGGGACTTTTCATTTTTAATTTGGTTTATAGCTTCATATTTAAGTGATGTCTTTTGGACAGTGTCAATTTGAAGAACATTATATCCAGTATAGTAGTTTGAAATTTTAAAATTCACTAATTATTTCCACTTATATTTAGTAGGCAGACTGCTTTGAAGTTCCCATATATTTGGAAGATTATATAATTGTAGGGTTTCCATTGCACAAAAGAAAAAGCTTTTTGGATTGTCAAAATTGATTGATGATTGGCTTTGTACAAGATCTTGAATAGTTTGGTTTTAGCCGATAATAAAGAGTAGAGCATAGATAGTTGCCGCTTGTGAAGCTCTCCTTTAACTGGTATTCCTCCTAAGAATAGATATATTGCTGATGTAGTTATTCTTTGCGGAAGGGATTGAATATGTCTCAAGGTATTTTTATGAAATTTTTCTAGTATTTTAATTTGTCCTTTTGTAAGTGGTAGTATTTCTAAACCATATAGAAGCCTTGAGAGATTATATATATATATTATATATGTTATATCCTGTAATTGGGTCAACCCCATTTGTTCCATGTAGACCGGAGCTTAAGGAGTAGTTTGTTCTTCTTGCTAGTTTAATGCGGTCATCATTGTTAATTTCATTTTCTCTTTTTTTTATTCTTTAATTTGAAGACCTAAATGTGTTGTGGCATCTGTTGGTTCTATAGTTTTCCCTTTTAATATCCAACTGTTGTCTTTTTCTTTCGTATTACACTGATAGATTTTAGTTTTTGTTGGATGGATGTTATATTGATGCTGATCAGCACATCTACCTATAATGTCAAGCATTTAAAATTGCATTTCCGATGTGTCCGAGCTCAATAAGGCAATGTCATCTGCACAAGTAGGGGCAACTATGTAAATATTTCCTAGATGGAAGCCAATGCAATAGAGTTGTTTTTGAGTTCTTTCAGTGGATCTTGGACATACACTTTATAGAGGTGTGTAGATAAAATGCCACCTTGTCTTACCCCTTGTTTTATATTAAAACTATCACTGATATCCCCCATTCACTTTACTTTTGATTCTAAATCTGTGTATAGTCTCTTAATAAGTTGTAGTAGATCAGGAGGAATATTTTGGTCTAGTAGTTTGTCCATTAGTATGATATGTTTGACTACATCAAACGCTGATTGTACGTCAACTGTTGTTATGAATAATGGTATGTTTTTTTTTGTTTTTTTTAAGTTTTTCACATTTTTCTTTTGTTATAAGAAAGCTTACCATAAAGGGACATAATTCGTCTGTGAAGCGAAATTGTAAATCTGGACCCGGATGTAATTGGAGTTTTTTTTAGAAGACTCAGTTCATTTAATTTTCGAATGATGGGAGTAACAGTAATTCCTCTGTAACTTTACATCTATAGGATTTTTGCCACTCTTTATAACAGGAGTAAGGATTCCTGCTTTAAGGTAGATAGGGTGTCTTCCTCCATTTTGGATTTTGAAATACCAGAAAACAAGGTCTAGAACTTTGATAAAATGTGCAAATTTTGAAATTAGTAAGTAATTCATGAGTAAGATTTTTCATTATAATATAGAATATGCCATGTTTTATCATATTTATAATTGTATTTAACCAAAAATCAAATACTTTTGTTTGATTAATTTTTTTCCATCTTTGTCAAATAAGGGGAGACAACTCAAATGCAAGGGCAGATAATTCAGATAGTGTTACTTTTACAATAGAATGTGTTAGGAATTTACCCATTTTATTATGTAGCAAGAAAACGAGTCCGGCGACCCCATTTTTTCTTCTTCTTATCTGAAAGAATAATATTGGAGCTATCTTCTCATATTTTATCTCAAAATTCTATGGTGTAGTTTTTGTTTTATGACCGAAAATTGTGTTTTCCATGCATAATCTATACAAAATTTGACAATTTTGCACAACCTGTAGTGTGAAAATAAGTCCGGTGACCCATTTTTTTTATTAATGTTTTTAAACAAGCAGGATATAAACTACATTTTGGCAAATTATTAAGAAATTCTATGGATTATAATTAAGACACCCCATCTACCTTAAAGGCTCTTGGAATAGAGTTGGTCTCTTTGATTTTATTGAATAGAGTTGGTAATACTGGTGTTAATACTGATTTGGCAGTAAGCCCATATTCATCTGGTGATTTCCCTACATTTAGAGTTTCTATTGATTTTTGAATTTCTGTTTCTGTGTATGGGTCAGATGTTACTGGATTTTCTTTATAAAATTGTTCAATGATGTTTTGACGTGTTTGACAGAGATCTAAATAGGAGTTGTCGTATTCCGAGTTTTTTGGCATACTTAAGTCTTTATAATAATTAGTAAATACTTTTCTTTGGTTTGAATGACAGTATTCCTTTTCACCATCTATTTCTATACAAGTTGTAGTACTAGTTCTGAAATTTCGGTTTCTATTTATCAGTCTATAGAAAAGTTTTGTTGTTGGTTTTTCCATGATTGGTTGGTAGAGTTGTTTTCTATCAACAGCTTGCTCTATTCTTTGTGCGTTTCTCAAAAGTTTTTTTGCTGTTTTTAATTCAGAATGTGATGGATTGTTTTGTGGCCGTACCTGATTTTTTCATTGTGAATATAGTAGTTTACATGATTTCAGATGTTTTAGTACTGTTGGCGTTGCGTTCCATTATGGCCCTTGTAATTTGATAAGTTTTGCTGGAACAACTACCTTTATTGCTTCAGTAATTCATTTACACGTACAAAACACACCTGGTCCAGCAAAAATGAAAGATAATACAAATTTATTGATGGGATTAAAAAAAAAACTTAATGACAAATGAGTTCCGTGAAGCTGCCAAAGTGTAAACTGTAGCAATATTCAAACAGCGCTTGTATATGGAAAATGTAGCTTCCACTTGATACACTATTTTTATGAACGCCATAATGAGTTGTTTGACTGATTTGGAATATCTGTTCCACAGAAGACGACGTACATGCTTCAATTTGCGTAACTAAATTTCCTCCGGGTTTTGTATTTCTTAAGGGTTTGGTATGTGTTCAAGAAGAAAATGATATATAGAAATTGTGTTTAACATGCAGAGCTCAAAAGACAGTTAGATATTAATTATCAAGTTGGAAAAAAAGAATTTAACAAACTCTTTACAAAAATCTAAAAAAATAAAATTGAACTTTATTCAGTGAAAGTACAAGAATCTGACTATACACATACATATATGAGTAACTGCTTGAATATATTTATAATATAGGAAGATAATAAACATGAAATAATTTTAAGTAAAACAAAATTACATCGATTAAAACACAAAGCTTACCAATAACAATATTACTGATATATTTCAATTTATTAAAATTCATTTAGATTTTATCTGTAGTTCTATGTTTTAAAACCTGTTATACATCATTACCCTTGATTAATACCTAATAAGTGTATTAAACATGTTTTGTCATCCTACCACTTATCACACAATTTGATTTGATCAGATACCTGATCTATTATATTTGTTAGCGAGAAATTAAATGTTGATTAGCCAAATATATAGTGAAACTAAATAATAGGTTTTTAAAGAATGCCTCAACTTATATTTGTTAGGCAATGACCAATCATTAGAGGTTCCATTTCACAGAATGAGCACAGCATAGAAAGACCTTATTTTGATTTCAAAATTCTAATTTTATTTTAAGAGTTATGTTAATATTAAAAAAAAACTATATTCACTTTATATAGCTTTGAAAAGTCGTTGTTAGTGAACAAAATATTGTTTTTGTTACCTCATCAAATTTTCAAAAAACGTTTGCTTTCTTCACGCTTCAAGATCGAGTTATTTTTTTATATCTGCCCTCTATATGATGATAATAGAAAACGATGTCTTTATACAATATTTGATAAGTTCTAAAGCTAAAGAAAACTATATGAAGATGTTCTATTGATTTCGATAATGTCAATTGCAAATGGTGACATAGATTTATATTTGATTTCAGTGATTATCTGTACTCTCTAATTCAAATTAAAAAGACAACAGATATGAGAACAAACGTGCTGTCTTGGCAGCGGAAACTATTTATTATAAGATTATGAAAATTGGATGTGAACCTGGTATTATCCTTCGGTGTTTACTGTATGGACTGACTATCTCACCTTAATAATTGAACATCAATCGTAGTTCTCTTATATTTGATACGTTTCCCTCAGTTTAAGTTTGTAACCCAAATTTGTGCTTTTCTCTATCGATTTATGAATTTTGAACAGCGGTATACTACTGTTGCCTTTATTTATGCTATATGTATAACTTATGATATATATATATAATGTTGTGTTTGTATTTGTTACCTCATTACTATGATTGTCATAGTATATTATTATTAGTAGATATAAATAAAATATGAACTAAAAAAATGCTAAAACTATACCCTACTTCTGACAGGCTCGATTTATAAGTCAGATTTGTAATTATGTAAGACATTCTTTTACACCAGAACAAATAAGATAATAAGTATACATATAATAATAAAAAAAACAATATTAAACTGCATATGGTTGATGTGATACTAGTATGTATTCTAATTCTCTTTCATTTATTTCTTCTTTTCACGGAAATTGTCGTTGAGACGATGTGTTTTTGAATTGTCCTATATGAAAATAAGAGATAGTTAAAAACAAAAAAACAAAACAGATCAACATGATCAAGTATACTTATTTAAGTTTCAACACAATTTAATTAAATGAATGGACATGTATATGATGTGTAGCTCTTTATAAGCTATAAAGTAATATAAAGCGCTGTTATGTCGGGATAAAAATCATGTAACAACATTCATATATGTTTATATATCAGAATGCTTAAACCCTTATGAAAAATGTGAAAAGACGATCAGAGCAGAAACTGCTACATCAAATATACACAAAAAAGATTGCTGTTCTTCAAGTTTTTTTTTTTCATATTGCAGATATGCTTTGATAATTATATTCATAAAAAATAAAACTTTGTCACACTATGCACGAATGTACTTATGTTTTTCAAGTTCTTAATGTTTGTGATCCGATTTTTCTTTCTTTTAGTTATGATAAAAGGAGGAAGAAAAAACAACATGAGACAGACCTATATACGGAAACATTGACGAAATCGACCAAACAATATAAGAGGTTATGATACTTTTGTAGTTTTGCTCTTGCATACTGTGTTATTTACAATGCATAATCTGCATATAAAGGTAACTCTTGAATGTAGATTCAAACACATGTATGCAGAATACTTATCTATATTTATTGTTTTATTTATAGCAGGTTGAAAAGGATGCACTTTCTGTTCATATATATTTACTTACAGTATTAGTAGACTCGGTAGGTAGCTTAGAATCCATACGATAGGCGTGTCGTCGTCTCTGGAAATGACGGTAGCCCAGTCTGACCTGTTTACAATATAAAACAATATTATACATATGTATACAGCTCAAATAGTGCACATTTTTGTCAGGAGCCAGCTGAAGCTCGCCACTTGTTTCGAGATTTTCAAACTGTTTTAAACACCAATTGGTGGCTTGGTCGGTTTCTACGCTTTGGTCGGGTTGTTGTCTCTTTGACACAGTCTCCTTTTCCATTCTTAATATCAAATGAAAGTGTAATCAATATCACGAAATAAATCACATCAGTTTTAGGATAAAGAAATACATGACAGCTAGTTTACGGATTTATTGGTGTCTTAAGGTTACAAAATCCATGACAGGTTTTCTTATGCTTTAATCTCCTTTATAGCTTATCAAGTAGTCAACACTTCGGTGTTGACATGAAAACAATAATGTGGTCATTTTTAAAATTTTCCTGTTTACAAAACCTAGAGTTTTTGGAAAAACTAAGGATTTTCTTATCCCAGGCATAGATTACCTTAGCATTATTTGGCACATTTTTTTTGGGAATTTTGGATCCTAATGCTCTTCAAATTTGTACTTGTTTGGCTTTATAAATATTTTGATATGAGCGTCACTGATGAATCTTATGTAGACGAAACGCGCTTCTAGCGTAATAAATTATAATCCTGTTACCTTTGATAACTATTTACACCACTGGGTCGATGCCACTGCTGTGGACGTTTCGTCCCCCAGGGTATCACCAGCCCAGTAGCCAACACTTTGGTGTTGACATGAATATCAATAGTGTGGTCATTTTTATAAATTTCATGTTAACTAAACTTAAAATTTTTTGGAAAAACTAAGGATTTTCTTATCCCAGGCATAGATTACCTTAGCATTTTTTGGCACAACTTTTTAGAATTTTGGATCCTAATGCTCTTCAACTTTGTACCTGTTTGGCTTTATAAATGTTTTCATATGAGCGTCACTGATGAGTCTTGTGTAGGCGAAACGTGCGTCTGGCGTACTTAGTTATAATCCTGGTACTTTTGATAACTATTATCAACATAATTAATAGTAGGACGAAAATATGCAATCCGATTAATGTAAAAGTTAACAAAACAATCGATGCCCGAATTATGCAATCAAGTTGTGATGTTCAACCTCAAAAATCAGAAATAATATTGACTTTGAAAACGACTTGTATATTAAAAAAAGGTACAACACAAATGTGGTTATAAATAACAAATGTTAAATGAAACATAACTACTTCAACTGAATCATAACATTTAGATCTTCAAATTATTCACAATTTAAGTTTTTTGAAAACTCTGATCAGTCACAAACTGCCGAGTATATTATTAACACAATCAATGCATAGTTTTCTTTCGTGTTATCGATTTCTATGGTAAAGATAAATACCTGCTCATTCAAGATACAGTGGAACAAACATATGAAGAAACCCTGTTTAAAGAATATTAAATATCAGATTATTTTATTATTATAAATTGAATGGTACAGTGATGTAATATTAGACAATTAGACGAAACACGCACAGTTGATTACTTAACTTTGACAATGTCATTAACAAAATTTTCGCGATTATAAAAAAAAAAAAATATACCGACTTAAATTTTGGTACTCGAGAATCAATTTTAGTTTACATTAGAAATTCGATATCTCTATTGCAGCATTCTGGCAGCACCTGCATATAATATAAATATCTTCAAGTTGATATGTCGGAGCATGTATTTCGTATTAGGATTTCCTTGATATACAGTGCTGATTAAAAAGAAGCTATGAAACTAAGGTCCTTCATAAGTTGCTTGACCGTTATGCGTTATCTGTTTCAGAGATGACGACGGATATTTTCTAACTGTTCTATTCTCAATCCTGTTGTTTTCTTGAACTTGACATCACCTATTAATACATCGCTGTATCTATTCTATCATAAACATCACGACACACGCTACACTTGGTGACTGGATTTAAGTACATGATATCACATCAGGTTTTGGAAGAATTATTATCGCTCGTTTTGTAGTTTTTCAATGATGTGTTATTGACTATTATGAATGTTTTCGTTGTATTTTACTTTCCTATTTTTAAATTGTTTTCCTTATACTTATAGATATCCATTTCGTATCTTCCATCCTTACTGTAATTATCTCGAAGTTATCATGATGAAACGAAGCTCATGTTGAAAAATATTAAACTTTAATTAATATATCATAGAACATTTTGGTAAATGATTGCATTTAACATATATTTGGTTTTGAAGTTCTTTAACACAAATTTAACTGAGTGATAAACAAGTAGATGTCTTATATACCTGCAGAGAGTTGAACGTTGCAAATAGGTATTGGAACATGACCAGATCATCGTTTATAGAAAATGCTCCTAGTACCCACGTTAATCCAAACAACGGCAAAATGACACAAATACTTTTTAAACCAATCCTGAGAAAAAACAACATACATTTTTTGTTCTGAGAATTGACAGATACACTTTATTGTATTCACAAGACGACGATTTTTCCGCTATTAACATTTAGGAGATAACTGTATTGTATTTTAAGCTCCGACGGCATCAATTGGGGAGTTGATGGTCGCAAATTAAGTTTACTGGCGACGCGTTAGCGGAGACAGTAAACGGGTATTTGCGACCATCAAATCCCAAATTGATGCCGTCGGAGCTTAAAATACAATATTGTTATCTCCATTCTAATGAAACTGACAGAAAACAACGTTAAAACATGTATTTAAAATCTGTCATGTGCCGTCTGCGCTTGCGCGTACGTCCCATAGCATCAATTGCCAATTGATGCCATGTAAGAAAGTGACGTTATCCAATTAAAATGAACGTTACAAACGTTGTTGCATTAGAATTATACTTTTAAAGCAATATGAAGTATCAAAATTAATGAATATATCATTGATAAGGTAAAGTTATTTCCTTTCATATGACTAACAATTTGTCAAGCACGCATAATCGACTGAATGAAGTTATAATGGTTTCGTTCATAATTGTCATCCTCATATATACATTAATGATTAATCCCTCCCCCGATCACCGTTCATGCCGATGTCCTGCGTATGTATGTGTCACAGTTGTCTTGTTCTGTTAACTCAGCTGTCATTTATTCTGTTATCTGTTCATGAATGGAGGTTTTCATCAACTCGTTGTATTTTGTTATGTTTCCTATAATCTTGAAGACTATTCCCTGCTAGTAATTACATGTTTTCTTATCTTCCTTCGTATTGAAAAGATGTATCTGATCTAACAAACCAAACTGTTATTTCCTATCTAGCTTTGGAATACTTTTCGGTTAGTAAAATAAGACATTTATATGTTCCAAACATTTTGAAAGTGTATTACAGAAAGTACTATTAACCATTTTCCCAATATGACAATAAAATACCATTACGAGTACCGATGATTAATACTGACAAATTCATCATCAAAAGCAAACTTACTTAAATTTTACTTGAAGTGTTTTCGCAGCTAACCCTCTAGTTGTCATCATTTTATACACCGTAATAATGATGAACATGAAATTAATCTATAAATATACGATATACAAAAATTAATTGACAGTAACTAATTTTAAGAATATAGTTTTCCCTTCTGTAAAGTAGGTTTTGTTTGGTTAGTTATTCTTTCTATACGGTTAAATATATATGAACTGATTTTTGAATAATTATTTCTTTGGTTTGGGTTTTTGGAACCTCTTCCTTTCTACCCTTTAAAATGATACTGACATATATCTCAATAGAATATATACATTGTGCGATAGCATGCCAAGAACAAAAACCCATTGTTGTTATCTATTTTTGATTTTTACCACAGCCTTACGATTGTCAGTTTGATTTTGACGTCAGTTTGCTTATCTATAATGGTTAATTCTGCCTCTTCCGTGAATGCAATTTCATTTTTTTTTATATGTGTGAACCATGAGTAATGCAGTTAAAACAGTAGTTGATGCTTGTTACTGTTATTTAGAAGTACCACATATTTGTACAGTTGCTGTAAGGACATTAAGAGGAGTTTTTGGTTTGTATTTTCAAGCAACAGCACGTCCATATCATTTGTATACATTAGGCATAAACATACGTCTATAAATCGTCACAAAATGTGGAAGTACATGTAGATATTAGAATTTCAGAAAACAAAATTAAAGTGCAAAACTCATATCTTATCATGGTACTCTTAAATTCAGAATTGTAATGTTCTTATATCATTTGAACATACATACCACAATAACAAGTAGTGCTGGTCCAATGAACGCCCAGATGAGGTTCGATTCAAGGGTTAACCAACAACTGAAGTAAATAAATGAAATTATCCTCTGGTGTTTAATACCAATTATATAGGTAATGACGTTATATTTTATTAATTTTCAAATTTTAAGCAAATGAACGATAAAAGATGTTAATCCGGATTCAATATGCAATACATATGTAGTAAAACAATATTACACTAACATGTTTAACTCATACTTAGATATTGTTTAACGATAAAAAAATCATTCGAACTCAGATCAAATTTCTTATTGTTGTGGAAATACACCATGAGAAAACACCATTGTCGCAGATTAGCAGGGTTGCGTCGCTTTCAAACTACCTTAACTGCACCACATTATGTATGTGCCTGTCCCATGCCAGGAACCTGCCATTCAGCGGTTGTCGTTTGTTCCCGAATATCTGGTATTTCTGACAGACTTAAATCAATTGATGGTTGCACCAAAACCTAATAATAAAGACATTTAATGGTTTGACCCTTCAATGTATTGTATTATATCATAATTACACGTTAAATACGTACAACTGTTGATTGCCGTAGCCTTTAAGTTTAGTCACAGCAGCAGTAATCCCAACTATGACAGCAGGAACAACTGGAAATAAAGATTAAAATATTTTGTATAGAGTGAAGCTTATTTACTGTCTCTACACAGTACAAGATGTTTTGCCAGTCCGTACATGTACATGTTATCGTCCCTGATTTCAAACTGATATTTATCCCGGGATTTGTGAGTTTGCTGTTTTTAAATCACGTTTTCCTGCATTTTGATTCTTCTCGTATGTTGATTTTTTTTAAAATGTTTTTGGTAATGGTGAATGCACTTGGGATTTTGATTACAAACTATCCTCTTTTCGGTATTGAAACCATGAATGAATTTGCAGTTACCGTACGCGTTTAGTTTTCATATCGACTAGCAAACTAATTTGTTTACCATTGAAAGGATATAAGTTATTCAAAAAAATAATATACTTTTTTTAGATTGAACGTCGTCTTTTTGTTTGGTGATGTATATAAATGTGTCCTTTTTGTTTTACTTACTCCAACATGCTGGTATAAGCTTATGAATTATAGAGCTTGCTTGGAAAACAAATACTACCATTCGCACAATAAGAATCCCTTCAGCAAGCATCAGAGCAAAGTCTGTCAGGAAGATATAATGCAAAGCAATTGCAATCGCTGAACATACAACCTATTAATAAGATATATCAAAAATAAAATCATAACAAAACAACCTACAATAATATTGCAAAATGTTGAAGGCAGTAAGTCTTTCTCATTGACACTTGCAATCAACACTGCATTTTTCTCATCATAGGTTCAATAAAACTTCCCTTTTATTGCCAATTTTTACATACCAAAATGTTGACAAAGGTTCGTGACTTCATCGTTAAACTTTTTCTGGAATCATGTTAATTGCACTTAAAGATGATTGCTGTACCCATATTTTGATTAATTTATTCATTATGTCTGTTAAGTTCACGCATCATTGTAAATATAACGGAATTTGATGAGACTGTCATCAAAGTGAGAGGGTTAGCGCTTTAAAACACGGTTTAATCCACCAATTTTTACATCTGAAAATGCCTGTACCAAGTCAGGAATATAACAGTTCTTCTCCATTCGCTTTTTATGTGTTTTGTCTTTTGATTTTGCCATGTGATTATGGACTTTCCGATTAGATTTTTCTCTGAGTTCAGTATTTTTGTGATTTTACTTTTTAGTATATTACGATTCATTCATGTACATTCTACGTAGATGGTAATGCTTATGTGGTAGCTTTTAAGAAACACAAAAAATGCACCGTGATTGGAGTTATTACAACAACATTAATTTTGTTGCTGTTCAATGGTAGTCAGTACGGATTTTCTGTAATAGAACTTAAACTATTTCATTCAATATTTGACTGAACAATTGACCAAACATTTTTTCATGTGAGTTTTAAATTTGTTTCATTTATGCTATCATTACGTTTTGTGTATTTCTGTTAAACGTGCAGTACGATAAGTTATAAAATGTTAAAGTTGGATCCAACTAAATCAGTTGAAATCTTTTCATGTTTACATAGAATGGAGATTCTTCGATGGTCTACTTTCCAAAAAGCTTATGCAATAAAAATGCAATCTTTTTAAATCCATAATTATATATGAGCTTAAACCATTTTAGTTAACAGCTATGGATATTATAACGCGTTTGATTAACACTTTTAATTGAGTAAACGACAACTTTGTACCTGATGGACAGTCGTTTTATTGGCAAGCATACCCTATCGTTTGATGTATAAAATGACAGCTTATTATTTTTATTGAATACCAACGTAGATATTCGTCGTTTTAATTATTCACAATGGCATTGTATTTTCATCCTTGACTTGTATGTTCAGATGGTTTCTTGTTCTTCTTGTTTTAGTTTTGAAACACAATGAATACCAGATTTACAAATGTATACTGTATGACTTCGTTTCTGTTTTCTTACTTTATTCTCTGTTTGTGTTATACCAGCTAAGAATATTACATACGACATAATTAATGCCACACATAGGTTCATCAATGTTTTTGTTCTATCAGTTCTCACATACCTACAACAATTACAAAACAGATCAATACATGAGTACAGTATATAGCTACACATTCACAAGAATCGGGCGCACAAATGTCAGGTGAAGTATGTGTTGTTGATTACCTTAGACGTATTTAGTACAACCTTTTTTAATTATTGAACCATAAATGCTCTCTACTTTTGTACTGATAATAATTATTGTAATATTCTAAGGATTTTCTTATCCCAGGAATAGGTTACCTTAGCCGTATTTGGCATAACTTTTTGGGGAATTTGTGGTCCTCAATTCTTTTCAACTTTGTACTTGTTTGGCTTTTTAACTATTTTGATCTGAGCGTCACTGATGAATCTCAAGTAGACGAAACCAGCGTCTGGCGTATTACATTATAAGTCTGGTACCTTTGATAACCAATTAGTATGTGTATTAGCAAATCAAATTATATGAATAGTGTAAAATATATTGATTAATAGATTTATTGGTGCAAACGTTCTTTTTACGTTCCGTTGATATTTCCATAAAAATATCCATAACAACAATGTTATTTTAAATACAACAATGTACAAATTAAATTTGTAAATCTTACCTCCAAAGAACAAAATGAATGAGAATTGTAATAACCAGAAACAAAATGGACACTCCGCATCCGATGGCAGATATAAGGCTTAGTGGAAAATGATGAGACGATGGCTTGTAAAAATAGAAAAAAAACATATATTAAGAAAGATACACTGATATCAAAGTACAATTTTAAATACTTGTGCAGACTAGTTATACTGGTTTTGCAGTATGGCGATGGTTCTTCACAACTTAACAACAACGAAAAGTACAAATTTAATTGTGCAGGATATTGAGGATGGAGATACCAACCATAATTTGAAACACAATCGTTTTATAACTGTTTTCCTAACTTTTGAATTTTTGAAATACTAAGGTTTTTCGGCCTCAGGAATAGATGACCTTAGCTTTTTTTTTGTCAAAACTTTAAGGAATTGTAGTCTTCAATGCTTTTCAACTTCTTACTTTTTTTTGCTTCTTTAACTTTCTTGGATTCGATCGTCACTGATGAATCAGTTGTAGACGAAACGCGCATCTGGCGTAAATATAAAGTTTCAATCCTGGTTTCTATGATGAGTTTATTTACAACCACTGGGTCGATGCCTTTGACGGTGGAGATTTATTTTCCCGAGGGTATCACCAGCCAAGTAGTTATATTTATAGATTAACTGGTTTTAAAACTGTGGAAATGTTGAATACTAAGGCTTTTTTTTTTTATCTCAGAAATAGATGACCTTAGCTGTATTTGGCAAAACTTTTAGGAATTTTGGTCCTCAATGCTCTTCGACTTCGTACTTTATTTGGCTTTTAAAAACTTTTTTATTGATTCGAGCATCACTGATAGACTTTCATGAATGTGACATACCGAATTAGACAATTCACCGGATTTGTTCTCACATAAGCAACACGACGGTCGCCACATGTGGAGCAGGATCTGCTTACCCTTCCGGAGCATCTGAGATCACCCCTAGGTTTTGGTGGGGTTCGTGTTGTTTATTCTTTAGTTTTCTAAGTTGTGTTATGTGTAATTGTTTGTCTGTTTGTCTTTCTCATTTTTAGCCATGGCGTTGTCAGTTTATTTTCGATTTATGAGTTTGACTGTCCCTTTGGTATCTTTCGTCCCTCTTTTGTAGACGAAATTCGCGTCTTGTGCAAATATAAAATTTCAATCTTGGTATCTATGATGAGTTAATTTATGTGTAAAAGAGGACGATATCATTTTCAATGTTAACATAAAAACCGACAGGTAACGTTTTTCTTCTTCATATTGAAGTATTATTTTTAAAACATTGTAAACCACTAAACGACGATGTGCGATACAGAGTTAAATTATAATCCGATTCATAAAATTTGCTTGATTGATTAGTCAAATTTCCTCAGAAAAACGCATTTTTATTTTTGTGTTTGAAATTATATTTTGAATTAGCACTGAACTAACTTTAAATTCATATGGAATTGAATTTAATCAACTTACTGCCAATTATCAATGAAAAACAAACCAAAAACAAATGTTGGGATTTATAATCTTGTCAGAACAATCCTTCAATGCTTTTGGCGGTAGGAACCGTGACAAAATTGACGTTAGACAGCTGACAGCTTAGAGAAATTGAAAATGTTTTAAAGATCAATGTTTTTCGTTTTAAAAACATGTCATTCGACTCAATTC
Organism: Mytilus edulis; assembly: GCA_019925275.1. Classification (NCBI taxonomy): domain Eukaryota; kingdom Metazoa; phylum Mollusca; class Bivalvia; order Mytilida; family Mytilidae; genus Mytilus; species Mytilus edulis. The sequence continues at coordinate 118,859,311 of CM034350.1, read as the reverse complement.
GTAGATTTGCCGAAACAAACAGAAGAAACAGTATTTGAATGTTATAATTTGATACCCCTAACCTAAATGCATATTTCAGACATTTATGCCTTTTTAAATGAATGAATGAATTCCCAAAAGGAATCGATCAATTATTGTTTATGACTGATATAAATCTCAAGTTAACGTCACGGGCTAAATGCTCAAAAAATGAGTATTATAAATATAAAGTTTCCTCGTGCTGTCAGTCCAAAAACATAATGTAAAAAATAGTAAGACCATCATCTAGTGCAAACGAACTTTAATGACCCTCAACACATAGGTTATGAAAAGTGAATACTTCAGAAACATCAGTTCAGTTTAAATACATTAACTTATTTACACTGGCAAATAATTGTTACATTTAGAAAGAACATAAAAATGAACTGATTAACATCAAAATTATTTCCTTTCCCCATAGATACTGTTCCAGAACTTTAGCATGAAGAACACGAAGTTTTATCAAGCACCAATTATATAGTTTTATGGTTGATATTCACCCCACATGTACCAAGTTTTAGATTAGTTTAATTGACATACAAGAACTTTTGTGGTATTATATAGACAGAGGAATATACTTAACAACAAAATTATTTCCAGTTACCTGTGCATTATATGACGTAATTTATGTCAAAGATGAGTTTTTTTTTTAAAATTGTTTAAGATTTCATAGCAGTTTTATACTTTTATTTTAATTATTTACCCCTTACTTTTATTAACTATGCATGTACATTGTATCACAGTTCAAATTATTCGTTTATCGTGTAATAATTTATGTAACTACGTTTTTTGATTGAGTTAAGTCATTCCAACTGATATGATATAGTGTGTCTTTCTATGTTGTGATGTTATACTATTGTTTCAGAAACGAGAGAAGGTTTAGTAAAATTAAAAAGTTTAATCCCACTGTAATTGTTTGCACCTGTCCTAAGTCAGGAATCTGATCATCAGTGGTTGTCTTCTGTTCATGTGGTTCCTACGAGTTTCTCGTTTCTCGTTTTTTATATAGATTAGACCGTTGGTTTTCCCGTTTGAACGGTTTTACACTATTAATAATGTTTGGGGCCCTTTATAACTTGATGTTTGGTGTAAGGCTAGGCTTCGTATTGAAGACCGGACCTTTACCTGTAATGGTTTACATTTATAGTTGTGACTTGGATAGAGAGTTGTCTCATTGGCACGCATACCACATTTTCCTATATCTATTCGCTGCACTATACTTCTATATTTCGTCCCTTTTCGTTTTTCATATTACAATTATAGAAATATTAATATGTAGATATTTTATTTAGAAACTGTGATATATTATCTATCAGAAGTAAACATACTGTCCTCCCTGGGCTCATCAAAATAGCAAAATTTGTTGTGTGATTATATTCACATATCGTGTACGAGTCCGTTGCATCAATAACTTGTGAACCAAACGTCGACCACGCTCCATTAACAGTATTTCTAAATGATGAAATATAAATGTCACATTTGCAGTTTATCTGTTGATATAATCTTGCAAAAAACCGCAAAAGGGTAAATTCAAAAATGATATACGAATGTTAATGTATATATTAAATGACATTTGAAAGAATAATAATTAATAAACAAAACTTAGCATAATGTTAGAATCAACCAAGATGACCATGTTTAGTTTCCAAAAGGCATATTCAATTCATGTTTCAATACATCTGTCGTAATATGGGATTTTTTATTAATGTAGATTACTGTGTTAAAGCAACAAATTCATTTCCTTGTTTAAAACGCGTATTTCAGTATATTACGATTTGTTTTTGGAAGAAAGTAGTCATATTGATCATCAAAACAAAGAAAAAAGATTGTTCATACTTACGGAGCCCTGAAATCCCAATGTCCACAAAATGGTTTGGAATAGTTTTCCTTGTTGAAAAGAATACAAAAAACAATAATGTTATTCTACACATAATAATGACAAAAACATAAAATAGACAGTGATATGTATGTCCGTTGGAAATAAATTTATTTCTTTAAAGATAAAATTAAATATAATAACATTAAGTTTGAGAAGAACTATATGCGTATTTTCATTACAGCATCGACGAGCCGGCTACTGGTATTATAATACCCTCGGAAACGAACAGTCCAACAACATTGGTTTACTTCTGTGGTAGTTATAACATAAAAAGTAACAACCCTTCACCAATGCCAGAGGACAAAACGTGTTGTGCATCCAAACAGTTTGAGCAGCGATAAAAAACAATAAGGAGATAATTTTGATAAATTTACTCACCAAAAGATGTTCGAATTTTATAATTAAGGAATAATCCGAACAAGTTGTCCCATGAATTGTAAAATCAGCTATAATAGAATTAACTCCATAACTCCCATTAAATGGTTTGATGCTCCTATCAATAGATTGAATACATCTATATTGAAATTGTATTAAGCAAATTAAAAGAATGTTTTCTGAATAATCAATAATATTGTTAAATGCTATTATCATTTTTTATATCAAAGTGGGAAAGTGTTAATGTTTTAAAATATGCACGGGGCAATACTGATATCTAAGGTGTTTCAAGTTTTTACAGGAACAGAAAACATTACCAAAAAAAAAAAGAAAACCGAACTCAAACATCAATTCAAAAAGGTTATGTTTCATTAAACTTGACAATATCAAACGCTCTACTATACTTTCTACAAGACAGATAAGAGAGACGTGGTGTAGTAATTAGAGCATAGGACTACTAACACAAAGATTCCTGATTCAATACCCCTTGCGAAATTTTCAGGGACTAAATTTTTGGCTTTTCTTTTGAAACTATTTACAAGTATTGACTTGAGAAACCGTGATAGTCCGTCTAAAGGGGACGATACAAGACTGACCCGTGTTAAGAGAGAGCAGTATCTCTGGTACGTTGAATACACCCTTATAATTTCGAGAGAAAAAAAAGCAGGCTAAGGACGCTACAAGGCACCACTCGAACCTGCAAAGTTGTAAGGGATTAATATGAGTTGCAACAACTTGTTACCCAAGCCACCATTAATAAATATGTTTAAAATAAGACAAAAATAAAAAGTAACGAAGGATAATTCAGCGTATAGAGAGTATTGAAGTCACCTTCTAGGTTTTAAGGTTTGAATCAACAAGTGGGAATTGTATAAACAGTGTAGTTAATACGTGTCTTTGTATATCTTGGTTATTAGTTCAAAATAAAAGGAGATGAGCAGAGGAAAGTTTGTTGATTTCTCAGTATTAAAAAAGCTGTAAATATAATTTTAGACTTACCCATTTAGTATTATATAATTTGGAAAAAAACGTGAAATATTTCTATAGAATGTGCTGCTATACCCAGTCAAACCTGGAAAAGACATACTGAATAAGAATTTTGTATATCGCTTTAATAAGTACATGAGTATACATCCTTACCAATTGTTTACTGAGTTGATAAGCAATACGAGAATTATGGATATCTTGATCGTGTTACTCCTCACAGTGATACATAAATCATAACATTGAGAATGGAAATTGGGAATATGTCAATGAGAAAACACTCCGACCAAAGAGCAGACAACAGGCGAAGGCCACAAGTGGGTCTTCAACACAGTAAGAAAATCCCGCTACCGGAGTTTGTCCTCAGCTGACCCCTAAATAAAATTGTGTACTAACTAGTTAAGTGGAAATGGACGTCACATTTTACTCCAAACATAGACATGTTTATTTATAATGATTTGATAAAAACATAGTATAAAAATGGAAATCTTTTGTGTGTTATGCAAATACACTGTGCAGAATTTGTTTAGCCAAAAACAATCGTCCAATTCTGACTCGTTTTACAGATTTTATGATTGTTTGCATTGATCTCTGGTACAACATGGAGATTTCTAAGAAACTACAAAGTGGTGACATAAAGAATAGATACAAACCTTTTTATTTCTTAAAATGTCCTGTACTAAATCAGGAAAATGGACATTGTTATACTATACATGTGTTACATTTTAATGTTGTGGTTCTGTTGTGTCTTTCTTTTCCTCTTATATTTGACGCGTTTCCCTCAATTCAAGTTTGTAACCCGGATTTGTTTTTTTTCTCAATCGATTTATGAATTTCGAACAGCCGTATACTACTGTTGCATTAATTTTATAGAAGTTTAAATATGAATTATCCTTAGTTAGCTTGTACTATACATTGGGTGCGTACAAACTTTACATGTTATGACCAAATGAAATGAAATTAATAATTATATCCAACAAATTTAGCTTAATATCGAACGAAGTTACGAAAAGTTGATGCAAAATTGCTAAATGGCAAAGTTCATAAAAACAATCGCAACAGGTGACGGCAATATTGACCTTAAACTGATTTCCTATTCTTTTTGGTACATAGTGTTGATGCTTACAAAAATAATTCAATAGTTTGACTTTGAAAAATGCATAAGTTGGGTATTCTAATGTGAATTGACGTCCTTTGTTTATAATATTTTAAAAATACTTGAGTACAGTGTTGCTATTATTTGTTAATTAAAAGTCTTCATTTACCGCTACAGATATTCTTTTTCAGTTTAATTTCAGTCGCTGAATCTGATATCCAAGAGTCAGATGTTTTCAAGCGGTCAGGTACAGTTATCTCATCTGAACTAGCCTTTCCTACCTGCATTACTGAAATATTATATAATTTTAAAATAACTAATACGTATACAGGATAAAAAAATAATATTCAAAAATATAATATACTATAGGTATATGACTCTTTTACACAACTGTAAATAGAAGAATAATACTTCAATGAACTGTTTTTGTGTTTTCGTGTTTACATTAAAAGAGGAAATGTTTATAGCCAAATCCCATCTGCGCCTGTATACGGAATATGTATCTCCCTATTGCTATGATATTCCTGGGCTTGTATTTTCTAAAAAAAAAAAAGATAGATGATTGCTGTTCACAAGGTAGCTTTTATACCAATGAAGTCATTCCATCGTGAATTTTAGTCATCGATAATTAGTATTACATGTAAGTATTTCATTAAAAATATTTTTTGAAAAAGTAAATGTGAACATTGTCATACCAGTTTTCCGTACTTCAAGTTAAACATTCTAACTTTCACATCAGGGTATTTATACTCACAATTACACACAAAAACTTAAAATGGAAGAAATAAACTGAACCACATAATTCACCATAGTTTAAACACGTACCGATATTTTTCTTTGCAACCACCAAGGATAATTCAGTGTCAATAACATCGTTAAACGCATTACTGTACTCCGTAACTGCGTTTACTAGTGACGTAACACCACCTAAACCCTGGTGAAATAAATAAATGGATATACAAGAATATCAAATAGATGTCTGACAAATATTTGCACTTTTTGCAAGTTGTCCCTTTTTAGAGGTTTTATTTGGTTCTTTTTTTATGTTTTGATATGGAGCTTTGTTTTTTTAATAATGTGGTTTATTTTTTGCTTTTTTCAGCTTCCTATTTTTTCTCTTCCAGTGCATTGGTACTTTTTATTTAATATGATTTGTTAACCCCAAAAAATACGTGACACGTATTGAAGAGACATTCTAACCAATACGTTTGAAATACACCGGCAAGAAAGAAATCTGACAAACACAAAAGAGTACAAGAAACATGCAAAACACAACTTTGAAAACATTGGTTATACAAAAATTTATCAGGTGCTTCAGCAGTTTAAGCAGATCCTGCTCCACAAGTGACGTCTGTTGTGTTGATTATTAAAGTTCCCTTTGATCAGTCTAGTAGGCTCGGGAAAATACTTTCGGGTAAAAGGGGACGGTACTGAAATTGATTTGATTGTTGGTGTTAAACGCCACTTATAAGAACAACTTTTGTGCTATTTCGAGGTGACCAGTTTTTATTGGTTGAGGAAGCAGGAGTGCCCGGAGAAACAACCGACCTTCGATAGAAATAGTTATCAAAGGTACCAGGATTATAATTTAATACGCCAGACGCGCGTTTCGTCTACATAAGACTCATCAGTGACGCTCAGATCAAAACAGTTAAAAAGCCGAAACTTCCTATCCTAGTCCGAACCGTATTGTGAATATCTGGACGGAAGTGATGGTGTGAGGCAGACATAGATTTTTCTGTTGTATTATTTATCATAAGTTCTACGAAATATATAAATTTGAGAAAGGAAATGGGGAATGTGTCAAAGCGACAACAACCCGACCATATAGAGTAGACAACAGCCGAAGGACACCAATGGGTTTTCAATGTAACGAGAAACTCCCTCACCCTGAGGCGTCCTTCAGCTGGCCCCTTTAAAATTAGTATACTAGTACCGGGATAATGGAGGTCATACTAAACTCCGAATTATACACAAGGAACTAAAATAAAAAATCACACAAGACTAACAAAGGCCAGAGGCTCCTGACTTGAGACAGGCGCAAAATTGCGGCGGGGTTAAACATGTTTATGAGATCTCAACCCTCCCCTATACCTCTAGCCAATATAGAAAAGTAAACGCATTACACTATGCACATTAAAATTCAGTTCAAAAGAAGTCCGAGTCCGAACTCAGAAGATGTAACAAAAGGAAATAAATAAAATGACAATAATACACAAATAACAACAGACTACTAGCAGTTAACGGACATGTCAGCTCCAGGCCTCAATTAAACTGATTGAAAGATTATGTCTTCATCATATGAATATCAGACACAATCCCTCCCGTTAGGGGTTTAGTATCATACTATCATAAAATATATGAGAAGAACATAACCCGTGTCATGCCAACAACTTTTTTTTCTCAAATAAATGTGTTTAGTTCCGATGCAAAGACCCTATAAGTGAATCAATGCTATTTTTACATTTCCTGACTTGTGTGAAAAATATATTTCTCCTCACTCGTGAAAAATCTTTTCTCGGCAAATGATTGGTTGAAATTGATTTGTGACGTTACATTTTCTTGTTTTCTTCTGAATTTTCTTATTGTGACGTCATGAAAAAAGGCGACCATGCCTGATGATGTCACAAAAAAGTACACAACTTTCCTCAAATCTTTGAAAAGGAAGGACAAAAATCTTTGGAGAAACATATTTCACCACTGTAACTCGTGTATCACGATATTTCTCCACTGTCAACAGTTAGATTTAAATTATTTAAACGGCTCGGCAAGCCTGACGCTATACATATTAAAACTTAACTGTCTCGAGTGGAGAATGTCATAATACACAATTGTAGAACCTATATCTATATAGCGGTTAGAAAAGTTAAAGGACACTTCTTATTTATTTTAGTTCTTCCTAAAAAACCTTATGTGAATAAATGAAGAAGTCGACAAGAAGTGGACCACAGATTGTTTGCTTCTCAATGCCGATTACTTGTTGATAAACAAACATGAACTTCAAACGGAACAAATATATGGTCGATCTTGTTTATTTCGTGGAACGTTTTGTTTAAATCTGAGTATTTTTTTAAAATGACAATTACGGAACAGATATTACATACTTGATTTACATTTTTTAGTTTCAGCGTTCCTGGTGATTGCAAATAATCTAACTAAGTTGTAAAAGAAGAGGGACGAAAGATACCAAAGGGACAGTCAAACTCATAAATCTAAAATAAACTGACAACGCCATGGCCTGTTTTAAAACAGGATAATGAATTTTTGCAACTTACAATTAACATTATATCAACCTGATTATGAAACTGATATCAGTATTTTTTTTTTAATAAAACATAACCATGATTAACCACTTACCAAATTACGACACACAGACGCTTATGGAAGTTTTTTAAAACGTTATGACAAAATAAAAACAAAAATGGAGAGAATGTGATATTGCTTTTCTTATCTCAATGTATATTATATTGAAAAATATAAACCTCGTTGTTAAGTTCTTCCCACGACTGATGGTTTCTTTCATCAAGTAAATTGTCGCATAGAGATCCAAAGACCTGGAAAAAAAAACTGATGACTTTAATTAAATAAACAGATTTCATCATATATTTTTAGGTACATAGCTGTCATTTCACTGCCATTTACTTCATATTTCTATTAATTTGCAAATATTAACATAAAGGGAATTCTCATAAGAATAAATAAATCTTGAAATTTACTGTTTCATGTGACAATTTTGCATACTTTATGCATAACCTAAGTAACATACCTCTAGCTGATCAACTGAAAGGTCTTCTGTGTGGTTGGTAACATACTTGGCAATATCATTCAGTACAGTTGATGACGTCAGCAGGTCACCTGACCGTAATTCATCATTATCTCTTGTTATGTTTTCTAGATCGTTCAGGATAATGGTCACAGGATCAGTTTTATTGTCTCCTGACAATAACTTAGCTGTCTAAAAATTATTTGAAACACCAATATAAAAATAGATTAAAAAGCAACTAGCAATTCGAGACAGATGTACATCATTTCAAAGTATGTCATCTTATCAGAACTCGGACTCGATATGGTATTTAATTAATAGCATGTAATGTATATTTGATAGTTGAATTTAACGAAGACACTGTTTTTGTTTACAATCGATCATAGTGTTCAACGCTAGTGTTCCGTTTATTGATATACATTGTACTAATCAACGAAAATCAGAACTTAATATATATAGAAAAAGGATAGTCGAGATATATTTGTAACTATAGACACAATATTGTTAACTACGTAGGTTTCAATTTCCTCTTGTAAGGACATAGCACTGTTATTTCATATATAAAAAAAACAAGGAGTATTATTCAAGGAGACATATGTACATTAAAAACCGAAATGTAAAAAGTGTGACGACCGTTTTCATTGAACTAGTACACTATTTTATTTAGGGGCCAGCTGAGGACTATCTCTGGGTGTGGGATTTTATCGCTGCGTTCAACAAGTACATCAAGCTATTAATTCCCTGACTCTCAAACACTTCAGGATAATTTTGTTTTAAATGAAGGGTTAATCAGGAAAGGACAAGAGTTTGCAGTCTTGTTCAATAATGGATTATAATATTTGATGTGATAACATAAAAACCTTCACCAAAATTTACAAAACTTTGTTAATTCAACGAGTTATGATTTGTTATAAATCAACAGTTTGATCATTACAAACTATTCTGTGCAAAGCACTATTGAAACTATATGCCTCTTTAGTTACATATACAGTACGGTATGTATGTATGTTTTTTGTTGTTTTTTTTTCAATGGAAAAGAACATCATGTAGTTATCAGTGTTAACATGATCAGTAATGGTTTATGAATTATTATGAATAAAACCACTAGCGCACAGCCCCATTGCAATGTATGTTAATTCTTCAATATCAAGTATTCTTAGCTATTTTTGTTATTGCTTTGTAGATGTCATTTCATGTCAAGTATAGGCAACAGTAGTATACCGCTGTTTGAAATTTACAAATCGACTGAGAAAAAACAAATCCGGGTTTCAAAGTAAAACAAAGGGAAACACTTCAAATATAAAAGGAAAAGATTTAACGTATCATGACTTGTGATGAAAAAATCGTGGCATTAACTATTGCATCGTAGAGTGCACTAGTTCCCTGAAGTTTGGTAGTAAACAAAAACCAGGAACTTTTGTAATGAGCAACAGGGCAGGTGTACCTGCTTGTTTAATTGCAAATAACATTTTTGTACAATTAAAAAGAAATTTTCAACAATTATTCTAGAGTTACCATTATTCTTAGTTTGTTGTTTCATTCCGAAATATTCTAATTGTTTTACTTATTGACAACGTTACAGCTATGAGAAGAAATCATTTTTATGTGAAAAACATAGTACTCTCTTGTACGTTCTTTATGATCATGTCAGATATAGCGGTGCTGTAAATAAAGGAATATATTCCACGTATGAAAGAAACTTGTAGTCATAGTATATACGCGATTTACCTGTCCTTTATATGTTCTATTGAGTTACTTGTACAATTGCTGTAATTCGGCTCTTGCCATTTTCCATCGCTACTGCAATATCTTGATGCATTACCCGTGTATTCACCAGTACATTCTAAGGTAGCTAGTGTGCTTTCTGCTGTTTTTCTCCAATTAGTATGAAAGTTGTCCACATTTGCTACGCAATGATTTGCTGATTCTACATTTGGTAAGTACAAGTATATTTAAAACTCAAATGTGTTTTGAAGTATAGCAATGTGAATATTAATTTTAATAACAACATTGTAACATTCAAAAGAAGATGTGATCATACAGGTGTGCGCTTCTTTACAATCACAAACAAAGTATGAACAAGCAGTTTTGAAAATCAAAAAGGAAAGATTAGCGAGGCTTACTATATGAGTACAATAAACTGAGTAATCTGATCTTAGATACACTCAGTGTCTTCCTTACAAATCGTTTTGCTTGCAAAATTATGAGGAGCGATACAGCTGCAGACATTACAAGTAATGAAAAATGCTATTTTTGTAAATTTAATTGTTGCATCCAGTCTGATTATAAAATTTAACAATCTAACGCGTTATTTCGAACTATTAACATGCAAAAAAGATAAGACATAAATAGAATAAAAATGCACATGATTGAATGAGTTTTCATAGATGGTATGTGTTCCTACTGAGTGATGACATAGCAATGTATGCTGATCTTAATATGACATTCTTTTGTTTCATATGAGAAAAACATTATTTGTGTTTGTTTTGAATAAATTATCAGCTAAAAATACAATCTACAATGTGTTGCTATAGTTACTTTATATTTGCCTCTAGACATTTACCTTGGCAATTAATCAATTTAGTTTTGCTTGATATCAAACACCATTTATACACAAACACTGTTTTTGACACTCTTTTTTTGGAACGATATATCGGTAAATATGTCTTGGGAGATTTTAGTTAGTACAAATGTAGTAATAGAAGTGAAACATGATGCAGGATATACGTATGTGCTATTAATCCCTGCCCTGTAGTAATTAATAAACGCAAATATTTGAAGTTTCGAAGTTTCGACATTGACTAACTAGAAATTTAATGTGTACATTCAAAAAGTAGTCCGTGCCATATAAGCAATACTTATTTTAATATCTTACCTGTACATGTAGCACCGATCCATTCAACAACACATGAGCATGATAGATCACCAAAACTGTTCTGACTACAAGATCCTCCATTTGAACAGTAATCAGTATACTGACAAGCATTGTCTTTGAAAAAAAATAAAACATTTATCGAAGCCTTTCACGTGCAATTCGAATATTTTGGTTTTGTCTCTATAGATAAAGTGCTCATTCTAAAAAGTAATATGCCATTTGCATTGCACTGACTATGGTCCTGTTCCAGACTTTATGAATTATTGGATAACACGCGTAAGATCATGGATATGTGCGAATACTTATATGGCGTATGGTCGGACCATTTGAGAATATGCCCGATTGGTTATAAACAGGTCAGACAATATGATTGTTTAGGCCATATAGGTATTTTCGAATGCGCATGAACTACATACTAAATCGATACAAGCCATTAACTTATATTACTTATATATCTTTGACATATCGGTTATCGTATCGTTGCTTAAGTGAATTGTTGGAGCTTTTATGAATGTATCATGTCGGCAGTTTTCGTCTGGTAGGGTTCTATAGTAATAGGGCCAGTGAAAATACCAAGTTAATTTTTGGTTTAACAGTTCATTTAGATAATTAATTTCCAAAGTTGTCAACATATTGTGTTTTGTACTGAAGCATCAATATTGACCATGTGCAATTGTTTTTACTATAATTTTAACTTGATCTTATCTGTGAAATATTAAACGTTGATCGATCCTGATAAAGTTAAATAAAGAATAGTGCTTCGGACAAATGGGATTTATATAGCGTTTCATTTTTTTCTGTGATACAATGTCAATACGATATCATTAACAATTTGAAGTTGAGGCATTTGACCTTAAAAAGCTAAATTTTTCAAGCAGCGTTTGGTAACTTGAATTATCGACCAGGGTCTAACCGAAAATAAAGTTTAACCGATTAAACGTCTCTGTACAGTCGGAAAGCAAGCCCTTAGAAACTTCCGTTGTTGCTACTTTCTTAAGACAACGATGGGACTGATCTTAAATCCCGCCATTCTGAAATTGCGTTAATTTCGCGGAAATCTAATTTGGCGGCAGTTTGGAAGATGTTCTATTTTCTGTTACTTACTTTCCATTTGGGTCAGAACTAGATTGATTTCTACTTTTAAGCATGTGTCTTATCATTTAAGAAAATAATACCTAGATTGGCCGTCCTTTAACAATTAATAAATTATGCAAAATTTTCTGTTATATTTTCTTCCTTTTCACAGATAAACAAAGATTAAAATTGAGAAAGGAAATGGGGAATGTTTCAAAGCGACAACAACCCAACCATAGAGCAGACAACATATATAACACATTAAGTATACGAATCTGAAGTAAAAAAAAGGTTTGACATTGTTGTTTTTTTAAGACCACAAAACTACAATGTCAATTATTTTTTTTTACTTCAGATACGTATAATAAATGTGTTATATAAACACTTAGACTACACAATTGTAAAACACTTACATTGTGTGTGTATATCTTGCTTTAAAACGTAAATTCGTCATACTGTCAAATGACCATACTTTATACGCCTCCACAGTACATATATACGACTAATTGAAGTTAATTAAATAAGGAACTACAACCCGATCACACACATTTTCAATTTTGAAACAATACTTACAGGTACAATTGTCAAAATCACTGGCATTAAGACTTGATAGCTGAACATGATTCCGATCTAAACAGTATACATTTTCGTTAGTGAACGATTTTGTTTTCAGCCAGGACCAAAAGGGAACGTTACAATCACAGAATAATTCAAGATGCCTGTTAATAAAATGAATGATTAGAAGAGAAATAATCAATTGAGTAGATATTGTTTACTATTTTAGTATTTTAGTTAAGTACGATACAAATATTGAAAAAAGGACTATGAGAGGGTAACGGAAAAAGCAGCAATAGGAAAACCAATCTGTGATGTATGAAAAACACGGAAATGATATTAGGTATTCACAATTGCCTATGTTCTACGTAATGAGTGAATGTCTTTCTAGAAAAAAACCCCAGTGAATATGGGCTGTCTACCGATTACATTAAGTGCGAAAGTTCTGCAAAGGAAAAGATAACAAAGTTACTTAAATACAAATATAGTTTTAAAACATTGAGATTGAACTGAAACCTTACTGAATCTATTTTTTTTCCAGAAAAGTCGATAAAAGAAATATAAAACAATACTAAAATACCAATTCAGCTGTGGAGGATATGGTTTTAAATCATTCATTCTAATATGACGTGCTTCTTTTATTGTTAACAACACCGTGATAAAATTAAAGAGATATCTATACTTAGCACAAACGTAGAGATATACATAATAATGGCTATTACAAATAAACTCATCATAGATACCAGGACTAAATTCTATATATACGCCGACGCGCGTTTCGTCTACAAAAGATGCATCAGTGACGCTCGAATCCAAAACAGTTAAAACAAGTCATATATATACGAAGTTGAAGAGCATAGAGATCCAAAATTTCTAAAAGTGTTTCCAAATACAGCTAAGGTAAGCTATGCCTGTTACTCCCAACGTAAATCAACATGTATCGTAACCTATGAGCAAACGCTTCGCCGATTTCACTGTGTTAAACAATGCAGTTGAGAAAAAAACCAACACTACAGAACCTTCATTCTTATTCTGATGCACTATGAAAATAATGAATGTATTAGAACTCCGAAACATGTACAAGAACGAACTGAAATACAATTACGCGAAAATGCATTTACGTCAAATGGAGAAAAACGCTAATGCTGAAGGTTTTTTCTGTTACATTAACCATACACATTTGGATAATATTCCTTTTAAATAGAGTATTGAGGTCGGTTTTGCTTTATTTTCTATTATTTTGAGCATTTACTGATGTCTACAAACATCATAGCGGCTTCTTAGTAACAAAAATATCATGAAATGTTAAATTGGATTTGACGTTAGCTCATGAAAATAAAATGTAAAATACAAAGGCAAATGTTGGATTTGAAAATGAAAATAATAATAAAAAAATCAAGCAGTTATTTAAAAACAATTCACACAAGCTATATATTTATTTGAAAGTTTTATCTTTATCTAACAAGAGACAGATAGGAACAGACACACAATCGGAAACCTCATCCTCGCTTCAGCTTTTAGATTCCTGTATTTTTTGTATTAGAATTGAAATAATTCAATAAATAATTTCATAAATATGAACGTTGTACTCACAGGGAATGTAAATTGGTGATATATGCAAAAGTGTCATTCCTGGCAAATTTCAAGTTGCTTCCACTCAAATCTCTGCAACAAATAAATATAAACTTACTTGAAGATGACAATATATGAAAAATAACACGTTAATGCAAATAACTGATGATAATCCACTATGTTGGTTAAACAAAGATTAAATCAAACAAGTACATGATACCTGCTTGTTCGTGTAATTAGTTAATTAAAGTCTCTTTGTTTGCAAATATGCATACTATTTAATGTTGATATAGAAAAATCCGACTGGTGTTTAAAGAATAAATTTATATTGATTTGTTACATAAAAGCATCCTAAGGTGGCTATGACACCTTCTTTTTTCCCCATCTTCTTGCACCTGTCTCAAGTTATGATTCTCTGATCGTGTGTTTTTTCCGACTTCAATTCATCCATATGATTTGGAGTTTAGTGTGATGTCCATTTTAACTTAACTAGTACACATTTTCACGATTGTCTTGCCGTGTTGTAGACACACTATCGGCATGTGTTGTTTTCTGCTCTTATGTCGGGTTGTTGTTTCTGTGACACATTTCCCATTTCCATTCTGTAATTTTTATATCATTATATATGTCATACGATTTATTGAATTATTGTCATAAAGAGTACACTGACGTACCTGAAAGAAAGGTATATGTATCGCATATATAACATGTGTGTTTCAATACTTCAATATGCATTGTACACATTAAAGTCGTTGTCCCTTCATAAGATATGTAAAACAAAACTTAAAAAGCTAACCTGGATAATCTTATATATATTTTGTTTTAACTGAATAAACGATTTTGTAATTGTATACATACATATTATTTAACGCTGGTAGGTCTTTAAATGCTCCAGTTTGTATTGTAGTTACTGTATTGCTATTTAATGCTCTAAAAAAAAGATAGAATAGTAATACATGTTATATTTCGTTATACTATAAATTTCCAATAAAAAACAAACGTACGTAACTCGACATCCGAACCCGGGTGAGATAGATTATTTATTAAATTTGTGGTCTTTCAAGGTTTAGTTTAGTATTCCAATATCTTTATTACCATACACGAGAACTTTCGTAAATATCAAGTTAGTTCTAGAAAAGAAAAACGATAATTAGATAGTTATATCTATGTTATTTCTGGATAGATTTTTTTTTAATTTTAGAAATATCAAAATCAAAGTCATCAGCGGATCCCCGTGAACACCAATTTTTACAAAACGAAGAATGAGCCTCTTTGGTGACCTGACGTGTTTCCTACCTATTTTAAATTGAGGACAATATTATGTTGGTCCATTTTTGAATTTTTTTGTAACCTGATTGTCTTGGATGATATTAAGGTCCCCGTAATATCATGGCCAGATGGATCATATCGAAACTTTAACGATTTACAGTTTCAAGTTAAAGGAGTATGAATGTTTTCAATATTTTGGACCATCTATTCATCATTACTGTATACTCAAATTCAATCTATAGTAACACAAAATTGCTATCTAGGAAAAGAAAAAACGATAGTAAGATAGTACTATGTATTTTATTTGAGGATACCTGTTTTTACAATGCGAAAAATGTCAACATAAAAGTTATCAGTGGTTGTCTTTTCATAAAAGTTGAAATACGACAATTTAAAACGTGTTCTGGCTTCATCAAATTAGTTCATTATTCCTATTGGTGATACTGTCCTTGGATATTGTAAACTTCCCAGTAACACCATAAAGCATTACAATGTACACCATACACGTTACACCTTTGCACCATACACCTTACACGTTCTATCTACATCATCCGAAATTACTCAAAATGCAATTTAATTGCAAAGAAAGTGTGGTCTACAACAATATTTTTTTTATTAAAAAAAAACAGATTTTGATCACAATGTGGTAAAATAAAAAAATCAGTTCTTATCAATATTTTGCATAGTTTTAAACAATCACGACATTCCTCATACACCATTACACAATTCCCCTTACAACATAGACCAAAGCTTCATACACCTTCTACCATTGCACCATATGCTATATACCATTACACCATGCACATTTTTGTTGAGAAGTTACACCATCTGTTGCTGTTAAAATATTTCGTAACTATACGATGCACAACTATGAAAATCTTCTTATTTATAGAATGTATAGGATTTTTATAGAAGAATCTATTGGTTCAGTTCAATTAATACAGCAAAGCCGTTTTATTAAATGCAGACCTTGTAAATTTGTCCAGTCCAGTCTAACCATTACCTAACAGCAGTATAACTAAATGCATATATGGGTCATAATAAACGAAAGGTGATGATCGGTGCATTTGACTACAAGTTGCTGGTTTATGCTTTTCATTAAAAGGTTTGTTGCTAGAACGTAATCAAATTTTACAACTCTAAATATTTGATATATGTAAGAGAATGATAATCCCTTTCTTCATTAATTATACGAGCGATAGCGAGAGGAATCATGAAGTAAGGGAAACGCACTCTATTACAAGCCTAGAATACTGTAAAAAGTAAAATCACAAAAATAATAAACTCCGAGGAAAATTCAAAACGGAAAGTCCCTAATCAAATGGCAAAATCAAAAACTCAAACACATCAAACGAATGGATAACAACTGTTTTTTTTTTCTGACTTGGTACAGCTATTTTCTTATGGAGAAATTTTGAAGGACTTGAGGGTCTTTCGTTTACCTACATAATTTCATAATCGGTTTTCCCGCTTTTACTTGTTATAAAATTGCATGCTTTTCATGATTAGTTTATTGCGTAATTTGAACTGAAGGAACGCAAAAACCCACTCTATCCCACCCTTGAATTTTTTCTGCTATTTGTTGTATGCTTTCAGATATTGTCAAAAGAGAAGTTGTGTATTCATCATGTTCAACGGGTTAATAGTACATGCAGCCTGTGCTCGCCTTCTTCAGGAGTTTTTGCATATGTCAATTTATACTGGTATCATCTAAGTTGAACAAAGGTGTACAGAAAAACATCTTAATTTACATAACATTGCGTTGTACATTTGTTGAGGAAGCATTACATATGAGTTATATTTCAACGGTATGATCAGTACAGCAAACAGGTTAACAGAGAGAATCCAATTTGTCTTTGATGAATCTTAATAAATTGGTTCATAATAGCTTTAAATTTCAACACACTGCAATATGGCGAAATGCTTTCAGATAGGTTGGCTATTGATTGAAAGGCGAATTAGGATTAATGTTAGCATTATAAGGTCTTTCTGTAGAAAGAATTTGACTTTGTTCTGATTATTCTCTTTTTCCCGCTTATGTTTTTTTATTGTGCGTACATAATTTGACATCTTGTATTGTATTGTGAATTTTTATCATTACAACAATTTTTTCTGGACTATCTTTCAGGGGGAGGAGACGTCACAACTTTGTTTCAAACATGGGCGTCACGAAGTGGTTACTAAATCCTTTATGTGACATGTAGCGGACGCCATTTAAGCATATCATTTTGTCAAACAATTTAATTAACACCTTTATTAATTAGGCCTTTATTGTCGATAGCTATTAAATGCAATCAGCAGATTATTGATTTTCTGTCTAAATCTTAACAAGGGCAAGGTGAATTCCGAGTAATGTCTGATCAGGTTAATTCCGAGAAACCCGAAAAAAAGTAAAAAAAACAAGATGGACGAAAATAAATCGTTATGTATATTTCTGTCGCCAAATTCTTTCGCCAATGACAAATTTTAATCGCCACAATTATTATTTTATCGCAAATTGCGAAAATGGCGACCGCTAGCGGAAACCCTGGTATGTGCTTTAAAATATGGCCCTGCTTAATCGAATATTTTGTTTGCGTAAAAGTAACACACTGATTACTTTTGTGTGCATCTCTTCCGTAACCAAAAAAGATATCAAAAAACAATTTCGACACATCCTAATTAAGCCTTGATCAATTTGGAGCAAAACCATCCGTTGAAATTTAACAGGAGTTATCTTTCTATCACTATTTATTGATGTGTAAAGTGAACTCATAAACTGTAAGCCGTTAATACCAATGATCTTTTGATTTGATATCCTTGAAGTATAACATGACAAATTAGATTAATGACAATGGTCAAGGTCATACTCTTAAGTTTGCTTTTTTATAATGTGTGCATCTTTTCTCGAACTATGAATGCTGGACACAAAAGAACTGATGCCCAAATCCATAATGTTGTGGTTGTTGAGGGGGAAAATGGTTAATAATGTCCACAGCTATCTGATGTTATCTTACAGGAGTTATTTCACCTTAAATGTTTTAATTCAAGGTAAATGGAATGTAACTTCATTCTGGTTCATGACAAACATGATAAAGTCCTACAGTCTAAAATGTTAACTGAAAGAGACTTTGCGCAAACTGGAAAAAGTTAATTCTGCAGTATTTCAAGGGAAAATTACTTAGAAACTCTATCTTCAGACTCACTGTACAACTATCTTTTAATGACAAACCGGAAGTAGATAATTATCTTCCTTATTTGAAAAACATCAGTGCATAGAAAACTATCCTATGAGACCGAAAAGGATATGTCCTTTACCAAATGTATGACAATGTCTCCTTCTTGGGTCAAAAGTATATGAAAAAGTTTTTTTAGATTTTTATGGTGTAATCTATTAATGGACGCCAATAGTAACTTTGGGTTAATTTGTCATTATCAAAAACATATTATATAGTAATTATGCTTCTGGATACAAAAATATGTTTAGCTTATACATACATGGTTTGGAGCGCTGGTAGGTCTTCAAATGTTCCTTGTTGTATAACATTTATTCTGTTTCCTCTGATGAATCTTAAAAGGATAAATACTATTATTTCTATTATATAAGCTTTATTGTAGTATTGTTTAATTCTTCGGTGATAGACGCTAACTGTATAAATTTTTTCAATCATGTTTTGTTTAATTGTTTTGTGTCGGAATTTAATTATATTTCCGGTTGTTTGATTTTACTATTCAAGTCAGGCTTTCTTTCTTTGAAAACAAATTTTGAAACTTAAAAAAACATACGTTGGTAGACTGAGAACATTTGATCTTCGGTTGGAGTACTAGCAAAAAGTAAAAGAACATAATATCAAACTCTGAGGAAATTTTCAATTGAAAGTCCTTTAGCAAACGGCAAAATTAAGAGCTCAAACACGTCAAACGGAGGGATGTCAACTGTTATATTCCTGACTTGGTACAGGCAATTTTAAAGACGGAAATGGTGGTTTAAGCTGGCTGTAATAGCTATCAAAAGCTTTCACTTGTATAACATTCGTATACAATTCAAATATATTGACAACGATATGTGAAAAAAACCAACAGACATTATCGGCAAAAATGTCATAAAAAGGAGTTCAGCCGTCAATGTTGTGTCATTATCTCAATAACTATGAACACAAATACTAAATTTCAGCAAATAAAAATCAAAAGGCATAAAGGCGAAGCACATTTACAATATGCTAGACAAGAATACAAAAATTAACCAAAGCACACTATCAAAATAACGGGATGTACAAATACCGATCCGAGTCAAATTGATATAACCAAAAAAATGACATAACAAAAAAAAATGCAAGAATACTTAAACACGTCATGAACATGATGAAGATGGTAAAAAAAATCAGTGCATATAATCTTTACTTCAATCCTTTAAAATTTAATTCGAAGTCGAGCCTGTTTTGCCACGATCAATGTTCGAAATGAATATCTCAAATTTTAGATCAATATGAAACACTGTGAAACTCTACTGAACAAAGACAAATGTTATTCAACATCTGGTGGTAATTTTAATTCTTTCAATGCAAATGGTTGTAAAATCCTTGTAAAAGTGTCCCAAAAATGGTAATTATGAAATGGTGTAACTGCTTATAAAACTCTTTTGCTTTTTTTCTGAATGAAGAAAATAAATACAAAATATGCACGTAACAATGTTTCTTGTTTGTTCTTAATGTTTATTGAACCAATGAAATAAACATTTGTTCTTTTACAAATATAAACTACCGGTATATTAATATTTTCTGTCATCGAAATGTAAACAGATATTATATTTCACTTGAAATGCATTCAACTAATTTCTAAAAAAAATATACATAGTGCAATCACCGCGTGTGTTTCCATACTACAAACTTAAGTTTGCACTTTTTGAGACACGTTTAAGTAAAACCACAATGTGCGCTAGTGTTTTTATTTTCATAAAAATACAATATGGGATGATTGCCAATGAGTCAACTTTTTACAAAGAGACCAAACGACACAGACGTTAACAGCCATATGTTACCGTGGGGCATATAACAATGTGAAAAACCTATACAGCACAATAAGCTTTAAAACACCACACAAAAACAAATGTTATACAATTCTCAGGAGAAAACTTTTGTGTGCTGCCGAATACATTATTGTAAAATTGTATACATACAATGAGTGAAGTGCAGTTAGGTTTTCAAACGCTCCACTTTGTATTGTAGTAATATTACTGCTATCCAACTGTCTGAAAAAGAAATGCTTTGGTGAGGAAAGGTTTATTGTAGTGTTAGATCCCTAAAGTTCGTTGGTTCAAACGGAATTAAACTGTTCTTGTAAGACAATTTACTGGTGTTTATGCTAACATCATTTATATGAATATTCATTTATGCAATTCCTAGATATCGTTGCAAAAAACAAAATATGTTTTACGGTACACAAATCAGATAATGCGTAGATCAATGTGTTTCTGGATGTATAAATAAACTCATCATAGATACCAGGATTAAAATTTCGTATTTGCACCAGACGCGCGTTTCGTCTACAAAAGCTTCACCAGTGTCAAAGAAAAGTACTCAGCTGAAGAGCACCTCTCTCGTATATATATGTATTGATTTAATTGTTAGTTACTAACGTTATGTGTTCTCTGTACTATTCCAATGTAGGTATAGAGATAAAAGCATGCATTGAAGACCAAAATGTCCTATGACTTTTACCAAATACAGCTGATGTAATATATTATAGGAAGAAAAACCTTAGAACTTCAAAAATGTAACGTTTTGTACAGGTAATTTATGATTATGACTATATCAATGATAACAAATCCCTTGGTATCAGGATAGCCAAAAGAAAATCTTTCTACGGTCCGTCTACGGTCAGATTAATTCTGACACTCACCGGTCATGGAGTTGTGTTTTACAAAAAGAAACGTCTTGTATACGAATTATCTATAACACATCTTAGAATACAGTAATTGTATTCAATATGTGTGGGTTTTTTTAATATGTGTGTGTTGTATTGCAATCTGCAATCCAACATTTGGTGTAGATTTCATTATAATAGAAACATGCATTTGTAGCACTTGGACCAAACACATTTGAATTTGCAGCTGTGTAAGTAAAAGTTTTGTCCGAAGGCGTCTATGGAAGCCTAAGGGATAACGTATTAAAATTTTGATTTAATTGAACGGATTTAATATTACTTACAGAACATTCAACGGACCAAAGTAACGATTTATATATGCGTTACTAGCAGCTTAAGAGACGAACAGAAGGTCAATGGTGCACCAACTATAGCATGTATATTCACAATGCAGGGCGTACAATATGAAGTATCCAGCTTTAGAATCTATATGAATCTACCACTTGTCGTATTCGTTATGTAGCACAGTCTCTGGTGATCTATTCTTTGTTTAATGTTATGTTATTTGCTTGTTGGATTTTTTTTTTTTTTTATCTGTTTGTTTTGCCATTATCAGACACTCACTGGCTGATTATATTGTTTTCTTTGATTAAAAAGTTACAGATAATCTTTAGTAAATAAAGAACTGCCAACTGATTGTAGCGGCATCTACGCATCTCGGAACGCATGTCTATAATTTTGAATTATAATCCTGGTACATCTATGATAAATTTTTTATCCTGCAATCAATTCATCCCAACCGTTTTTGAAAGAAATCGTCTTTACTCAAACGCGGATATCAGTTAGGACCTGACATTGAACTGTGACGTACAAAGTTAGATACAACTGTTCGCTCGCAACATAATCAGGATTTCAGAAGATTATACACTAGTATATCGCTCCGTGTTATCTGCACACTAGTACAGTAGACAGGTCTATTGTAGTGTAAAAGTCTGGTGAGTTGTGATGCATTAAGTTACTTTTTATCTATAGTATAAAACATTCACAGCCTCTGAATGACTATAATCGTGTTTTACAAAGTATCTGAACGAATATAGTTTAACTTTATACATACATAATAAAGAGCGCTGGTAAGTCTTTAAATGTTCCTTGTTGTATTGTAGTTAAATTATTGCCTCTTAAATATCTAAAGGAGGAATAATTGTATTAATTGTATTAATTCTATTATATAAAATTGAATGTAGTGATATGTGCATTCTTAGGCCGATAAGTTGTTTCGGTTAAGATTTAGCTATTTTTTTGTCATTATTTAAGTACATTTCCTGGAAAGTCTTTGTTGTAGAGTTCACTTTGTTTAAATGCAAAATTAAGGACAAATGCAAATGTTGATGCTTCAACTTCATAGCATTGTATCAGTCATTATATATAATTAACTTACATATCCAGTAGTTATTTTCAAGAAACAAATGCAGCGGGTTTAAAAGTTTAATTAGGTACAAGCCTTCACCCTTACTCGAAGCAAAAGTGTAACACCACAACATAGAAAGACACACTATAAACCATCAATTCAATTGGCTTAACTAAATCAAAAGACTTACATGTAAAACCACAAGGGATCATATACCATTTTTTGTACAATGAACGAATAAATAAGATCTATGACACAAAGCATTAATGTAGATACAAAATCAATCAAACTAAGGGGTGAATGAATAAAGGCACCGCTTTGAGATGTAAAATAATTGAGTCTGAAATGGTCAACTTGATCTCAACAGTCTGAAAAAACTGAACAATCAATCAAATCATGATAAGTCTTTAAGTGAATGTTCAAAATAATTCGCTGTGGGTAATTTCAGTACTTGTCAGTCACTTCGCTTGTATGATATTCAGTAAGTTTTTAGTGAATGCAGTAGGTATCAAGTTAATTCAGTATGATGTTACATCTACCTACTGCATAGTCAGAACATAGACTTAAAATTTCTGAATGGTTTGAAAATAGCTGAATTTATTGCAATGACAGTTTCAAAAAATAGCTAAACAATTTAGAATTCAGTCATTTAACAAGACAAGGGCTGTTTCAGAACAAGAAAAATCAGCTACTGAACAATTTTAAAATAATTTATTTGACTGCAAGAGAATAGTATGCATAGAACAGACGTTAGAAGATCAGTTTAAAAGTGACCAAAATGCTGAACATGACAAAAGTGATTGTTCAGTCTTAAAGGGGGCGTTTGGAGATAAAACTATTGCTTAGTCTTTAGTTTTCTATGATGTATTTTGTGTACTATTATTTGTCTGCTTGTCTTTTTCTGTTTTAGCCAGGACGTTGTCAGTTTATTTTCGATCTATTAGTTTGACTGTCCTTCTGGTATCTTTTATCTTTGTTTTTTATATTATCGGTGTCGTCGTTATCTCATCTAATTTTGGAATAATGATGTTATCGTTATCTTCGTCGTACGTTATATAATATAGTTTAAGACTTGTATGTGTATGCATGACGCTAAACCATATAGACAGCTCAGTGTTTTCATCGGTTTTGGTTTGTAAAACGATTTTTTTTTATTATCAATCTCTTTATGACTTTTGAACAAATATCAAATCAGATAGCCAGCGTTTTGTCTAAGGAAAGGTTTTAGCAAATCGGGAATTGTAAGTCATATGGTATATTTTTTTGATAATGCGAACTTGCATAAAAAGGTTTGAGTTATAAGGTTGATTAAATATTGGTGAAGAATGTAGCTTGCATTTTTGGTTTCTGTCTGATCTATGAACGCAAAAACATTTATTCAGCCTTACTTTCGTTCACAAATGTGTATCAATCCGCCAAGGTTATGCATGTACATGTTTATCCGTAGACGAAATTTATAAATTTACAATTCATACCATCGTTATTTAAAGTAAAGTCAGACTTTGTCATTCAATTGTAATAATTAGTGAATTGAAAATATGTTTATCAAATTTCAAAGATTTTGCCGCCATGGGCTTTACATTTAGAAATGAGGCAGTGTTGTACAATGTCACTAATGACTTATAGAAGAACTGAACACCGATGCGTTCGAAGAGTATTGATGTTGCAATTATTGTTATGATTAGAGTGTGTAAGACTATTTACCGGATTTGTAATCACATAAGCAACACGACGGGTGCCACATGTGGAGCAGGATCTGCTTACCCTTCCTGAACACCTGAGATCACCCCCAGTTTTTGGTGGGGTTCGTGTTGTTTATTCTTTAGTTTTCTATGTTGTGTCATGTGTACTATTGTTTTTCTGTTTGTCTTTTTCATTTTTAGCCATGGCGTTGTGAGTTTGTTTTTGATTTATGAGTTTGACTGTCCCTTTGGTATCTTTCGTCCCTCTTTTAAAGGATATTTTTCTTAAAATTTCCTGTATCAAGTCGGGGAAAATGGCAGTTGTTATTTTATAGTATGTTTCTGTGTTTGTTTCATGGTCGTTAAATTTTTTGTACACATCAGTGTTTCTGTTATTTCGTTGTTTTCCTCTAATAGTTGAAGTGTTCCCTCGGTTTATGACTACTGAACTAAAAACTGTTACACTTTATACATACAAATTTTTTAGAGCTGGAAGGTCTTTAAACGCTCCGCTTTGTATTACAGTAATGCGATTGCCATCCAACTCTCTAAAAAGAAAAAAAACTAATGAAGTTTCGATGTAAATTTATCATAGGGTATAGCTTGATACTTTTAAGTTAATTTTTGACAGGTACATAGTGTAATGCAAATACCATTAATATATATTTTTCTTATTTCTATATGATCTATTTGAAAAATATAGTTTAACAATTAAATGTAGGACTGGAAGCATTTGTTTCTGGATTTACCATCTATACAAGCACCGCTCTTTCATTTGTTGTGGGTCAACAGGTTTTCAATCAATCGTTTGATATTACTGCTGTAACCATATTTTGACTATTTTACCGATTAGGTCTGTGTTATGCACGCATCGTTGTATAAAATAGGGAATTTGATGCGACTGTCATACAAGTGAATGGTTTAGCGCTATTAAACTAGGTTCAATCCGCCATTTTCTACATTTAAAAATGCCTGTACAAAGTCAGGAATATGACAGTTGTTGTCCATTCGTGTAATTTGTTTTAATATTTGATTTTGCCATTTGATTAGGGACTTTCCGTTTTGAATTTTCCTCGGAGTTGAATGGAAACGTTTCCGGAAATAGTATATTTTTGAATGATTTGAATAAAAAAAAAATAGAACAATGCAGCTTTTCTGCTTATAAGATTACAATGGTATCAGTTTTATTTTACACTATCTTTCGAAACCACATAGGATTTCATTTTTACAGTCTAATACATTCCAGGGACTGTTAAAACTTGAAACATACGGAAAGTTGTTTGGCCAAATTACCTACTTCGAGATTGCTCTGACGTCCATTATCTGTTTGTCAGACAAGGTGGAGCCGTGGGACAATATTTCATCGGGAAACGGCTGGTATCATGAAGACGAATGTATTGGAAAAAAATAAACCAACACAGAGGCTAGGCTGTTATTCATGAAAACACATGTAGAAAAATCGTACAAATACTTACTTGTCAATGGTAACAGTTTTTTTAAAAAGTATATTTTAATGTAAAGAATATGAAGAAGAATTGGAGGAAGATGACGAAGCAATTAATGTCAAATAACGTATTGCATAAAATGCCTGTTTAAGGTGATATCCATGTGTAATTGATGGATACATCCGGTCATTGTGTTATTGTACTATGGTTTTTCATTTTCGCTAATGTGCCTTTTTGTATTGCTTTGTTACATATTTGTTTGTTTTTGTGGTGATTAAGATTGTAACACAATATTGACTATTAAACTATTTTTACATGTAAACATATTGTGTCTGGGTATTTTTACACATCGTTGTCAATACAGGCTATAATATGCTATATACTATGTTATCATACAGGTAAGAAGTGTACCTAGCTATCAAACAAGGTTTAATCTACCATTTTCTACATCAGAAAATGCCCGTACCTACAAATGTAGTTAGGAATATAACAGTCGTTGTCGTTTCGTTTTATGTGTTTGAGCTTTTGATTTTGCCTTTGATTAAAAGAGACTATACATTTGAAATAAAGTATCATTTATCTTGAAACCTTGCCAGACTGAGGCAAATTGTTTGTTTAATTAGTTCTAGTTATTATGAAATATCAAGATGCCGACAACAACAGTCGTTTGACCGTAATTGACTCTTACAATTAAAATTACGTACTAGTTCAGTGATAATGGACGTCAAATTTGACTTCAAAACATATTAATGAACTAAAATTAAAAACATACAAGATTAACAAAGGTCAGCGGCTCCTGACTTGGGACAGACGCAAAAATTCCGCTGATTTAAATATGTTTTATCATATCTCAACCACCTAATTCCTATAGCTAATGTAGAACTAATAAACACATAGCAATTCTCACAGAAAAACTCTGTTTGAAAGAAGTATACATACAAATACCCGAGTGCTGGTAGGTCTTCAAACGTTCCTTGTTGTATTATAGTAATTCGATTGCTACTCAGATATCTGAAAAGGATGAATGATGAAATTGATCTATTTTATAGGATTTATTGTAGTTTTATTTCTTGCGTGGGCTTACTGATTGTTGTATATGATTTTGTTTAATGTAGGTCCGTTTGTTGGTTTTGTGTCTTTACTTAATCGGTATTTCCTTTATTTTCTTTATTTTTTTGGAGAGATTGAAAGTAGAATTATAGGCGAATGTTAGAAGTGATGTAACAACTTTTTATGTTTTGCGGGTGCCTTTTATTTTAGGTGTGAACTTTTGTTAACTGAAAATCTATAGCAGTTGTCATTCTCTTCATCACGCCAGATAATAAACATATACATATATATATATATATATATATATATATATATACAACTCGTTTAAACATCAACCCAACAATGTCAGATCTGTAAATTTGCTTTCGCAAATGTTTTGTTCTTCCCTCGCCGGGATTCGAACCCATGCTACTGAAATCGCCTGCACTGCAGCCGTCCCGCCAGACCACACGACCACCTGGGCCTGAGCAATTGCAACAGAGACTGCATTTAAACATCCCAAAAATATAGTTATTTGATGATAAGAAAAATGAGTAATACATTTTTTTGAGTAATAAATTTTCACTAAGGTTAAGTAATAGAACGTGGATGCGTATTTACACATTCCTGCCAACTGTAATTAAAACTAGTATAGTTCACAAATTCCTGAAAAGTGAGAGAGTCCAGTACGGAAGCCGGAGTTACTGGACACAAGTGATGGCAGGAAATAAGGGATGCTAGGGAAAATGAGTGACTCTTCTATGTTTTTTCATTAATGCCCTCTGGGGAAACTGTCCTGAGCTTTCTTAACCAAAAACTTTCCCGAGCAAGTCTGTCGGCCTATGACCAGTCCTCGGTGTGATCTATGATGGTGATGGCAAGTTTTTTAAGATCAGCTTGGGCGTGCCCATATGATCTTAAATGACGACTTACGGGGAGGTCGGGCTTGCAGGTGTAGTCACTACGATGACCATTCATGCGTTTGTTGAATGGCTGTTCTGTCTCGCCAACATACTGCATGCCACATCGACACTGAAGAATGTATACAACATTCTGGGCTTTGCAAGTTACATTACAAAATATTGAGTACACAGACCCAGTGGAGTGGCAAGTAACTGTTTGAGTATTCAGTATTTAATTTTGTTGGCAAGTCAGACATCCTTTTTTACCACATGACTTGCACTATCCTGTAGTTGAACAGCTTTTATTAGAGGAGACGGCAGCTTTCACAAATAAGTCTTTTAGACTTGCTGGTCTCCGAAAAGCTAAGACAGGAGGATCGGGAAAGATTTTTGGTAATTTTGGGTGATTGGCAATACTTTGCCAATTGGCACGGATCAAACATGAAAGGTTAGTAAAGGCGGGATTGTATTTTAAAACAAATTGAACTATTTTGCTGCGCCTCTTCTTTTTGTACTGTAAATTATTGTCAGCACGCGAAAACCCCTTATCTATGTCCCATTTCTTATAACCTCGTTTGTTTAAAAATCCGCGAAGTTCCTGTAACCGCTGAGTGACAGCCTCCTCAGAGGAGCAAATCCGCTTTACTCTGAGAGCTTGATTTATTCAGTCATTTTATATATATATATATACAACCCAACAATGTTAGATCTGTAAATTTGCTTTCGAAAATTTTTTGTTCTTCCCTCGCCGGGATTCGAACCCATGCTACTGTGATATCGTGACACCAAATCGCCTGCACTGCAGCCGTCCCGCTTGACCACACGACCACCTTGGCTCTACAATAATAAAGCCCAGGTGGTCGTGTGGTCAAGCGGGACGGCTGCAGTGCAGGCGATTTGGTGTCACGATATCACAGTAGCATGGGTTCGAATCCCGGCGAGGGAAGAACAAAAAATATTCGAAAGCAAATTTACAGATCTAACATTGTTGGGTTGATGTTTAGACGAGTTGTATATACATTATGTACACAGCCATGTATCACCATCATTGATGGCGATCCGATGGATACATCTGTTGTAGGGTTGTCACTGACTCAGACGTACTTTTATATATATATATATATATATATTCGAGTCTAAATTGAAAACTACGTTCAAACCTATGATTGCGTTGGATAAAAACCGCATTTTTTTATACGTGTTAAAACAAATTTCGTTGTAGAAGGGTCTAAAAACAGCACAAACAACATTTTCCAAAAGACCAAAAAAGTGAAAAAGTATATATAAACAAAACGCATTTGACTAACAGGTCGAACAACTGATGTTATTTAACCCTGCTCACTGCCATTGGCGATCGTCAAATAAAATTGATTACAAAATGTAACAAAATGGATCGAAATATAAATTTAATACTAAACAGAAAAAAAAAATAACTTGTGGCCTGGATGTTATGCCACAAACATACGGTGTCAATATTTTTTTAGTACACCGAATCCGGATTTCGACAATAAATGTCTCTTTAGTGATGTTAGGGATCGAAACGGTATTTGAAAGGCCATATAAAAAGTACCCTAATTTTTTAGAAAAAAGTACCCTAATTTTTAGATAAACTCTTGAATTTTAAGAGTCAATATAGGATGAACGGATCATATAAACAAGAGGGAAAATATGATACAAGCCCAAACGAAAAAATATAAACGAGTCTAAATTGAAAACTACGTTCAAACCTATGATTGCGTTGGATAAAAACCGCTATTTTTATACGTGTTCATTCAAAACAAATTTCGGGGTAGAAGGGTCTAAAAACAGCACAAACAACATTTTCCAAAAGACCAAAAAAGTGAAAAAGTATATTTAAACAAAACGCATTTGACTAACAGGTCGAACAACTGATGTTCTTTAACCCTGCTGACTGCCATTGGCGATCGTCAAATAAAATTGATTACAAAATGTAACAAAATGGATCGAAATATAAATTTAATACTAAACAGAAAAAAAAATAACTTGTGGCCTGGATGTTATGCCACAAACATACGGTGTCAATATTTTTTTAGTACACCAAATCCGGATTTCGACAATAAATGTCTCTTTAGTGATGTTAGGGATCGAAACGGTATTTGGAAGGCCATATAAAAAGTACCCTCATTTTTTAGAAAAAGTACCCTAATTTTTAGATAAACTCTTGAATTTTAAGAGTCAACATAGGATGAACGGATCATATAAACAAGAGGGAAAATATGATACAAGCCCAAACGAAAAAATATAAACGAGTCTAAATTGAAAACTACGTTCAAACCTATGATTGCGTTGGATAAAAACCGCTATTTTTATACGTGTTCATTCAAAACAAATTTCGGGGTAGAAGGGTCTAAAAACAGCACAAACAACATTTTCCAAAAGACCAAAAAAGTGAAAAAGTATATTTAAAAAAAACCGCATTTGACTAACAGGTCGAACAACTGATGTTCTTTAACCCTGCTGACTGCCATTGGATATTGCCAAATAAAATTGATCACAAGATGTAACAAAATGGATCTAAATATAAATTTGATACTAAACAGAAAAAAAATTAACTTATGGCCACGATGTTATGCCACAAACATACAGTGTAAATATTTGTTTAGTACACCAGATCCGGATTTCGACAATAAATGTCTCTTCAGTGATGTTAGGGATCGAAACGGTATTTGGAAAGCCATATAAAAAGTACCCTCATTTTCAGATAAACTCTTGAATTTTAAGAGTCAATATAGGATGAACGGATCATATAAACCGGAGGGAAAATATGATAAAAGTCCAAACAAAAAAATATAAACGAGTCTAAATTGAAAACTACGTTCAAACCTATGATTGCGTTGGATAAAAACCGCAATTTTTATACGTGTGCATGTAAAACAAATTTCGTTGTAGAAGGGTCTAAAAACAGCACAAACAACATTTTCCAAAAGACCAAAAAAGTGAAAAAGTATATTTAAAAAAAACGCATTTGACTAACAGGTCGAACAACTGATTTTCTTTAACCCTGCTGACTGCCATTGGCAGAAATACTTAATGAGATATATTGTATAGTTCATAAGATATCTTATACTAGTATATTTTTCATATATATTTTAGAGAAATACTTTATGAGATGTCTTGTTTAGCTCATAAGATATCTTATACTAGTATATTTTTAATACATATTTTAGAGAAAAACTTCATGAGATATCTTTTATTGTTCAAAAGATATCTGTAAAAAGTAAGGTCGATATTAAATAAAATTGATCACAAGATGTTACAAAATGGATCTTAATATAAATTTAATACTAAACAGAAAAAAAATAACTTGTGGCCACGATATTATGCCACAAACATACGGTGTCAATATTTTTTTAGTACACCAGATCTGGATTTCGACAATAAATGTCTCTTCAGTGATGTTAGGGATCGAAACGATAATTGGAGGGCCATATAAAAAGTACCCTCATTTTTAGATAAACTCTTAAATTTTAAGAGTCAATATAGGATGAACGGATCATATTAACCGGAGGGAAAATATGATACAAGCCCAAACGAAAAAAAAAATATGAACGAGTCTAAATTGAAAACTACGTTCAAACCTATGATTGCAATTGTTTATATTCATTAAATAAAATAGTAAAATAAGTAAAAAGTTAACAGTTCCATTCTATCGATTTCATCCTTCCAATGATTTCACATATTGCGTTACTGCTTTACATATTATATTGACTGACTGATTGACATCGATGAAGCTTCTTGAAAGCAGCAGTGTGTTAAGCGCGATTGCAAACAAAATATGTATCGTCCTTTAAGTGCACTTTTTGACTGATGTATACATTAAAAATCTCAAAAGTGGATCAGCTTGATTACTTTGAAATCGTTATTTCGTCAATACAAATATGTTTTCGAAGTTGAGACTTTACATTATTGCGCACATTTACCTAGGAGTTCGGTATTTTTGTTATTTTACTGTTTGATTTTTTACTGTCTTTTCTTCAATAATCTTCACAGATCGATGTCATTGGTATGTAATTATCTTGTGGAGTTTCAATAGCACACTTTATTTATTGACGTTATTATTTCTTCGTGGGGCATGTACTTTAAAAATAAAGGACAAATTTTCCAAGGTAATGTATGACTTGTATATATTTAAAAACTGTAAAAAGTAAAAAATGTACATTTAAAAAAAGATCTCATGTTATAACGTATAATCATGGGACTACATGTATGTTATATATTAAGGTCGATATTAATCGAAACATTATTCAACAGTAAACATTCTCTGATCAAGAATGACATTAGTTGTTCAAGTATGCGTTCGATAAAAAATACGACTGGTTTTATTTTGTAAAGAAATCTAGTTGACAGGATTAGATGACGTGTTTAGTTAATCCTCCAGACCATGTTGACGGCTGCTGATATTAAAAATTTAATTAAAAGCCCTTTCTTTTTCACCATGTGTAGTGACGCTAACTATTGAATGCAAACAAACACAAAGATACCAGGACTAAGTTTTGTATATACGTCAGACGTGCGTTTCGTCAATAAAAAATTCATTAGCGAAGTTAAAAAGGCCAAATAAAGTACGAAGTTGAAGAGCATTGAGGACCAAAATTCCTAAAAGTTTTGCCAGATCCAGAAAAGGAAATCTATGCCAGAGGTACAAATATATGACCAATGGAAATATTTTAACGACAACGGGACCTTATTCTTGTATATTTTTTATTTTAACAAAGGAGTAGGTTCGATAAGGCCCTAAAACGGCCCTCTTATTTACCATTAATTTGAAATTTGAATGTATTAACCAATATCACGATGAATCTTAGTTAATACATTGACTAAATAGGAAATAAGCCTTTTTGTTGAAAATTACATTCCTGCGTTCAATGATGACGTCACAAACAGTACTAATTTGTATTTTCCACGAAAAATCAATGAACATTGGTAAATTTTATATTGATTATTGGACAGGAAACATAGAGCGCATACGTCGACAAAAATATCTTTGAACACAATGTTTGTAATGACATTTTACATGTTTAACTATTCTATTTTGGATGTAGAAACCAACGCTGAAGAATAACACTTTGACGTAAATAGTTATATTATACTCTCTTACATGTCTTTACGACCATTTAAAACATATTTTATCTTGTATCATTCAATTTTATTCACGGGGCCAAATATGATACAAAGTTAGATCTTTTTTTTAGGAGAAATATTTTCTGCAGGTCAGCTATTATTTCAACTTTGTTAAGCACAGATTAAAAAAACGGATAAACCTACATTCATTGTCTTTTATTTGAAAACATTACTTTAGTAAATCTAAAAACAAACTTTTCTGTTTAATCTAACACATAGACTGGTTTACATATATATTTTTTTTTAATTTGACTTTCCATTCCAATGCGAGGTGATTCATTTTTGATTGATTTTTTTATATCGTTTGATTTTTTAACGATAATTTCCCAACAGTTATTCAATCATTGACACCTTTTTTTACATATTCATTTCTAAGATTGTAATTTTCACTTTTATGTTTCTTTCTATATACGAAAATGCCTGTACTAAGTAAAGAATGTGACAGCTATTGACTTTGTCATCTTATCCTGGGTTTTTGTTTGGATATTTTCTCGGAGTTCAATATTGTTGATTATTTCACTTTTTGGAATTTTGGATCCTCAATGCTCTTCAACTTTGTACTTGTTTGGCTTTATAAATATTTTGAGTTGAGCGTCACTGCTGAGTCTGGCGTACTTAATTATAATCCTGGTACCTTTGATAGCCAATTAAGAATATTTGGCGATCAAGAATATTTGTCTCTCTTGTTTTCATCCTCATCTTTTTATTGTATTTCGGTGATTAAAATATAATGACTTGAATTTATTATCATTTCTTCATTTAAATTATTCAAATGTTCATGTTTTCGAAGTGCAAATAGCTGTAAAATGCAGAGGATATATATTATAGCTTTCCAAGAAGCGTACAATAGTTTCAAATCTTTGGTTTTTTTTTCTAATAAGTAAAAAAAACCTGATATGAATATTAAACAAATCATAAACAACAATATCGAACTCTTAAGTAATTTCAAAAACTATCAAATCAAACATTCGACTATATGAACCAGTGGATAGAATATAAAGCATCTGTTATATCCCTCACTAGGTATAATCATTTTCAAATATGAATATGTATCTACACCTTCTACTTGTATTGGAGGAAATTGAATATAAAAAATGATTGTACCACTATTTACATCTCCAATTCGTATGCCAGTCGTTTGAAACAGTTTTTGTTTCCGTACTACATGTATTAACAGCAATCGGTGAGCAAGTCAAACAGAAAATCATTCATTAAACACTACAAAACACAAGATTTCGCAATCTCAACTATGTAAGCATGTTTCACAGATACACAAATTCAACTGTCTTTAACATGTTAAAAATGAAACATCATCAAAATAAAATTGAAACAGAACACAGTTTGGTATGCTGATGTAAAATGTGTGATATAAATGCAGATGCACCTTCTCTACATACAGTCCTCTAGTATTATCTAGTTTGTTTCTGTGTGTGTTACATTTTAATGTAATGTTTATGTTGTGTCGTAGTTCTCTTCTTATATGTGACGTGTTTTCTTCAGTTTTACTTTAATTTATAACCCGGATTTGTGTTTTCCTCAATCGATTTATGAATTTCGAACAGCGGTATACTAAAGTTGTCTTTTTTACCACATTTGCAGTGTTTGCATATGGGCCGATGTTCCTTCATATATTTTGTAAATGATAACACTTTCTACCCCTGATTGACCTTTAGTGTGGTTTTTCTGCTATTGAATAACATATGTCTATATATTTTAAACATACAGCGAAATTAGTCCTGGTAAATCTTTGAAAGCACCACTGTGTACTGTAGTTATGTTTTGGTCACTTAAATAACTGAAAGAAAATAATTAAAATGTGTTAGTATACTATATTTTTTTAGTAAAATGATATTCATTAATTACTTGTTCAATGGAACCGAATATTTCTAATTAGTAATTGTTGTCAAATACGACGATCATATCAGGAACTACAAATTCAAAGATTAATATTTCGATCGAGGTAATATTTTGCCAAAATCAAGTCAGAAAACAGCTACCAATGGGTTTACAACACAGCGAGGAGATTCCTTACCCGGTGGCATGCTTCAGCTGGCCCCTGAAAAAACACTTATTTATATGTACTTTTCTCTTTCAATTTTGCATCAGTAAATACTAAAAATACAATAGAGAATGGAAATGAAAAATATTTCAAATAGACATCTTTATACTTACAGAGATTTTAGCACTCGTAGATTTTCAAATGCTCCACTGTGTATTGTAGTAATTTTACTGTTGTTCAACCCCCTGAAAAAATCATATAAATAATGTTTCGATTAGGTAGGTTTTTCGTAGTACAACTTTCCAAAAACTTGTAGAAGGTGAAAATTCACCATTCTCGGCCTTTTGTTTTTCACATAATTTACTTTACCGGCAAAAGCACATCGCCAAACGGTGTACTTGGGATTTGCTATATACACAGGTCATAAACAAACACGATCTCAGTAATTCAACAGGCTTTGATACTACTGAATTGAATTTTTGTTTCATATAGTTTCCGGATGCAGTAAAAGCAGATTGTATTTATCAGATGACAAAAACAATTCTTAAAACACATCGTAGGACATAATGTATTGATGCACCGGGCACTATTTATGTTCAGGAAGCATGGCATAAAATATAATAATAGCCATCTCATTCATATACATTTACCACAGTTGTCTTGTATTATAAAATAATCTAAACAGAAAAAACCGTACACCTTAAACAATGAGCAAAGCCCATACCGCAAAGTCAGCTAAAAAATGTCCCGAAACGACAATGTAGAACAATTCAAACGAGAAAACTAGCGGCTTAATTTATGTACAATAAATGAACAAAACACAAATATGTTACACATACACAAACGACTACAACTGAATTACAGGCTTGGACAGGACATACCTACAGAATGTAGTGGGGTTAAACATGCCAACCCTCCCCTAACTTGGGACAGTGGTATAACAGTTCAATATAAAAACGAACTTTACAAATCAGTTGAAACAGGCCTACATTTAACTCATCAGATGGATAAACAAACACATGATACAATAGACCACTTTCGAGTTCATCCGTCACCGGCAAAAACTCGTCAATTATGCACGCCTTTATGACGTCATTTACCAGATAGAGGGGGTCGCCTGTATCCCTGCACTATTTACGTTCATCAAGCGTCTTAGTGATCGTCTTTGTGCAGGATAAACTAGAAATAATGGTTGCTCTGTAGGTACTTACTGACAATTCCCTAATGACAGCAGTGTTGATTGTTAATTTTAAGAATTCAATTTGCCGAATAATTCGTATAATATAGAATTATAGTTTTCCAACCACTCGCTCAACATTGGAAGGAAGTGACGACGCCCCAAAACGCACAAATGACGGTGATAAAAGCGCGTATAATTGACGAGTTTTTTCCGGTGACGGATGAACTCGAAAGTGGTCTATTATAGTGCTCTGTCAACAGACTTCTACAATGAATTAAGATGCATTTATGATTAAATCATTAACCTTAATTAATTAATCATATAATTATTCTTTAAAAATTGAAGGAGTTTTCTAAGTCCTTTAGACCATCGATTGTTTGATATATTTAATAAAACTATTTTCTGTATTTTTTGTTTTACGCCGTACGCTTTTGGACTTGCATCTGAAAACAAACCATGAAGTATTAATTATGTTGATGTTGATGGCTTGCTAAAATGATATCGAGGAAAGTGAATTGTATTGCCTTTTCCAAATATTTTGTCAAATCTGTTAGCGTAGTCTTTATCTAGTCCATCACATACTAAATTTATATGAAACACATAGAAAACTCTACTCAAGAAAGACAAACGCATTTTCGCGTTTTGGACGTTAAATGACTGTATATACAGACTATATGAATTTGAAACACTAAGATAATTCTTCTAAAAGATGACAAATGTTATTTTGGCATTTTAGACGT